>JAUPMG010000002.1:13218409-13239429 GCA_031762675.1 Pachysandra terminalis | reverse complement strand
TTTTTTTATTGTTGCAACATTTTTGTATTTTAGAGATTTCGTTAGATTCTCTAGTCCTCTTATAAATAGACATTCAAATCATGTAAAGAGGTAACTCTTTGAGAGATTGAAGAGAATCAATCAAGTGTTTCGTTCAGTTCCTCGGGAGAAGAACTTTGCAGTCTTCGGGAGAAGGCGATTGCAGATTGAAGGGAGTTCAATCATGCATCATTAAGTCGAGGGGAGCTCGCTGAACAAGACGTGGAGCAGATTCTACACAATGGCGACATGATTCAAAGAGGGAGTCTTTAATATGTGTAAGACCAATTGGTGTTTGTAATCTCTTTATGTTAGTGGATTGTTCAACATCTGGACGTGGTCCCGAGGAGTAGGTGTATACCGAACCTCGTTAAAAATTGCTGTGTCAACGTTTCTGATGTTTATGTGTGTTTCCATTAATTCTTTAAATTAATTACCCCCCACAGATCTAACAGCGTGCACAAACTAAATACATAACAACACGTGGGGATTGTACTGTTACGTTGCTCAATAACATGATTTGACAGGTGGCAAAGAGGTCATAAAAGAGGGAAGGAAGGGGATCCGCTCAAGCTCCAATCACCTGCCTGTTTATTGATTTAAAAACAATCAAAGATGACACGTGGGATAAAAATGTTATATAGTTATTAATAATGTGAAATAATCTTAAATATGTTAAATCTATAGTATTATAAATGCATGATAATTAAAAATCGGACCAGACCGGATCCCTTATACATATCTAGCCCAAGTCTAGTCCTTAGCACTTCGGGTTTCTATAAAATCGGCCTTGACAAGCTTGCATGCCCAAAATCGAGCGGGCTCACCTGGCCTAAACGGACCAGTCTTAAATTGCCAGCTCTACTGGTTACCCATTTTACAACCACATTTTCCACTCCTGCACAATACATACATATGTCTTGTTGCACAATCAAGAACCGTCAAATGTGAGGCTAGTGAGCAGCACCCAGGGTTTTAAGTCTCCCGATCTTGGATTGGACCGGTTCTAACCAATCCCAATCTAAAAGCTGGATTGTTCTTAAAAAAAAAATTGGATCGGCCGGACTAGTCGCTAGACAACAATACTGATCACCGGACCGGTCGGATTGATTCAGGCCGATATGGAACATTCTTTTATAAATTAAAGAAAAATTGGATCGGTGGATCGATCCGATTCAGTCACAGGACCGGTTCAGATCGATCGGTCCGGATCGGCATCGGTTAGACCGGTCTGACCCAAAACCACTTGATATAAAAATTGTATCGTGGCTTAGGATCGGACCGGCCGATCCGGTCCGATTCTTGAAATCATGGCTGCACCTGCACCTGCATTTTGTAAACATTTTTCCATTTGAGTCCTTTTGAACGCCCAGAAGACGACTCTGTCTGAGCTTCCTTTGCCATTTCTTCTACTCTTGGCTGCCTGCGTCGACCGACTAGAGAGCGAGGGACAGTGAGCGGTGGAGGGATGAGCGGGCACGACTCCAAGTACTTCTCCACCACCAAAAAGGGAGAAATCCCCGAACTCAAAGAAGAGCTCAATTCCCAGTACAAGGTTAGCCTCTTCTGTTTCTTGCTATCTCTTATCTGTTTCTCTGTTCGAATCCACCCTATTTGCATAAACATTATATTTGATCTGCTTCGATCAGAATTTCGTCTTCATATGGATCTTAGTTTTGATTCAGATCGGATGATTTTATCGTTTATCTGTGCTCTCTGATCGTTTTTTTCTTTTTTCTCCCTTCTTATTGTGTGTAATTCCTCTACACATTGTTCAGTTGTGTTCAATTGACCTACACATTATAGGTATCGACCTTGAATTGAAATCTGTTCTGGTATTTCTGAGATGAGAAGTTGATTCTTCATTCTTCATATATCTATTTTAATTCTTTCTGATTTTGGGTCTGTGTTTAAGTACTGATGAACCGAGTAGAAATAATGCTAGGTGAAGAAACCAATGATTCACTTGATTTGCTTATAATGTGCGGCATTATAGTTTTTCTCTTTTCCCTTTTTTTTTTCCAAATCGAATTTGAGGAAGAGATCCATTTTTCTGATATTGTTATATTTTTCTTTGCTAATCTCGAAACTATAAGGAGTTTTCTGGAGGAAACTAGAAAGTATGACACTTACCCTAATGTAATTGCGTCCCGACTCTCGAGCAGCTTAGCTTGATATGCTAATAGGTTTTAATGTCTGCCAAGCAGGTTTCTATGATAAGGAAAGTGGTTTCCCAGATGCCTTACAATGAAATTTCACAAAAGTAAACAGATTTTGGCTTTTGCCCAAATCTGTTCTTATGTGGCTTAAGTCTGCTCATTGCAGAACGAAATGCTAAGAATTTCATGCAAACTGTTTGGATTTGTATACTCTTTGTCAAGCTGGTATGAAAAAAAGAAAAGAAAAGAAGAAAAAATTTGGAAGCATCTTAATGTATAGTACTCGGATAAATTTAATAGAAAAGAGTATTATGTAACTGGGAAAATGTGTGAAAAAAATATATAGGTTCCATGTGTAACATGATTAGTTGATCCACATCAAACAAGTAGTGTAAATAAAGATGAAGCTGTGATCAACATCATCATTGTCACCTTCATAATTAGTGCCTTATGCCGAATATGTGGTGCCAGCAACAACAATCCTGCTTATCTTTCCACTATAGCCAGAGCCAAATCACATTTTCCTCCTTATATATCAGCCCAACCTTCGCTTTAAAAAACCTTCAATCTGCCCCGGTGTACTCCATCTCACTAGCATTATTATTGCTCCTGTTAGTATATGTTCAAACATTTCGATTGACTCTTCCTTGTCTTGTTACCTATTGGGCTGCTTTTGACTCTTTCAGCCGTGGTCATTTCTGGTTATTCCCATCTAGTCTTTCAACTCATCTGTAATAACTTACTCATCTGAAATGTTCGAAATTTCTACTTCCCTAGAAATATTGCACCATTGAAAATGGAAAATTCTTGAAAGAGTTTGATTTTGTGTAATTTTATTGGTTTTAGGAAAAAATTGTAAAAGGATTAAAAACATTGACTTTTGAATAAAAGCTTTAGAAAGTGTTAAAAGAAGCATGATTGGAACACTAGTAACTCAATACAATACAAGCTAGGTGCCGTAAGTAAGACCTTTTTATGCACAAAGCCACATTTTTTTGATAGTTATAGCTCTATCACTTGCTTGTGGACTTCATTATGATTCAATTGCTTGTGTTGGAGTCACTTTTCATTTGTGAACAAGATGTTGATACCCTTGTTGGCACCAGCAGCTAGTGCTGTGAATGTCATAATGGAGTCTACAATTGAATCATAGCCGTTAGACCCCATTTTGATAGTTATAGCTCTATCAATATTGTTCATCTCTCCATTGACTTTGGTTATCTCAGTATTTGGTTTTAAATCACTCGTTATATGCTAAGAGCATAACCCACTAGCAAGCGGGTTCTTCTCACCTTTCTCTACAAGATACTCATTATTTCTAAAATTTCCTGATTTGGGGTTCCATTTCGTTGTGGTTCATTCGTTTTATTCTTAATAACCTTGTGGACATTTGGGAAGAGCCTTGTTCAGCTCCATTGACACTAGAAGAAACATACCAATTTGCATCAGCTGTCCTGGCTGAATGGGGCAGCAGTCTAGCTAGTTTATATGAGTGTTTAAGTTTTAATCTTCCAAAGAGTTAGATCATTCGCTTCATTTTTTATGAAAGGATATAACTAGTTACCTTTGCTTTTTTAATCTATTTTTCTAACTTCTGCCAGCTTGAGGCTTTTTCATGTTTTAAATATATCTATAAGCAGGACTACTTTATGTTATCCTTCAAATTAACTATATAGGTACTACTGTTTGATTATTACCATTGAGTTCTCAATGATTTTTTTGTATCTCTCATTCTGAATGTCATAAACAGTTGTTCCCTGAACCTCTAACAAAGGACTTGTTGATAACCTCTTTTCGGTCCCAGCATGCTTCTGTAATGCAAGTGAATCAATGTACAAATTATTTTGTTAATCATGAACTGATGGATTGCTTTTCTGCTATATATTTCATAATTCTACCTGGTCAGCTAGATGAAGCTTACTCGTCCATTGTGCCATGTAGGATAAGAAAAAGGATGCTGTAAAGAAGGTGATTGCTGCAATGACCGTTGGCAAGGATGTTTCATCATTGTTTACAGATGTTGTAAACTGCATGCAAACAGAGAATTTGGAGCTGAAGAAGCTTGTCTACTTATATCTTATAAACTATGCTAAAAGCCAACCCGACTTAGCCATACTTGCTGTTAATACATTTGTGAAGGTAAAGAGCTCCAGTGTAGTCATTGTTTATGAAAGATTTGTCTTTGCTATTTTTCTACTATTGACATCAGAAATTCATGTTAGTACCACTCCAACCGACGTGAGAAGGTTCTGTAGGCATGTATCTCTAGATCATTATTCTCTTCATGGGCAGTCTGAAGTTATTTAAAATTAAATCATCATAACTTGATGAATTGCATGTAAAAAAACTACTTGTTTTTGTCATTAAGAATGGTGCATATCCTGTTTAGGGCATTTCATATTTTTCTCTATATTACATATACATGTTATTGGTACTTGTTCATTTATTGTTGGACATGTAATGCATATACTGAGTTTTCAAGTGCATGATCAACATAATTTGCTTTCATATTTTTGTGCTAGCTATGCATCCAATCGAAGAGACTACTTTCTCACAGTTTTTCCTGGTTCAGTAGCAATTATCCAAAGCGTATCGTATGTGGAAATATGCTGCTGTCTGTATTAACAAATACATGTATGTTTGGTAATGCCTTATTTTTCCACCAAACGGTTGGATGCTCATTAACCTATGCAAAACATGGTTTCAAGGATCCATGTGGATCGGATCGGATCGGCCAGGACCGGTCCAATCCCAAGCCACGATAGAACTATTGTATCAAGTGGCTTTGGATCGGACCGATCCAACTGATACTGATACGGATCGGTCGATCCGGTCCGATCCAGTTTTTTTTTCAATTGGCTTTGGATCGGACCGATCCAACCGATACCGATATGGATCGGCCGATCCGGACCGATCCAATGACTGGATCGGACTGATCCAATATTTTTTTTTTTCAAAGGACGATCCAAAAGTTGGATCGGACCACGATCGGTCGATCCAGTACAGGATCGGCTCGGACCGGTCCGATCTAGGATCCCGAGAATAAAAACCTTGATGCAAAACAGTATTGTTTACATATCTTCTCATTTTTATCCCCCATTTCGTAGAAACCAGGAGATTAATAGAAATCCCTCTAGTCTTCTATTACATGAACAGGTTTTACAGGAACAGTTTTGACTGCATGATTGGTAGAATTTGAATCGTTGTATACACTTCGTGCACACATGCTTGTCTTTCATTTGATAAAATTTCTTATTCCCTATTTTCCCTATTAAAAGAGGTAGAATATGAATCCTGTGTTAGTCATTGCAATCATTGTTTATTACCGTCTGTGTGTGCATTAACCAAATATCGTTTGAAGATTCCATATTGATGTGCATACATCTTATCTCTACTTTGCTTATGAGAATGTGCAAGAGTTTGCAAATTGAAGGATCTAATAGGCTAGAGTTTGGCTGAAAAAGACCTAGATGGAGTTGGTCAAAAGTGATTTGAAGTCTCATAATACGATTGGATATAGTTTTTGATAGATAGTGATGACGGAGCAGTGTTATTTTGGCAACCCCAGCCAGTTGGCATAGGGCATTTTGTTGATGTTTGTTGATGCTGATGTTGCATTTTGTTTAGCTGTATTTCTGAATAAATGTCTCACAAATATAAAGAATTTTTACCTTGCTGCAAATATATACTTGCATGCAAGGTTGTCAAATCGTGAATTGAATCGAAAATTGTTAGGCGCACTTAGAATCGAACTGTAATTTTGAATCGTAAATCGTAAGATTCATAGTAATTTTATTAGAAGTAGGGCTTGGGGTTTAGTTTTTGGGGGTTCTCTTAGGAAAAGGGCATTTTATTGTTTAAAATACGTAAAAAATATTATTTTATGTATATTTAATTGTTTTAGAGTACTATATTCTATATAAACAAGGATCAAATGAGAAAAGGGGAAATCATTCAATAAAAAAGAAGAGGTCATTTTTCTTTGCTGTTACAAAGTTGAATCGTACGATTAAATCGTAAATCGAAAGATTCAATGTATAGATCCTAAGATTCAAACATAAGCCGATTTCTTCACTGATTTGAATCGATCTAGAATCGAATCATAAGATTCATACAATGAATCGTAAGAGTTTAACAACAGAGCTTTCATGTGTATACGTATTTCTTTCACGTGCCTCTGCTGTATCCCTATTGAACTTATAAGTTGTGATCATTTTTGCAGGATTCTCAGGATCCAAATCCTTTAATCCGTTCTTTAGCTGTACGGACAATGGGATGCATTCGTGTTGACAAAATCACAGAATATCTGTGTGATCCTCTTCAGAGATGTCTCAAGGTTGGTCTATGTTGAACTGTGTCATTCCCTTGTACAGGTGACTGTTGGAAACTGATGTTGTATTTTAGTAACCGTGTGATTGTTGTATCTTTTATTCGGAAGACAGTTGCGTACTTGTTTAATTTTACATGCACTATGGTGTCAATTTCCCTGTTGAAATGCAGCAGTTTTCTTGAGTATTTCTTGTGAAGTTAGCATGTTACAGTTTACCATGTGCATTTATTTCATTCTCTGACAGGATGATGATCCCTATGTTCGAAAGACAGCTGCTATTTGTGTAGCGAAACTGTATGACATAAATGCTGAACTAGTGGAAGATAGGGGTTTCCTGGAGACACTCAAGGATTTGATATGTGACAACAATCCAATGGTTGTAGCAAATGCTGTGGCAGCTCTCGCAGAGATCCAAGAGAACAGTAATAGACCCATCTTTGAGATCACGAGTCACACACTTTTGAAGCTCCTGACTGCTCTAAATGAATGCACAGAGTAAGTTCCTCTCTGGATACTACGTTTTTTATGATAAGCTTTGATCTGCTGGCTTCTTTCTTCCTGAACACGTGGTATAAATGTAAAATCACGTCACTCTATTGTACTGGTTTATGGTTGCACATGTAGTTACGAGGATCTGACATTATACTTTTCCATTCAATGGAATATCCTGGTAAAGAAAATTCATTTCACCTCTTCACTTTGAAGGTGTGAACTTCTTCTGCATTATCTCATGTAAAATGCATTTCTTATTGCTGCTCATTTATCTCTTTCCTGTGAAGTGTCTGATTGGCTGGCTGGGATTAGCATTAGTCCATGGTACGTGTTTTAGTGGTTGATGGTCTTTTGTCATGTCTATTTCAGTATAGGATGATTATTCACGTGTAGAATTTGCAAAATGAAGTTTGTTTGTTTTTTTTTTTTTTTTACCAGCCAAATGATCTTATGTAACTCTCCTGTTTCTGTAGCTATACCTAATTATAACGACCTTTATCAAATGGAAGCGAAGTCTTAACTAAATCTGATGAAAAGATCTATCATTGCACGAGTGTGGTTGTATTTTGCATTTCTGGTCCTTGGGTCTATCTCAAGCTCAAAGCTGATTTAGCTGAATTGGGTAGTGATGGTGGTGGATTGGGGGGTTCTGTATCTGGTACTCACCATACACTTAATGCTGTTGAACATTTTCTTGCCAATTGCTAGATACTGAAGTGTACAATATCAGTATCATTAAATAAGAAAGACAGTCACTTTGTACTACAGAGAAGAAATAAGTTACGAATGGATGAGAATGTCAACTTATACACTGGCTTTTGTTTAACGAGTCCAAATCTATCTAATTCCCATGCTTGGTACTGTTAAACACCCTTCACAGATTTAGAGAGCACTTCTGATTTTGGTTTTTCCTTTTTCTTTTGTTTTTACCCCCTTTAACAAGCCTTTCTTTTTTTTTATACCGTGTTTTGCTCTCTGCTCATCATCATCATCATCATTGCTACCACCCTGGAAACAAGCATCTGTGTTGCTTCCTGAGTATGATCGAATGTTCTGTAGGTGGGGTCAAGTTTTCATATTAGATGCTCTGTCCAAGTACAAGGCAGAAGATGCTCGTGAAGCTGAAAATATTGTGGAGCGAGTTACTCCACGACTACAACACGCAAATTGTGCAGTTGTACTTTCAGCTGTTAAGGTGACATTTTAGTTCCTGTAATGACATTTTAGTGATCAAAAAATAAAATGATGTAATTGGTGTTAGTATTGTTATTACTGTTTTTAAAATTTTCAGTGATCATCTGCCTGTTGACTTTTCAGTAACCCTGTTCGTTGTATTTTTACTTTGTGCAGATGATTCTTCAACAAATGGAACTCATCACTAGTACTGATGTGGTCCGAAATCTTTGCAAGAAAATGGCCCCTCCTCTTGTAACACTACTTTCTGCGGAACCTGAGATACAGTATGTCGCCTTGAGAAACATCAATCTCATTGTACAAAGGAGGCCTACAATCCTTGCCCACGAAATAAAGGTGATTTAACATTTTTTTAATAGAATATCATACTTCTTTATTATCTTTGGATGTATGATGGACTCTGAATTGTTTACCTGTATTATCTGTTGCCAGGTGTTTTTCTGCAAGTACAATGATCCAATTTATGTGAAAATGGAAAAGCTAGAGATTATGATAAAGCTTGCCTCTGATCGGAACATAGACCAGGTACACGAATTTTTTACTATATTTTGTCAATTCTAGTGACTTGGGATATTGTGCTAGAATTTGTTTTGGTTTTGAGAATGTCTTGGTGGACACTGGCTGCAGGTTCTATTAGAGTTCAAAGAGTATGCCACAGAAGTAGATGTAGATTTTGTTAGAAAGGCTGTCCGAGCTATCGGACGCTGTGCAATAAAGTTGGAAAGAGCAGCCGAACGTTGCATAAGTGTTTTGCTCGAGTTGATCAAGATAAAAGTGAATTATGTGGTCCAGGAGGCTATTATAGTCATCAAGGATATATTTAGAAGATATCCCAACACGTACATTACATGAATTTCTGGTGCTTTCAATCACCTAATTTGCTAGAAAATGAAGGCTCTCTTTCCAAGCTTACTCTGTTATCTTCCAATGCAGCTATGAATCCATCATTGCAACACTCTGTGAGAGCTTGGATACTTTAGATGAGCCAGAAGCTAAGGTATTCATCTTGTACTTGACCTAACAATTTGAAGGGCAGAGCTTTCTGTTTTTGCCATATATCTGTTAGTTACTTATTCCTAAGAAATTTCTAATGGCTGTTGCAGGCATCAATGATCTGGATAATCGGTGAATATGCGGAGAGAATTGACAATGCTGATGAGCTCCTTGAAAGCTTCTTAGAGAGTTTCCCAGAAGAACCTGCTCTTGTTCAATTGCAATTGCTGACTGCAACTGTGAAACTTTTTCTTAAGAAGCCAACAGAAGGCCCACAGCAGATGATTCAGGTCTGGTGATTGTTACTTTTGTGATGATTCTTCTCATTTTGTTCGCGTATTTTTCATGGCCAATTGAACTCTATTGCCTTTTCTTTCTTGGCTCTTTCAATGTTGTCTAGAATTACAGTCCATTTTATCTGGTTTGCTCAACTTTATAATTGATATCAGTTGGTTATTACGATACTTATTGCTAGGACAAGTTTTCTGACATAACATGTACAATGCGCTACTTATCTGAATCTGCTTTGTTGAAATTTCTTATTTTATTTTTTACTTTTTTCTGTTTCCTATCATTTTTCTCCTATTGGTGGCACATGTTTTGGTCGATTGTGTGTGGCTTTGGTTTACCACATATTATGTGAGTTTTGATATTTAGTTACCTAGAACAGTCTAACCAGATAAATATTTATTTTGTTTTTATTTTTGTAAATTTGTTTATGGTATACTTGCGAAAATGGTAATGGCATTACATACAGTATTTGTACCTTTCAATTCTCATAAGAAGATGTTTAACCTGTTTAGATGTTGTGGGGTTGGGATCCTATTACGAGAGAGTTATACAAGGTTGCTGGGTTGCTACATGGTAGGACAAATGGATCTACATGTTCACCACTTCAGCCTCTCCTCGGTAATTTATGTCCAAAGGACCTCTGCCTTCCCAATAAGGAAATCGGTTTCCCTTTTTCTATTTGATACAAGTTTAACAAATATCATTGGCTAATCCAGAAGTTTCCCCGTCTGATAGATGGTCTCGCTTGTCCATGTCATCAGTAGAAATCCCCAGTCAGAATTTGGAGAAACCTTTTGAATAAAACAGTAGAGCATTTTCTTTATTGTAGCATGTAATACCAGCTGTTGAAGGTCCTTGTGCATCAATATTTTTGTGCTATAAGTACTTCACAAAATGGTTATGAGCAGGAATAAACAGTAATCTATGATTTAGCTAAGCTAAACATGTAATATTTTCATTGCTCTAAGATTTATGACCTATAATTACTATTTTGAAATAATGATTTTGCAGAATAGATGGATGTTGAATAACTAATAGTTCATTTAAATCAGATGAGACTAATGTGTGTTTACCAACATAGGAATACATATTTTGCATTAATGTGCATGAAAGGGTTATCGCAGTAATATGTTCCTCTTTCTTGGTTGCAAGAACATCTTCAAAATATTCTTCTGGATTTAATCTGTTTTGTTGTTCAGATACATGTTCAGTTGTTTCAAGTATGCCATTGTGATAGATAGTCAATCCACCTTTTTCAATGTTTTCAGCTTGACTTACCATTTCTTTATGTGTATAAAGGTTGTTCTGAATAATGCCACAGTGGAGACGGACAATCCGGATTTGCGTGATCGTGCATACATATACTGGCGTCTTCTTTCAACTGATCCTGAGGTAAATAACTTGGAATGAGTTTTGAATGACTTCATACACCGAGTATGTTAGACACTGGTCAGACTGTATACCATCAATTCGAGCATGATAGACCTACTTTATTTCCAGGCAGCTAAGGATGTTGTGTTAGCCGATAAGCCTGTGATCTCTGACGATTCAAATCAACTTGATCCTTCACTTCTTGATGAGCTGCTTGCAAATATTGCTACTTTGTCTTCTGTGTATCATAAGCCACCAGATGCATTTGTAAGTCGTGTGAAGACCGTAGTTCAAAAACCAGAAGAGGAAGAATATCCTGATGGAAGTGAAACTGGGAATTCTGAATCAGCTGCTCATTCGGTTGGAAGCGGTGTATCACCACCAGCTAGTTCAGGTAGTGTTCCATATGTTGCAGCAAGGCAGCCTGCACCTGCGCCCACACCCCCTGCACCTCTTGCTCCGGTACCAGACTTACTTGGTGATCTGATGGGCCTCGACAATGCTGTTGTCCCTGTTGATCAGCCTTCAACACCTGGGTGAGAATATGGACACAAATCTATGCCAGTGGAAATTTTATGCTTATGAACATGACTTATTTGAAGTCTTTTTTCAATGCCTGCAGCCCTCCATTGCCCGTTCTACTACCAGCATCGACCGGTCAAGGTCTACAGATCAGTGCGCAGCTTATACGGCGTGATGGGCAAATATTTTACAGTTTATTGTTCGAAAACAATTCACAAGTTCCTCTTGATGGGTTCATGATTCAGTTCAATAAGAACACATTTGGTCTTGCAGCTGGTGGGCCTTTACAGGTACTACTTGATCTTGAACCAGATCTTATCTCGATCTCAAGTTTCATATTGATCTTTTAGTGGCCCAGGTCTCACAATTGCAACCTGGTGCATCAGCAAGGACCCTTCTGCCTATGGTACTGTTCCAGAATATTTCTCCTGTTCCCCCAAGCACAGCATTACAGGTTGCAGTGAAAAATAGTCAACAGCCAGTTTGGTACTTTACCGATAAAATCTCGTTGCTGGTGTTCTTCTCCGAGGATGGAAGAATGGAGCGTGCCAATTTTCTTGAGGTAACAGATTTTGTTCTATCCACTGTCCTGAATGCTACTCTTTTTTAAAATACAATGAAAGATTCTCACATGCTTTATGAATCTTTCTTTTCCCTTTTAATGAGCCATCATCCAATTCACAAGGGGGATGTGATTGTTTTGGTGCCAGTTTTTTTTTTTTTTCGGTGACTTGGAATCCCTGACCCCACTTAGTGGGGACAGGATAAACCCAGATACATGCCCCCACCCACAAGGACCATATATCAGTAGGGCTGTAAACAAGCCTAGCCGAGCCGAGCTTTGCCAAGTTCGGCTTGGGCTTGTAAACCTTGAGTAAGGCTCAGGCTCGCTAAAAAAATTTGGGCTCAGGGTCGTTAAAATATTTTGGGCTCGGGCTTGGCTCTCAAAAAAGCTTAGATTACTATAAATGCTTTAATATTATAGTTGATTATTATTATATGTAATATAATATATTAACATCTGTTTATATTAATACATAATAAAAGATATAAGAATATTGATGTATAATCTCATATACACACAGAGCCGAGCCTACCCAAGCTCAGCTCAAGCTCGGTTCATGAGCCTAATTATAGAGCTCAAGCTCGGCTTGTTGACAAACCTATATATCAGGTAAACCCGGGGACTCTAACCTAGGACCTTCCTCCAGTTCCTGAGCTGGAGAGCCTGCCAGTTGAGCTAACCGTTGTGGTTAGTTTTGATTGTATGGTCTTAATCATTTTGGATTCGCTCTCTTGCAGACATGGAAGTCCCTCCCTGATTCAAATGAGGTTACAAGGGATTTCCCAGGCCTTGTAGTAAACAGCGTGGAAGCCACCCTTGACCGGCTGACTGCATCCAATATGTTCTTCATCGCAAAAAGAAGACACGCAAACCAGGAGGTGTTGTATCTGTCGGCCAAAATCCCTCAAGGGTTCCCATTTCTGATAGAACTTACCGCAGTTATTGGCATAGCTGGAATCAAGTGTGCTATCAAGACACCAAGCCCTGAAATGGTACCACTTTTCTTTGAAGCTATGGAGGCTCTTTTAAAAGTTTGATGCTCGTTGCAAGTGATTTTGTTTGATGTAGGATCAGATTTTATTTTCTTTCATTTTTTCCATGCATTGAATCAAGTTGTGATGTTGAGAGTTCAGTCTTGGCCGATCCAATTTATTTTTTTAATTTAAAATTTAAGAAATGGTCCACTTTTTGTACCGGATCTGGACTGGACGGTACTGCCGGTCCGGTCCGCCTGATGTAGAGGCAACTCGAGCGACACAATGTCTCCACTGAATTTGGGCTAACATCTCTCTCTTTATTTGACACAGTATTTAGAGGGCTAACAGCTGCTTTACGTCTATATAATTTTTTTTGTTGGTCAAAGAAAAACTTATTTATTATTCACAAAACGGCCTATAGTTCCGCCCAAACGATCGTCCTGAAGGACGACAGACAAGGAGGCCGAGGCCCTGCTAATCCAAAAACAAGAGAAATAAAATAAGCAGTGTCAGATGAGGTAAGTGCATCTGCAACCGATTACCTTCGGTATAGATATGTACACAGGAAGCAAACTCAAAAGACAGAAGTAAAGCTCTGCACGGTTGAGTCATGGTTTGAAGTCGCCACGGGCAATGATATGTTCCTTGTAGGATCTTGATCACCACATTGGCATCAACTTCAATGATGATCTTTGAGAAACCTCTGTGCTAATAAACATTCCCTTGCAGCATGAAGGCTCTGCAACCATGGTTGTAGTCTGTCCCAAAGACAGAGAGAAACCGCAAAGAAACTGACCATCATCATTCCTACAGCATCCTCCTGCACCAGCTTCACCAGGACATCCCAATGCAGAACCATCAAAATTGATTTTGACAAAGTTAGTTTTTGGTGGGAGCCATCCACTTGACCTACTTTGATTGGGTATTAGAATGCAGATTTTCCGATGATCTGTTCAGCCGGTGAATTCTATGAATAACTTGTGTCAAGGATGGATTCACATTCTCAAAAATCAGTTTATTTCTGGTATTCCAAAGGGCTAAGAGTATGTTTGCTCACAATTCAGCAGGAAGCAAAATTAGGCTAAAGAAAGTTTGGTGGAAGCAAAATGAGACATTTGTGGGATCACAATGTCGAAAGCAAACTAGATGGCTCGGGCAAACGGGCAGTTACAAAACAGATGCTCGAGCAGTGGAGCAAAGATGGCATTGATCATCAATGTTGGGTATTATACGATGAAAGTATTGGACGGTAGGAAGTCTTTGATGGGGGGTAACGGCATGTTCCAAAGGAACTGTCTAATCTGCTTTACGTCTATAGGCTCCAACAATCCTTGAGTACTTACAGTATGCTTTAAAAGATCATATCAACTTGACAAAATTTTTCTCTGATATACTTTTCTTCTTCATTCAAATTTCAATCTGCTGCTCTCTGTACAGTAGTCTTAAACAAAAGAAAATAAAGCTTGTTATCCATCGAGAAATACAAAAAACCTCCAACCGAATGCGTCACGAAAGACCCGAAACTACCCCCCACGATACAGTGCCACGCCGGTCCATACACTCCATCAAATTCCTGCATTATCACAACAACAACAAACCCTAATTCATCAAATCCAATTCCAATTTCCAATCTCCAATTCCTAAATTTACCTTCTTGAGGGTGAGTGCCAGGGTTCTGGAGCTAAGCTTCTCCATGCTATCATACGCCTTTCGCGCACAACTCACGGCGTGGATCTGCATAAACGGCGGCATATCCACGGCGACAACCTTCACGCCGGCGGTAGAGAAGAATTCGCCCAGCTCGATCCGCGAATCGCAGAACGATCTCCTCCTACCGCCAACAATCATTGAAGCCGACGGTCTCTTGGGCTGATCTATTTCCCGAGAAGATTTCTTCACTTTCAAATCCACCAATTTCAGCTCGTCTCGTTGGTTACTCTTCGTCTTATTACTTCCCTCTTTCGCTTCTCTCATCTTCCTCTGTTTTTCCATCTCGACGACGAGAATTCCATTGCTCTTGAGCCGTTGGTTCTTGTTAAGGAGGAGAGAAGTAATTGGGGAATCGGCATTGGCGGAGAGGGTCATAGCTTTAGTCTGCAAAAGGGTGTGAATACGAGGAGGAGGAGGATCTGTTGGTTTTGAGGCGACATGGGGTTTGTGATTAGGGTTGGTTCTGTTGAGTGTGGATGAAGGGGTTGTAGGATTTGGACTATCCAGTGGTTGTTGGGGTTTGGACTTGGAAGTTCTGCGAGATTTGGGGTGGTTCTTGCTTGTGGGTTCCATGGCTGTCTCGGCTTGAGCTGCCAAAAGTTAAAGTTACTTGTGCCTGCTTTGCATGAATTTTTGGTTCTGGGTTTGTGTGGGGATGTGTGGAGGAGAAAGAGGAAACAGAGAGAGAAAGAGAGAAAGAAAGCGTGTTTATTTGGTCTTCATCGGTCTGTTTCCTTCCTTTGCTCTGAAATTGATCTTGAAACTCAGATCTGGTTTTCAGTTTCTAACATGCGCCGTATGCGCAGGGCATGGGGGGAAGTCTATGTCTCTGTCTCTCTGTGTGTGATTCGTTGACTCCATCTGTGTTACGCGGAAAGAAAGGAAAGAAAGGATTCCGGTACTATCATGGTGTATGACACGTCCCCATCATGCACGTTTTGACGAAGTTTGACCGTTCAATCGTTCTGGGCCCCATCGTATATTTTGAATTTCTTGGGCGGCGAAACAACAAAATTATTATATCGATATATGTCGGTAAATTCAACAAACCTCATATGCCTCCCCTATCCTTTTATCACCATTGGGACATGTATCTCTCTTACAATAATAGAACTTATTAGAAATCATCAAGCTTTACACGTTTTAGATTATTTTATCATTATATTTAAACCTATTCCATCACTTTATTAGGTTTTTGAAACTATAATGACACTCTTTATCGAAAACCTCAATGGGATCTAATCAATGATTATATTTTTTATAAAAAATTAAATAACTTTTAAATAAAGCGAATGAACCTTAAGTCTAAAACATCCTTTTTACTCTCTAGGTTATATTGCCATCATAATCTAATGTCACATTTGAATCATTCAGCAGGAGAAAAAAAAAAAAGAAAAATGCATCAAACAATTGAAAAACGGATTATAAGGGATTATGTCAATCAATGGTTCGGTGTAATCGGTTGATCAACCCCTTTGAGGTTTCCAACAAAGAGTGTCATTGTACTTTTAAAAACCTTAAAGGGTTTGATTGTAATTGTTAGAAACCTTAGGGTATCAAAGTATAAACCTAACAGGTTTTGTTTAATTTTTTATTGAATAAAATTAAAATCTGTCGTCTCCTTCAAATCGGAACCAAAACAAGAGCATGGCTAACATTCAAGAGGGGAAAAACTTGACCTCAAAAACTCTCCAATATGCTAAAGACAGAATCCAAAGGACCATAACCATGTAACAGATCTTTCTCTTCTTATTTGTTTATTATTTTATTTATTGGTGAAAGTTATTATGACCTGTCTCACCAGGTTTATTTGGGTACTAAGACACGGCCTTTTTTGCCACGTGGTGGAATGGCGTGGAGTGGCCACCACCTAATAGAGGTAAGACTAAGAGGAGGACCCTCCATATTGTTCTATTTATCACTAGACATGGAGATTAGGTTCCCAAGTTTGCTACTTACCAACGGAGGTTAGCCCGAGTGAGACTACTTACCCACGGAGGTTGGCCCGAGTGAAAGGGGCTCAGGTCGCTTAAGCAAGAGGTCTCAGTTTTGAGTCCTTGTGGATGCAGCAAATCTTGTTGGGAGAGATCCCGCTTCGGCGTCCGACAGTGCCTCAGAGGAATAGTCCTGGGCGAAACCTGGGGATACCTTGGGGAACCAAAAAAAAAAGTTTGCTAGACTTAAAAGAATGCATTTATCTTAAATCAGTATTTGATAAAACTAGCACCATTTGAGATCTTGACATTATTTGGGTAGCCAGACTTGAGATTCTAAGTTGAGCTATTAGGTTGGTTTTACGTTTGGGAATCTATCCACATACATGTAGCTACAAGTTTCGTTCTAATTCCTCCATATAGGGGTGGCAATTGGCCGGATGACCGGCCCGGTCCAATCAGCCTGTCCATATGTTTGGGTGGATTTGGGCAAGAGATAGGTTGAAATTTAAGTTCTGGACAGTTTTCGAGTCAGGTTTCGGTTTATATTAAATTAGTGCAGTTTGGCTCAGCAGCCCAAAATTATTGAGTAATATATAACTTTTACACCGAGCTGTTCCTGGCCTGTTGCCACCCCTACCAAGGTTTTAAGTCTTGGAATCATGGGTTGGACCGGTCCTAACTGATCCGATTCAGACTGGCAATACCAGCCAGTCCCGATCCGGTACAAAACTTGGATTGCCCATTTAAAAAAAATGTATCAGTCGGACAGGTTGCCGGACCAGTCCAGGGCGATACTTGTTGGACTGTTCTATTTATAAATTATAAAAAAAAATAACTTTAGATCGATTAGACCAATTGTACCAGTCACTATACAAATATCGGCTGGACTGGTCCGATCAAAAGCCACTTGATACAATAATTGTATCGTCGCATAAAATCGACCGATCCTAGTACGGACCGTATCAGTCCGATCCTTGAAACGTTGACCCCTACCTCTATACCACAAATAATCAGTCTTCCAAGGAAAGAAACTTTACCACCAATTCAAGTGGAATAGAGATCTGCTGGAGGCATCAATTTGGACGGCATTGTTCTTCTGCATATTATATTTCTGGAACACTTTTTTCTTTCTAAATATTTACATCTCAAAAGCTGCATCCATCTTCAACCTTCAACCAACTTCGCAATCGATAAATCAGGTAAACGGAACCCCACAATGGCTAGCTCCTGAAACTCGGGGTCTCATCAACTCATTACTAATTCCACGAAGGACTGGTCAGACGAGCATCTCTAAACACTGAAGTGCCTCCTGATGCTGCCGGAGATGGAGAAGAGGCAACATAATGAGATCCAGACACAGAGACTGAAGGCACATTCGCAGGATGAGCTTGCTGTGCAGCGAGAGCAAAACGTGATGGACTTCCAGCTGCTCCCATTCCTACCCTCGGGGTGAGAGGAACCTGTAGTTATATGACGTAAAATGTGAGTACTAGTACGTATAGAAATGGAGGAAAAAAATTATGTAGGAACAATTTATACTAAACAGCACAAATCACCAAACTCAAAACATAAAATAACATAACAAAATTCTCATGATAGTTCATGAATCACAACTAAAGAGTGCAAACCACCAAACTCTACCATCTTGAAAAATATGTAGGCCAGCATCAAGTTGAAGTTACTATGAGCTAAATACCAAAAGAAATAGAACAATTGCATCAGTGTAAAATATGCTTTCAGAACATAATTAAGTTGGCATGCTCAAGGAAATCTACAGGTGTAACATCTGGTCATGTTATATCAAACTACAGTAACAGTAAACTATGTGCATTCTCTTGGATGTAGAGTACTAGATATATACAGTTGCATTATTGGCTAAAGTTCATGATCGTATTAATATATGTTTGAGAAAAATTAATACCATAAAAACTTAAAAACCAGCCTCATAATCAGTCACACACAAAAAAAAAAAAAAAAAAATCTGACTCAACTGATCTTTAAACAGGTTTCCAATCAACAAAGATGCACTATTTTTCTTTCAAGGTTAAAAAAAAAAATCAAAACAAAATAAAACAGATATAAAGTGTAAAAGAGAAATAAAAATACATAAGAAGTTTCATTCAGAATTTTTCTTCGGCATAGGTTTAAGAAAAGAAAAAAAATTCCTAAAGTATGTTGGTCCACAAGAGCTTCAATGGTCAAAAAAGATAATTACAACCATCAATGCTCAAGCAAAAATTTCTTTCGCTTTTGCTAGGTACGGCAAGAAGTGACGATGGAAACAGGCCTTGAAGTTCTTTTGACATAATGTCAGTAGACAGACTTATATTTTTTTTGATAACAAAGATGGTTCTTTCTTCCTAATTGGTTCTTGAATTGGTAAGAAGATACTTATATTATTGTGTTTTTCTGTGACGAGCCATGGAAATATTTACCGTACTACTACTATATGTTACTGCAAAATTGTAAAAATAATATTAACTTAATAATTATGTTATCCTATAATATTCAATTAGTCCATAAATTGGGCAGCAAAGTGAACCAAGAGAGCACCTAGGTAATCAACCACGTCCAATGCTAGTAGCAATGATAAAAGGCTATTACATTAATTCAATCAGACATATTTACTCTAATTTCTGAAGATAATCAGGTAACTTGAGATGTCATATTTTTCAGTAGAACAAGCATTGACTATTTGATCGGACAATTGCAATGTGTGTAGTTTCCAATACCAAGATATTATCCAACCCTTGAAACGGCCCAAATTAATGCACACATGACCTTTATGCACAACGAGATGCCTCAATTGATAATTTAAAAAAAAAAAAAAAAAAACAGGAAAAGAATCTAGTAGATTTATATGCAAGGATGCAATGTGTATATATGGTAAGAAGGTTGGAGAAAAATATTACCGAGGAAGGAATTTGATAAATCTTTGGAGTATCTGGACACTGGTCTAATTTGCCCATTTAAAATGAAGTGGCAAAAAATGTTTAAGTGTATCTACATCATATATGATTACGATGGTGATAAGAATATAATATGATTGACTATGATCGTATTCCTCTGACATGACAAGGATCTCTAATTCATATGCTTGGAGCACAATCAACCCTATCGCATATGATTTAAGTGATATAATTACCGAACTGTGTTGGAGAGAGCTACATACAGGTCTTCTAAGAGGAGAATCTGCAGATGGGGAAGTGCTACGCATGCGAAACAAATGGCGGGCATGAGTACTGTGATTAGATACATCTTCTGCTTCTCCTGCTTCTAGTTCACCACCAAAATTTGTCTCTGAGCCCATCCTGGGAACAACGTGTCTAGTCATTGACCCTGAGTCAGTTGTGGCATCCACTTGCATGGGAACAGCAGGACGAATAACTGATCCCTGCATACTACGTCTCTTCATTTCTTCCTCTGCATGAAGAATCTGTCAGACATCACCAAGCATGTAGTTTAATTATAAACATATAGTATACTGGAAGCTTAATATTTAAAGCTAAAATAGAAAGTATTGCAAGTTAAAACTAATAGATTTTTTAGGCAAAATCCAAAATAAGTAACAAAGCAACAATCTCTTTCCTAGATGGGGTAAGGGTGCAAATCTGATCCCACCCGCTAACCCACCTAGTATTTTAGCGGGTTGGGTTTGGGGTGACAGTTTCTTAATTGAGTCAACCCGAAGCCAACCAAATGATAAAAGGATTGGGTATTAGATCCCAACAACCTGCCTGACCCGTGCCGAACCTGAGTGACTCATTTATTAAATGGACAGCTTCGGATTGATCATATATTGACCTAAACCCATTGCCACCTGGACCCCTAAGGCTAAGACGGGTGAAGATGAAAAAGAAGAATACCTGCTTCAGCATTTGTACTAAATTATGCTTCCTTGAATTTAGAAGTTGCAGCTTTTCCTCATACTCCCTTTTCTTTTTCTCTATATCACTTGCCACATCTGGTTTGTTGCTTACCTGTCAAGTAAGCAAATAATGACTACTATCAGTCCATAGAATCAACAATAATAACTCCATTTTGTTGAAACGGCGAGCAGATAAAGAAAAAGATCCAGAGAACCATAAATCATACATATATTCCTTGTGTAAAGGGACAAAATTGACATTTTACATTCACCAACATTTGCCAGCTTCATACTTGTTTCAAACAGCTATACTGCTATTAACCATAATTGAAAACGACCAAATCATACATATATTCCTCGTGTAAAGGGACAAAATTTACATTTTACATTCACCAACCAATGTAAATGGGTCATATGTTGGATGGTTTACAGCGGTTTTGGCTATATAGCTAAGAACATTTATATAGCATCAGCACTCAAGAATTAAATAATAATTAAAGATCCATTGTTAGTTTCAGCGAGGGGGTGGAGGGGGGAGGAATGGATCTCTGAGAGATCTTAATATGCACGTGCATACACACACGAACAAATAT
>JAUPMG010000002.1:13140932-13155986 GCA_031762675.1 Pachysandra terminalis | reverse complement strand
ACCCACGATGGAATTACCATATATACGACCTTTAGGGACTTTCACCCACGGTAGCAACACCTGTCATCAATCTCTTCAATTTTTTTCAAGTGGCTTTGGATCGGATCGATCCAACTGATGCCGATACGGATCGGCCAATCCGGACCGATCCAATTTTTTTTTCAACCAACTTTTGGATCGGGCTTGGATTGGCTTGTATCGCCAATCAGGATTGGGATTGGTCGAGACCGATCTGATCCAAGATCCCGAGACTTAAAACCCTGCGTGTGTGAGCCGAATTTGGGTGGGGGTGGGTTGGTTAAGGAGAAGGTTCAGTTCGGGTCTAAATTTAGGTCGACTAGTTTTAATTTGGATTGAGCCCGAATTGATTAAAATCTTGCATAACCCACTCCACACACCAAGGTTTAAAGGATCCGGTCCGTATTAGGATCGGTTTGGTTCTAACCAACGATACAACAATTGTATCATGTGGTTCTAGATCGAACCGGTACAATCGGTATCGTTACATATTGTCGATACAAACTGGACAATACGGGCAGCCAGTGACTGGTACAACCAGTCCGACATTTTTTTTTTTTTTTTTTAATTTATGAATAGGATGGTCCAGATCAACATCGATTTGGACTGGTCTGGAACCAACTGGTCTTGACCGGTACAGCTAGTCCAGTGATCGATAATGTTGAACCAACTGGTCCATTTTTTTTTAATTTAAAATTTAAATAGGACGGTTCACTTTTTGTACCGAATCCAGACCGAATGGTACCGCCGGTCCGAATTGGGATAGGTCGAGAGCCGTTCAGTTCTAGTCTCGAGACTTTAAACCTTGCCACTTGCAGCCTGTAGAAAGAGAAATTTTGAGATCAAAATATGCCACATGGCATGATCTCACATGATAAGATTCTCTTAAATTGAATCTTTGATTAGTTCAAATGGGACCCACAGAGAATTATTAAATTAAAATTATAATAATTCTCATTAAATATGAATTATCCTAAAATACAAGTTAATTCTAGATAATTTTCAAAAGAATTATCTAAAAGCTATCCAATCAAAATTTGTATAATTCTTAAATAAAGAATTATCTTATATTGGATAATATCCTAAAGTGGTTGAGAACAAGTAGAACTCTACCCTCCCATATGTAGACAATTCCTAATTAAATTGGAAATTATATCTATTTAAAGGAAGACTCTCCCCCCTAAATCTATAAATAGGGGTAGTCATCTTCCATTCAAAGGGGTCAGAGGACCAGATAATCAGGAAGAAGGATTAGAAGGAGAAGAGATACTAAAGCTCCGCTGTTCTGACACCCGATTTGAAGTCCTGAAGACCTAATAAATAGGGGTAGTCATCTCCTATTCAAAGGGACCAGCTGATCAGGAAGAAGGATCAGAAGAAGAAGAGATACTGACGCTCCTGAAGATCTGCATACTTGAAGCCCCCCAAAATACAACATTCAAGCCTAAAGATTCAAATTATTCAATCTTTGAATACGTTCAAAAGCCCAGAGATCCACATCAAAGTTGAAGTTTTTGACTCACATCTTCTATAAGTCTACAAGCACGAAGATCAAGCCGAAGATTCAGAAAACCATCGAACCTAAAGAAGAAAGATCAAGGAGAATAAGCTCTAAAGCCCTGCTGGTTTACTGCCTTGAAGATTGAAGACTTGAAATCTAAAATTGCATTTAAGCTTGAAAATAAAGACCTCCATCTCTGAATACGCTGAAAGGCCCAGAGATCTAAACCAAAGTTGAAGCGTTCGACCTACATCCTCTATAAGTCTACAAGCCCAAAGATCAAGTCGAAGACTTCTTCAAGTTCTTCATTCTCTGAATACGCTCAAAGACCCACAGATCTACATCAAAGTTGAAGCCTTCAGTTCACATCTTCTATAAGTCTACAATCCTGAAGATCAAACCGAAGACTACACAACAAATCTCAAATCCCCATGACTTGGTTCGTAAAATCTACCACTTCCTATCAAGAAGAATCCCGATTTAAGAATATGCTAGTTTTAATACTTAAATCGAAAAACCCGAAAAGAAGAATCAGATAACTTTTTCTTTTTGTATAGAGAAAATCCCTAAAAATGGTAATCTCCCATATTAAATCAATAAAAACTATTTTGTTCTGCATACCTTATTCGTTGATTTTTAATAAACAAAATTTGTGTTTACACAGCCCTAACATCAAGTCAAGATGATCTCTTGCTAATCATTTCTCTTTCATCATTGACTCAATTGATGTAGGGATGGATGCAATGTCAATGTTGAGATGAACATAACCCATTGATTCATAGGACCTAGACTTGATTGTGAAATGTAGTTAAAAGGAACTGACAAAAACGATAAACGCTAGAAAAGTTAGTTATGGCTTCCAAATTACAAGTCATTGTTACCGAAGGATGAGAAAAACAAGATAATAACATTGACAGCAAGCTTACCCTTTTGTATTATTATTAGAAAAATAAGTAGCTCCAAACAAATATTAAGCCGTTAAGAAAGGTTTCTTTCATGTGAATTCAACCATAAGTCACTGTGGTAAGAAAAGTCCTCAAAGAAATATTCAAGAAATAAAGGAAATAATTTAGAATATTTTTAGGATGATTTTTTTCGGAAAATTATACTTTGACTCTTTGAGGTTTCTGACAATTATAATTAAACTCTTAAGTTTTTTGAAATTATAATGCAGGAGTCGATCAATTAACGTCAAAATGTCATCGACTGATATACTTCTTATAAAAATTGAATTACCTTTTAGATAAAGCAAATAAATCTTAAGTCTAAAATATCCTTCTTCTTTCTCGATTGTAGAGCCATTATGCTCTAACGCTATATTTGAATCATTTTTTTTTTTTTGTCAAATACACTTTTTTTTTGGTAAAATTGTCAAATACATTTGAATCGAGCATATTTAATTAATGACTCAGTGTTGTTAATTGATCGACCTCCTTGTGGTTTTTTACGAAGGGTGTTATTGTAATTTTAAAAAACCTCAAAAAATCTAATTGCAATTGTCAAAAATCTTAAGGGATCAAAGTATAATTTCCCCCTTTTTCTTTAATATATACTCTAGCCGAGTTATAATAAAAAGATATTTTCTTATATTATTAATATTCTCATTGACGGAATACAATTAAGCCAAATGCCAACTAAGAGCTAAATCCGCCTAAGATTTTAATTTTTAAATTTAATTACTATTATTTTAAGAGAAAGAAGATGTATAAGTGACAGGTGACAAACAACTAATAAGACCAAGACAATGACCATGCCCTCAACCATTCAGAAGACTACCCACCAGACACCTCTGAATGATACCTCTAACGGGGTCATCTTTATTTTATTTAATTGACACAACGCTGATATCCTTTAGCCCAATGTGGGGTTGACACGTGGCATTGTTACTAATCACTAATCACTAATCACCTAAGGTCCTACTCATCATCCACACATGGTGGGGACCCATATATGATGCCCTTCTGATTGGTCGCCCGTGGGACCTCTTCTAAGGACAGATTAGGGATGGCAATAGACAGGTTAAACGGGTATCCCGCACCATTCCACCCCACCCTAAATGTAAATGGTTAGGGTTTGGTAACTGGTGAGTTGGATTCGGATTTGGCTCAACCTATCATCCCGTTGTCTATATTTTAAATATATATTTTATAAGTAAATATATTTAAAAATTAAATATTAAACTTTAAAAAAATATTTATTTTTAATAAACCTTTCAATTAAGTTGAATCTGTCCCTCTTCGCCCGGCTACCACTCTGATAGAATTTGGAGCGGATTTGGTATTAAGGGGCTCTTTTACGGGCGGGTCGGGGTTTGTCACTGCCTTCCCTAGTGTTATTGGTGGATAAATCTATGGGTAAATTACAGTTTGACTTTCTGAGGTTTCGACCACTTACACTTAGACCCTATGAGATTTGTTAAACTATAATTACTCCCTTTTATATGAAATCACCGGGAGTCATAGACTGATTTATCCCTAATAAATTATAAAATTACTCCTCTCAAATCCACCACTAGCACCCCAAATCAGTCTATGACCCTATGAGTTTCATATAAAAAGAGGATAATTATAATTTAACAAATCTCAAAGGGTCTAAGTACAAGTAATTGAAACCTCAAAGGGTCAAAGTGTAATTTTCCCTAAATCTATTGAATCTAGAAAAGTGATATTGTCAAACTCATTTTTACTATTTTCAGGGCTCTATAAACTAACTATTTTCACTTATTTTTTAGCTGTTAATAGAGAAAATAATTTTTTGTTGATAATTTGATATAGTAACCAACACTTCTAGACAAAAAGAAGATAGGTTAAGGCAAAGTGGAAGTAGAAGTGGAAATGGAACTCTTTCAATATCAAGAAATATTGCTTTCCATATAAGAGTACTAGTTTTGAGAGATAAGAAAGAAAAAACAGAGAGATGAGGATTTAATGAGGTGGTGGAATATGGCATCGACCAATATAAGAGAAAAAAAAGAAGAAGAATCTTTTCAATAATTTCATTAAGTACTAAGATAATCTAAAACTCTATTTAAATAGAAAAACACAACCACACTAACTAAAATAAAACCCATCCCTAATAACAAACTTCTAATAAAAGAAAAAAAAAAGAAGCAAAGGAACTCTTAAACGAGAAAAGAGGGATTTAGCAGTTAATTAATTATGAGTTCATTTAATTGTGCTATTGAAGTCTCATTGCATGTATAAATCCCTTGCATGAATTGCTGGAATTTTTTTCTTTTTAAAAAAAAAAAAAAAGAAAGAAAAAAAAAATAGTTGATGTTGGTACCTTGTAAATAGTATCTAAATAATTACAATTTTTACATACAAAAATTAAAAGTAACATTATTTGAATATACCCACATTAGCAATGGTTTAAGGCTCGGGATAGGGGACCGGACCAGCGGTCCGTTCGGCCCGGAGCTGGTACATAAATGTATCGCCACTAAAATTTTAAATTAAAATTTTTGGACCGGTCGGATTGGTCCAAATCGATACTGGTTTGGACCTTCCAGTTCACAAATTTGAAAAAAAAAAACTTGGATCGGTTGTACCAGTCACTAAACTGATTGTACTGACCGGTTCAAACTGGTACTGTTGTACCGGTCCAATCCAAGACCTCACGATAGAATTATCGTGACTTGGGACCGGATCGTTGAGGTCCGATCTCGATACGGACCGACTGATCCTTGAAACCTTGCACATCAGTTAAAAACATAATACTCTTTTTAAAATTTTTTTTTTTATTGTCTTGTAAACACTTTTTTATCATAATATCCAATGAAAAATTATGTTTTGAACATATAGTAATTCTCTTTATTTTTTTTCCTTTAATTAAGGATAGTGTTAAAGAAGCTAAAAATAGTCTGGCAATAGTTGATTAATTTTCCCCCCGAAAAGATTAGGTAATGAAAAGCAAGAATTAGAATAAAGAAAAGAAAGTACCTACACGTATACAGAAGAATTTAATTTCCCACTTGTAGAAGGTGGACCTTCCGATACAAAAAATTGGATTCCATAAGATACGTGTAAAGATATTTCCAGTGTAAAGATATTTCCAGCAATGGAGCTCAATGCGTCGGTTGATATTTTTTTTGTTCATTTATTATACTTCAGTTCAAACTTTTTCTCGTTTGCTTTTCCTTCGAAGTCTCATCATCAGTGAAACCAGATGACCTGAAAACAGCTTTCCTTCTCTTCTTATAATTTCCCAACCAGTACGCGTTTGATCTGCTAACCCTAACCCCTTCCTTCTCTCTTCTTCTTCCTTCTCCCAATTGAATACGATCTAGGGTTAGGGTTTGCAGAAATAAGAATCAATCTCGAACTTGTGAAATTTTCTCGTTAATAAAAAAGCCGTGTTCTATTTCATTCACAATCGTTAGGAATGAAGCTAGGTTTAGGGTTTTGGTGATTGCAGAGGGAGATGAAGAGAGGAAAGTTCGAAGTTTTCGTGTCTTTGAGTCACCGGAGATCGATTCAGTTTTTGATAGGAATAGGGATTCTGTACATGCTCTTGATGAGCTTAGAGATCCCTTTCGTGTTCAGGAACAGCTTCGGTGCAGTATCAGGCGAGGTTTCCAATGGAATTCACGGCGACTTGTTGTCTCGCTCTTTTAAGCTTGAGAGCGAAGAGAATAAGGAGGAGAAAGAAGCTCCAATTCGACCTTCGAAGGTTCCTTTTTGGGTTTCTCAGGGTTCGTTTCAGCCATCGCAACAACGGAATCCTGAGAGACTGAGGAGAAGAGAGTATAAGACTTTATCAGATTTGATCTTTCACGAGATTTCATTCAATAGTAGCAGTAAAGGTGGGGTTTCTGAGATTCAGAAGTCCTTTAAGGATGCATGGGAGGTAGGGAAGAAGTTTTGGGCAGAACTCGAGTCTCGAATTGATGGAGAGAACAAGGTAGAGAACCGGTCTGAGTCCTGCCGGAATTCGATTTCGCTTTCTGGCTCTGAATTTCGTGAACGTGGGAAGGATATTGTACTTCCATGTGGATTGACGTTGGGATCCCACCTTACTGTTGTGGGAAAACCGTCTCCGGCTCACCCGGAGTTCAACCCTAAGATTTCTCTCTTGAGAGATGGAGATCAGTCAGTCATGGTGTCACAGTTCATGATGGAGCTGCAGGGGTTGAAGACTGTCGATGGGGAGGACCAACCAAGGATCCTGCACTTCAATCCTAGGTTGAAGGGGGACTGGAGTGGAAAGCCTGTGATTGAGCAAAACACTTGTTACAGGATGCAGTGGGGTTCTGCTCTTAGGTGTGAGGGATGGAAATCTAAGGCGGATGATGAAACAGGTATGAGAATTTAATGAGCTTTTCTGAAATAAACTCAAATTTTTGTTTGAGTCTTTTATTGATGTTCTGAATTCTGATATTTGTACACTGGACTTCAAGCCACACTGGGAAAAAAAATGGCTTCATCCATCCTTTATTTAAGAGGAAGTAACTTTACTTCAGTTCAAATTAAATGTGGCAATAGATTCATATTTACTTGTATATGTTGCCAATATTATTATATTGTCCATAATTTAGCTGTTAGGAGGAGCTATTTCTTGTGGGTTTTACATTTCAAATACTTGCTAACTTGTAATCGAAACCATTAGTTGTCTGTGACTGGCAAAAACACCCCCAAAAGGGGAATTTTGAGTTTCGGCATTCTCCATTGTTGTCTGTGATTATGGCAAAAACACCCCAAAAGGGGAATTTTGAGTTTCGGCATTCTCCATTGTTGTCTGTGATTATGGCAAAAACACCCCAAAAGGAGAATTTTGAGTTTCAGCATTGCCCATTGTTGTCTGTGACTATGGCAAAAACACCCCAAAAGAAGAATTTTTAGATTCGGCATTGTCTATTGTTTCTTGTTTGTTCATTTTGTTTTTGCTAGATCCTTTCAGTCTAGCAAAAGCAATCAAAATAGGAAGTTGGGAATTTTGCATACCTTTTGTTACTTAACCCTCTCTGTTATTACAGAGGCAATCTATCAAATTTGTGTAATTCTTTTAGATTGTTTGCAGTTGATGGGCAGGTAAAGTGTGAGAAGTGGATCCGTGATGATGACAATCGCTCGGAGGAATCAAAGGCGACATGGTGGTTGAATCGACTGATAGGCCGAACGAAGGTGACAGTTGACTGGCCATATCCATTTGTAGAGGACAAGTTGTTTGTTCTTACGCTCCGTGCCGGTTTAGAAGGTTATCATGTTAATGTGGATGGGAGGCATGTCACCTCTTTTCCTTATCGCACTGTGAGTACCATTTTGAATTCATCCAATGCTACTGATGAATGTGGATAGTTTCTCAAGATCGATTCGTAATGTTGACAGGGATTTGTTCTTGAGGATGCCACTGGGCTATCGCTGAACGGAGACATTGATATCCATTCCATTTTTGCTGCTTCATTACCCACATCACATCCAAGCTTTGCTCCACAGAAGCATCTTGAGATGTCGAGTAGATGGCAGGCCCCACCCCTTCCTGATGGGCCCGTTGAGCTTTTCATTGGCATCCTTTCTGCTGGCAACCATTTTGCTGAGCGGATGGCTGTGAGGAAGTCATGGATGCAGCATACGCTGATTAAATCGTCCCATGTTGTGGGTCGGTTCTTTGTAGCTCTGGTAAGGGTCAAACCTATGACAAATCCCGTTGCTCTGAGGTACCATTTTTATATTAACTTCAACTTGGGGATGCTTAATTTTTTTGGTGTTTTATGTTTGAATAGCATGGAAGAAAGGAAGTTAACGTGGAGTTAAAGAAAGAAGCTGAATTTTTTGGTGATATCGTAATTGTGCCATACATGGATAGCTATGACCTTGTTGTCTTGAAGACTGTTGCCATCTGTGAGTATGGGGTGAGTAGAAAAAGGACCTAAAGTTTGAACTTGATTGTTTTTGTATAGATTATTTATCTCTGATGCCTGTTGTCTTTACAGGTTCGAAAGGTGTCAGCCAAGTATATCATGAAGTGTGATGACGATACATTTGTCAGAGTGGATGCAGTGATAAGGGAAGCGAAGAAAATCCCAGCTGATAGGAGCCTGTACGTGGGAAACATAAATTACTACCACAGGCCTCTGCGTTATGGTAAATGGGCAGTGACGTATGAGGTATTGTTCGACACTTTCTGCAAAGACTTTTTTTTTTTTTTTTTCTGCAAAGACTCGATCACTTGTTTATGCTTTAGCTTCTTGCCTGTTCATATTTTACCAACTTTGAAACATATGATTTTAAGGGGATGTTATGGATCTGATTCTGGTTGTCATACTTCCTTTCCTTCTCATGTATATAATGTGTCACTGTTGGTAATTATTTTTGTTTTTGGAAATTGCTTGTTTTATGTCTCTGTGTTCTTGATTGGCAGAAAAATGTTATTGTTCAATAAGAAAATATTCTCTTTTCTGCCTTACGTATATTTTCTCTGGGTCCTTGATTTGCAGAACAGTTTTATTGATAAAAAAGACAAAGAAATGGTTTCTTTCCCATAGTTGTTTTCTGTTCTGCTATTATTTATTGCTTTGCCACTCTTATACAATTGGTTCCCCAAATAGAAAATAGGTGTATTTAATTCTTTTTGAATTAGTTGAAGTGCTGATGTAGAAATACTGATGATAATGAAATCATTTGCCCTTAATTTGAAGTGCCTTTTTATATTTCCTTTTACCTACAATCGTGCCAACTCTTGTGTCCTCTCCACCTGACTACTGGTAAATGGGTGAAGCCAGAATTTCTGAGCCGCTGCACTTTGCCTTCATGGAATTTTTAGACTCGGTTGTTGCCCCATATGGATTTTGGGGGTCAAGGTGGTGGTTTATGTGTTGTTCATCAAAACCAAAACGACGCGGTGTATGACCCCAAACATTCATTGGCAGAGCAATAACATGGATTGCTCTAATATTATGCATAAAAAGTACATTTGTCAACTCTGTTTGTATTCGTAGCTTTGGTTAAAATTTTGAGATTATTCAAAAACTTTCTCTTGCGTATCCAACTGTGAATCAATCCTTTATGCTTCTTTGTTCAGTTATTATGTACTTTGACGGACTTGAAAAACTGTTTCATATTTTGAGAATTGCCACTAATTTCTTGAATCTTTTTGTGGGGGTGTGGTTCTAGGAATGGCCTGAAGAAGAGTATCCAGCCTATGCAAATGGGCCAGGCTACATCTTCTCATCTGACATTGCACACTTCATTGTATCCCAGTTTGAGAAACACAATTTAAGAGTAAGTTACAAGCACTCTTTCTATGTATTTCCTTATTTCACACATAAATTGTCAAGTTGGTGTGGTTTTGGTAGTTAATGATTATTTGAATCTATTGATTGATTAAAAAAAATGCAGTTGTTCAAGATGGAAGATGTAAGTATGGGAATGTGGGTGGAGAAGTTCAATAGCTCAAGAAGACCAGTGGATTATATACACAGCTTGAATTTCTGCCAGTTCGGATGCATCGAAGACTATTACACGGCACATTATCAGTCTCCGAGGCAGATGATGTGCATGTGGGATAAGCTGCAACAGCAGGCGCGACCCCAGTGCTGCAACATGAGATGATATAATGTCTGTCGACTGAGGTGAAAAGAAAACAAGCAAAAACACAGAAAAGGAAAGCTTTGCAGCCATAGCATCCAGTACTGTATATTCTTCAGAAGGTTTCGAGAGATCGATGGGGGATCTTTCATGTTCCTTTTTCCAATTGATTCATTATTTGTTTCTCTTCTTTCTTTGTGAAGCCAGGATGGTGGGAGAGAGGCTAGTTAAAAGAAAGATGAACCCTAGCCCAGTGAAGAAGGAATCTTTTGCCTTATTTGGACGTTCTTCAACCTGATTCCTCAATCAGGTATCACCTCTGTCAAACTGAGTCAGGCGAGTTCTAGGGTTATTTGTGCAGAGGAGAGGATGGTGGGAGGCAAGGGCTAGTAGTTGTTTGTGGTGGGGTGGGAGGGTAGAATATTTACAAATACACAAAAACTCCTGCTGGTAATGTAATTTTGTAGAAAAAGCACGGCAGCAGATATTGTGGATAGTCAAAGATGCTCTTTAGTTTCAATAACCAAATTGAACTTGTCCTGTCGTTATACTTTTTACCCATTAGAATTGGGGTTTGGGAGTATTTTATTGAATCCAAATAGGTGGTATTTTTTTATTTATATGTAAAATCTTAAGTAGGTAGAGAAATAAAAATATAGATATTTATTTAAATTATTTTCGTATAAATAAAGTGCAGTTTGAACACGATAGCATTTCGTCTAAGCTTGGAAGATTTGTTGCAACCCGTGTTGAAATGCTTGTGCCCTAATGCATTAAGTTTGAAACACGAGAGCATTTCGTCTAAACTTGGAAGACTTGCTGCAGCCTGTGTTGAAATGCTTGTGCCCTCGTCTAAACTTGGAAGACTTGCTGCAACCTGTGTTGAAATGCTTGTGCCCTAATGCATTATAACTGGGATACAAGCATTTAAGAGCAGGGTACAAGCATTTCAACATAGAGTGCAACAAATCTTTTAAATCTTCTAAGCTCATAGACAAGACGAAATGCTCTCTTGAAATACAGGCTAACCAATACCGAGAAACAGAAGATAGAAAACTAAACTTTTCACTTATCGGTAACCAGTCGACCGACCAACTTTACTTGGTCGACCGAGTACACACATAAAGAAACCTACACTTGTACAAGTGGAGTCAACCAATCGGTGCTTCGGTCGATCAATCGGTTGAGGATGATTTGGATCCACCCATTTTTTTTTTTGGTTTTTTAATTCTCTACTTTTCACAGATAGCTAAGCAGCCTAATACCTCCAAAACACTTTAGTCAATATTAATTACATTATATTTTATTGTATTTTTTTTGTGTACATCTTCCGTGGGCCACCAGGTTCACCACCCGCTTGATATTTAGCAAATAGTAATACACACCCATCTACTTTCATGTTGAGCATAAGTGCAAGGCTCAGATCGTCCGCACCGAGCATCGCCCACCAGTGTGTGAGCCGAGCAATTGATTGGTATATACCCTTTAAAAAATTCAGCTTTTTAAATTTTAGAAGTAGGGAAATGTACAAATCACAAATTTTTTTTTACAAAAAGAGGAATGCACCAATCACGTCTCATGTGTACGCACTGATGGACGATTTTTGGTGCAGACGATCTCAACTTATAAGTGCACTGCTTGTCTAATCAAGGTTTTTATTCTTGGGATCTTGGCTCTGACTAGTCCGGACCAATCTCAATCTGGATCGCCGATCCTGGTCTGGATTTTGGATCGGCTTTCAGAAAAAAAAGAAAAAGAAAAATTGGATCGATCTGATCCAGTCATTGGATCAGATCCGGCCGATCCGTATCGGTATCACTCTGATCAGTCTGATCCAATGCCAATTGAAAAAAAAAAATTAGATCAGACCAGATCGGCTGATCCTTATCGGTATCTGTTGGATCAGTCCGATCCAAAGCCACTTGATACAATAGTTTGTATCGTGGCCTGTGATCGAACCGACCCCGGTCAATCCCGATCCGGATCGGCCAATCCGATCCAATCTTGAAATCATGTGTCTAATATGTTTAAATCGTTTGGAAACCTCTTTAATTCCCCCTTTAAAAAAAGAAAAAGAAAATGGTTATCCAGTATGTGCAAACATTTCATGTCCAAACATCTATTTGATTGCTCATAGGCTTCAAAAGAATTAAACTACACCTCACACAACGACACAGTGAAGAGAGGATTTGATCCCTAGAGATCTCAGGAGGCATATCCCTCCCTCCATGCCCTTACAACCACTGAACCCAGTGGCATCTTCTTTCTATATCCTGATTTATTGGCACTCTTTTGACCTTTCTCATTGTTTTTTTGTCATTGCTCTCGCCATATATTTATTCCATCCTTAAACTTCTAATCTATTTTTAACTTATTAAATGTACTTTTGCTTCTAATATATATAATGAATACTTTTGTTTCTAATGAAAATAACCTTTTGCTTGGACACCCAGAACATCAAAGTCCTTCCATCCAATGGCTTAGATTCTCTTTTTGCAATATAAATATCATTATCATCCCTGGAGTTCAACATGGCGGGCTCATTAACCACCTTCTATACCTCTTCCTAAATCATGGTCACTGTTTAAGGCTTTAAGCACATGAGAAGCCACCACCAAGAAAGTCCAATTTTTATTTATTTTTTTTCCAAATTTTACTTGGAAAGGAAGCAACCAGGGAACTGTATTAAAACTTGAGAACATGACTTTCATGACCAAGAAAACACACACAGCCACATACCCAGAAAGACTCGCCAAGTCTTTCTTTTTCTTCATATATGCAACCAGAAGGAAATAATACAGTATAAGTAGAGCTTCCCTCCCAACACTTCTGAACACAGATCTTCATACTTCAGAAGAAGCTGATTAAGATGATGGGGGAAATCTGGACACATCTCGGTTCAACGGTTGCAGGTTTAATGTTCGTATGGGCGATGTTTCAACAATATCTCCCGTATCAAATTCGAGGCTATGCGGATAAATATGTTTACAAGTTGATGAGCTTTGTCTATCCTTACATCCAAATCACCTTCCACGAACGAACCGGAGACCGGTTCAAGCGCAGCGAGGCTTTCACGGCCATCGAGACCTACCTTAGTGCCGACTCATCCAAGCGCGCAAAGCGGCTCAAGGCTGATGTTGTCAAGGACAGCAAGAGTCTGATTCTCAGCATGGATGACCATGAGGAGATCACAGAAGAGTTTAAGGGAATTACGGTATGGTGGGCTTCAAGCAAGAAGGTTCCGCAGACCAGTTCTTTCTCTTTCTACCCTGCATTGGACGAGAAGAGGCGTTACACGCTCACATTCCATAAGCGTGATCGAGAGCTCATCACCGGGACATACTTGAATCATGTGATGGAAGAGGGGAAGACAATTGGGGTGCGAAACCGGCAGCGGAAGCTTTACACGAACAATCCGAGCCAGAATTGGTACGGGTACAAGAGTAGTGTGTGGAGTCATGTTGTGTTCGAGCACCCAGCAAGATTCGAAACGCTTGCAATGGATCCAGAGAAGAAACAGGATATTATCGACGACCTTCTAATCTTCAGCAAGGGGAAAGACTATTATGAGAAAGTCGGTAAGGCGTGGAAGAGAGGGTATCTCCTTTACGGCCCCCCTGGAACAGGTAAATCAACTATGATTGCTTCCATTGCTAACTTTTTGGATTATGATGTCTATGATCTTGAATTGACGGCCGTGAAAGATAACACTGAACTGCGGAAGCTATTGATCGAGACATCCGGCAAGTCTATCATTGTGATCGAGGACATTGATTGTTCGCTCGATCTCACCGGGCAACGGAAAAAGAAGAAGGATAAAGATGAGGATGAAGCAGCAGAGGAAAAGGATCCAATCCTTAAAAAGGCTAAAGAAGAGAGCAACAACACTGAAAAGAGCAAGGTTACTCTCTCTGGACTTCTGAACTTCATTGATGGTCTTTGGTCAGCTAGCGGCGGAGAAAAACTGATCATCTTTACTACAAACTATGTGGAGAAACTCGATCCGGCTCTTATTCGTAGAGGCCGGATGGACAAGCACATTGAGCTATCGTACTGTGGCTTCGAAGCGTTCAAGGTGCTCGCCAAGAATTACCTAGACCTGAATTCTCACCATTTGTTTGAGAGAATCCGCGTGTTGATGGATGAGACCAGTATAACTCCTGCAGATGTTGCAGAGAATTTGATGCCTAAAACAATGAAAGGAGATGCTGAGACTACTTGCCTGGAGAACCTGATTCAAGCCCTTGAAAAGAATAAGGAAGAAGCCAAGATAAAAGCCGAGGAAGAAGCGACGACTAAGGCTAAAAACGCAGAAGAATCTTTAGCTAAAGAAGCAGTGAAAGAGACAGAGTCATCACCTAAGCAAGACACCAAAGAGGTCAAGATTACTGCGGTAGAAGATAATAAAACAAATGGAGAGAACCATAGCAAGTAGGATTACACAGGAGCTATAGCTTAAAAAGAATGTGTTCATTGTTTCTTGATTAACCTCTTCTACAAGGCAGAATATTCAGACCAACTTTTCTTTTTCTGGGTAGAACTAATATAGGATCAGGACAAGTTACTTCTTTCCCTTGTAGGTTCAATAAAATGTGAAGTAAACTTATACTTCCATCTTTTTCTCTTCACTTTTGTTTAGTTCAAGGTTTTAAATTTCAATATCGTTAGATTTTTCTTGTGATATTTCGCTGACCTGGAGGAATATTTCACCGGGTTGAAAAAATATTCTGGAAAATGCGAAAAAATATTTTCAGTGGAAAATGTATTTTTGAGTGTTTATTTCAATTAGAGCTGGCAATGTCTGACCCGCCCGCAATTTAGCGGGTTTGGGTTCATCCTTACGACCCACGGGTCGGGTGCGGGTCAAGAATCTTTAACTCGCAAATAAATGGATCGAGTGCAGGTTGACCCGTATGACCCGACGGGTTAGAGTTATATACAAATATAAATTTATTTGTTAAATTGTTTGGATTATATTATTAATTGTTAAACTTTATCACTTTATTTTGA
>JAUPMG010000002.1:13098949-13110249 GCA_031762675.1 Pachysandra terminalis | reverse complement strand
AGGGATTCTTCAAATCAGGTTCTCCATGCCTTCAGCAGTCCATTAGGTCAGGGTACCACCATAAGGCTGAGATTTGTGCTTTGGTTATGAGCCTTAAAGAGGTGATCTCCCTCAGTTTCACATCTCTTCAGGTGGAGGGTGATTCGTCGAATGTTAATGCGTGGCTGATTCATGGTTGGGTGGGGTCTTGGAGGCTTCTTCATTTGGCCTGTTTAGCTAGGCTTCTATTAAATAGTTTGAACATTTTGTTCTGCCACGTGAACAGATCAGCTAACAGGTTAGCAGATAAATAACCAGATTGGGAGTATAGAGAGAGGACGTTTCAGGGGCATGCCTTCAGACAAGATGTTATACAGTGATTGAGGGACTTTGACTAGAGGGGTACAGCTGTGTAGTTGTGCTTTAACTTCCCTTGCTTTTGTTTTCTTCATTTATTTCATCTTGTATTTTCTGACTTCTCTCTCTATATATATATATTATACATGTTATTCATCATTAAAAAAAAAATATATATCAGATGAGAAAATTGTCTCAAAACACAGTGGAGTTGTATCCTTACTTAAATATTGAATGTACTAAAGATCATTTCACAATGGCTAAATATAAAATAAAAAATCAGGTTTTGAAATTATCAGAAATCTTGATCTTTAAAATCGTGATTCTATGTTTTCAGTTTATGAAACAAGAAAAGACAATAGCATATCAGAAGTTGGCACCAAATGGTTTGATGCAAGTATTGTTTGATTTAAAAGCAAAAAGAACACATGCACTATTTCAGACGACAGTACCTCAACACGAATATCACATAATGCTTTCAAAATCACTATACGTGTCCCAGGATCAAGTTCCTTATATACTTCAATCTCCGTCCTTAACAAGTAAAAAATATAAAAATGTCAATTAAAAAAGCAATATATACTTGTGTACTCCAAGCATGCAAAGCTACTAACCCATGTGATGCAACAATTGGTATCTCCCCATCTGCTACCTGTAATAATAACCAATCTCTTATTAACACGGGACTGACAAAGAGCAACCACTCTCAATTCTGTTGCAAATATTGTTAGCAAAGTTCCATTCAAAACTTTGTTTTCTCAAAACGTGTTTTGAAGTGTAACCATTTTAAACTCCATTTAAAACTTCATCCAACAAAAAACTCGTGTTTCTCAAGAAAAAGTATTATACAATTTTTTTTTTTTGTTAAGTATAAACATTTTAAACGTCGTTTAAAACTTCATCCAACAAAAAACTCATATTTCTCAAGAAAATGTATCATACATGTTTTTTAATTTTATATCCACAAACTTATATTTTCCTTTATAAATCTGGACAAAATGAATATACTGATTATTCTTTTCTTCCATTAGGATATTTGTGACTTCTTGTATTATGTTCTCTTGCATTCATTAATACCCCCCATTCAAAGTATTCTAGCTCCCTAGAGATAAGAACTTTAGGATAACTTTTGATAGCAAAAAAATGTATTTTAGTTTAGAGAGAGAGAGAGAGAGATGGATTTTAAGCGCATGTTTTGCTTTATTTTTTTTTTTCATTTTCCTATTTTCTTAAATTGGATGATACTTTCATAAAAAGACTTTTTCGTTGAATTTAAACTATTTAGAACCATAACTAGAGCTTAGTTTTTTTTTATTACATTTTGAACCTAAAATGTAATAAACCCTAACTATTAATCACAATCTTTAATTCTATCGTTTGTGATCTCTTTCGACTCTGCTTTTCTATTGCAATTTGATGTATAACATTTGCTAACAAATGGATGCACCAGTGTCCAATGACAGCATACAGGTGTTTTGGACCACATACCCAGTGCCACCAGTCTCTCAACTTTCTGCACAATACAGTAACCCAAGTAGCACGCCCCAGCGCCATCCGAGTAACAGGAGGGATTGCCTATAAAAAATAAACTTAAATAAGAATAATGTGATCAAATTATTGCAATGCACGCATAATTTTAGTTGTTAAGTTGCTAACAAAGAAATATCTTACGGGGCCACAATGAAATGAATGCAATCATTCCCTCAGTAAACAGTGTCACATTGCATTCCATATTAATAAAAAAAAAAAGCACAATTTTCAAGGATAGACAGCTGACATAGTTTATATCACATATCATCAGTAATCCCTTCTTTAGACCAGAAATGCTTGAAAACCCTGATAACCTCTGACAATAAAGAGCAGCAATGGGGACATAAAAACAATAAGATTAACAGTAACCAGTAATTTTTTCTCTTGATAATAAATAATAACTCATAAAATGTAGAATTCAGATACAGAGAATTGTAATGGTTTTTTTTTTTTTTTAAACTTCATAGAGAAGGCAGTTTGTTTCAAAAGAACAAATCAAGCAATCAAATTCATAATGTAAAAGGAAGGCCCATTTACAACTTGTGTTGGGAATAGAACACCCATTTATTATTTATGTTATGAAAAAGTATGACAATAGCGAGAACCAGACTTTAACCACCACTATTATTTAATACAGACCATTTCTTATTTCTTACCACTCAATTACTGCAACCAACACCATTTGTACGTACAATAACATCCGTGAATCGTCACTAGCAACAATTATATAAAGATATGCTGAAGCTGAAGGAAGGTAAGACCCCATGCGTGGAAGCTGAAAGCAAGATAGTTTCTCATGGATTTGTAACCATGTATGCAAGAGGTAAGCACATGACAAATAACTATGACTTTCTCAATCAAAATGAAGTAGCCTGTTTTTCAACATTTGTTGCTACACACCATTACTGTGATCGAGAAGAACCATCACAGAGCAAGCCATGAACTATTAGACACAGCTTAAGTAGTATTCTGGTGCTGAATGAAACTCGGTGGTATCGCATATCATATTCACTCAATTCCAGTTTCTTAAAAACAAAAAACTACAATAGCATTGAACCTCAGTAGAAAATTGGGACAGCAAAACCGCTTCTCATCAGGAAATTGTACATGTAGAAAACTGTGGCAACATGCCAGCTATTCATCAGACTGTTGCCCAAGGACCAAGGTCAGAGTGATCATAATAAATCATCCCATTTGGTCAAAGAGATAATTTTATGATCCCTTGGTGATGGCACAGAACAATATAAACATCAACAATTTGTACATAACAAATCAAATTAACTGAAATTATTAGTCGCCAAAGAAACACATGCTTATGGTAAAGGTGGAGACAAGGATTCCTAATTTTTTTCCCAAAGAACAATGGATAACAAAACGAAAGATGGGAGACATACTACGACCTCCTTTTTATAGCTATATCTTCAATGTGAAGTACTTCCTAATCAAAGAAAGTTCACAACCTTGTTCTACAATTAAATGTTATTAATGAAATTCAATGAGCATCTCAGTAATGTTTTCAGTGTATATTTTTGCTTTGTATTCCTTTAATTTCATAGAAAATTGCATCAAAATGCTACAATTCAATTACCCCCAAAATACAAAAAAGACCATCTTTGCACGCCAAACTTTAAGTCATTACCAACATGTGCATAAAACAATGACACCATCTTTGAGCAGCAATGTGAAGAAATTTGAGTAAGCATTTATTCTAAACACACAAACAAAAGCAAACAACAATTTTGGTCAAAACCACATTGCTAAATTTGAGAGAACTTGCCCTCCATTGAGTAAACAAAGCTCAAAAATACGCATAGCCTTGCTTGCAACCAAACTAAACAAAAAGTAAGAATTCAATTCAAAAAAGAAGAAGAAACCAACTTCAAACTAAAAAAATGAACTTTCATCACTTCAAACCTAAACACACACCTTCAACAAAGGTATATGTATATCATCCAGAGTACTATTCGGAGTAATCACCGCAGTTTCAAGCTCCTCTACCGAAAACTCAACCGAAATATTCAAAAGATGCCTAAAAACCTACAAAACAAACATCAAAAACATAAGCCCCAAAACACTATAAACTAAAACCAATCTAAAACAAAACCCTAGAAAAAAAAAAAGGCAAAACTACAACTTTCACTGCTCACATGCAAGAAATTAAGAATAGATGCCAACTCCCACATTGAGCGAAGATTCCACCGCAGCAATTGGGTAGGCGGAGGTGAGTTCACAAGCGGCGTAATGATCTTGCTGCATTGCTGCTGCTGCTGCTCGGCTCTCGCTTTCTTGGCGATCCCGGGCCTCCGATCGATGGCAGCCGGAGCGGCGGCGTATAGCCGAGCGGCGGCGGCGGAACGAGCTGTACAAGCACGAGGAAGACGCTCTTTCCTTCCCGAATGGTTGTTAACGGTGCTGTTCTTCTTGTTGTTGCTCTGCCACTGTTCTCCGGGGGATGATCCATCGTTGTGAACCGGTGTGGAGGTTTCTTCCGACATGTTCGAGAGATCAGAGAGCTTCGAATTGTCTATGGAGGAATCAAGCGAAAGATCAGGGGTTTGCATTCGAGATTGAAACGGAGAAGAACAATCGACTTGAAGAGATTGAAACAAAGAGGGCCGTTAGGGTAGAAACTGTACGGAACAACAGGAGAGAAGCTTTGAGGCGGGAAGGACATGTCCGAACACTTGCCCAGCCCATCAACACATGAGGGTTTCTTCGTTTGTTTCAGAGAGAGAGAGAAAGAGAGGAAAGGTAAGAAGAGGCGGAGAAGAAGAAGGGGAGGAACAATGTTCGGAATTTGGTCGGGACTGAGAGTCCGGTTGTTTATTTAACCTGGGTTAGTGTTTGTGGTTATTTCTTTGGATAAATTACATTTAAACCCCTTATTTATTTAACAAATGCGGAAAAACTCCTGAAATTTCTGAAATAACAGTTACATCCTCTGAGTTTTGAACTTAATAGCAAAGACATCCTTTCTGTTAAGTAATCGTTACAATTCATGCTCATGCCAATCAAAACAGCTGACTATTAGATGATTTTGCCCTTTAAAATATAAAGTGACATTTGCACCCTTCTTAAAATTTTAAATTTACATTATACTCTTTATCCATTTTTACTCTTTTTCTAGAATTTAGAGTCATTTCATAAGCTCATTTTCTTCTTCTTTTTCTTCTTCTTCAACTCAGGATAAAAAATAAGAGACGTAGACTTCCCCCATCCATTTAGTATTTGATCCAACTTTAGATATCAATTACATTCACAATAAATCAGGCCCATGACAGTGGCTTGAAAAAAGCTAAAGACTCGTTCAAAATAAATGGATAAACTAATCCATTGTTTTTTATTTGGATGAGTATTATGTTATTAACAATTTGATGATGGTTTCATTGATTCACTCATATGTGCAGTAATAAATTCAAGTGGAAACAAACTTGGCTTGAGTTCTTTCACATTCTGACATCTAACATTAACCCAATTTCTGTTGTTGATCTGTAACTTGAAGACCAAGGAAAAAAATTTATATTTATTTCATACCCCAGATTTTTCTTTTTTCATTGCCCGAAGGCTTGATCAGAAGAATTAGCTAACTCACATACCCACACAGTGAAGACGGGAATTGATCCCAAGACTTAGGACACTTGATATCTCTTGATTATATGAAGAGAAAAAAATTTCTGAATTACCCAGCTTAAATCGAGAAATACTGCATGCTTTTTCCACTTCTAATACGAGATTAAACAAATAAACAAACAAAAAAATTGTAATTCTATACAAATTTAAATAGATACTATAATTTAAAAAATGTATACGAGAAAGGAAAACGTATCATTCCTATTGGCTTAAAATTGATTAAATCATCAATGATTTACCTTAAATAAAGAGAAGAAAAATGATCTGTTGCATAAAATGGTGCCAGAATTGTCGATGATTTAGGTTAAAACTATAATAAAAAAACGAAGGAGAAAAAATTAGGTTAAAATTACGCTCCAAAAACGAAAGGAAAAAGAGTTAGGTTAAAGCAATGAATTGATTAATAGAGTATAAATGAGAGCTAAACTTATCTTTTAGCAAATGATTTTATTTTTTATTTAAATAAATGTTATTATTAACGGCATCTACCCAAAAACTCTGACAGAGAGTATTACTGTTATTTCAGAACAAATAGAGTATATTTGTATTTATCAGATAAGTGAGGGGTAAAAATGCAATTTACCCTATTTCTTTTTCTTTTATTTTTATGAAAGGAGTCTATAATGTAGTCCCAGTTCTATTATTAAAGGATTGTTGTGTAAAACTGGGTCAATCGAGAACGTCGATTTAGTAGAACGAGAAAAGAACATTTATGGTTTGATGATCATCACAGCATGTCAAATCCTTGATATCGTTTGGTCAAGAAACCATTGGATCTATGAAGCTTCTTACACAAGGACAGTGGATTGAACAGTAATCTAAAACAATTGTATTGTACTACCATAATTCTGGTAAATAACGAATGATACCAGTATGGTGATTTGAGAGGGTAAGTGTAGAAATGTAAATGGGCTGGTCTTGGACCGGGCCGACGTCAGCCCAAGCTCAAACAAGTAGGTCCGCAATTGGGTTATTGGGCTGGAAAAGTTGACCCAACCCGATCATAAAATACTTAGGCCTTGGCCCGCTTAGGAACTATTCTAGGCCCTATCTTTAAGTCCAAACCCAATCCTTTTTTGGGCTGGGCCATTACAAACTTCTTTTGGGTGGAAAGATATAAATTATGTACTTATTAATAACTTTGTTTTTTGGAAGATGCCGCTTGTCCTAGTGGTAAAGCCTTGGGTTCTTGTACCCAAGGCTTGGGATTGATTCTCCCACCTTCATAGTTGCTCCTGAAAAAGGAGGGTCTTCTGGCGTCTTCCCTACGAGGGAGTGGTCTCGCGACCAACTAGTGCGGCCAACTAAAAAAAAAAGTACTTTTTATTGGGTAAGTAAAAGAGAGAATACAATCGACAGTTTACTTCCCTGGTAGAAGAACATCCAAGGAAATCCTACAAAAAAGTAGATTTTGGTTCCGATTGAACCAGGAAGCCCTTCCTAGACCTAAAAGGGATTCTTACCCAATGGTTGGGTGTTTGGTGACACTTCTGAAAGCTGCTTTGAATAAAAGCGTTTCTGCAATAAGCCAATTTTGGCGAAGCAGGTGTGGAGCTGCTTTTAAAAACTGCATTTGCGGGAAGCAGTTAGTCATGTTCTAAATTTCAGTAAAACTTTTAAAACGATAAAACTATACTTTCATTTCTATTACACGTTTTTTTTTTAAGACAAAAATATCCATCAAACCTAAAATTATGCTTTTCTCTATATGACCTTGATTGAAAGGCCTTTCGCATGCAATAGCATTGGCTTTTCTCTATATGCATGTGAAAACCGAATGCTACAAAATTGAGTTTTCAGAAGTCTCTCTCTATATACATAGTTATCAATGATCTAAAGGCTATCTCGACCTGGAACGGTCCATGAAGTCTAACCTACTTATTAGTATGTTTTGGCTTGTACATATCTAGTTGGACAGTTCGTAGAATAACACTAATTATTAAAGAAGAATCACCTTCTACCTCTAACCACCTCACCCCTAGGCGTAATGCAAGCTCCAATTCTTCTACTAGTACAGCCATGACCTCCAAATTGAGAGTTTGCGATCGATCCTAATGCGACCGATCGCATTGCGATCAATCGTAATGAGATCGATCCTAATGAGATCGATCAAAGTGTTATGTTATTCATGTTAAGTCGGTTAGTTAGGTGTTCTGTTATTCATGTTAAGTCAATTAGTTGGGTTTCTTTCTTTCCGTGACTTCTCTATGTTCTATAAATAGAGGAACCTCCTCTTGCATTGTTTAACAAGTTCAGTAATAGAAATTCATTTTCGTCTCTCTACTTCTCTTTATCTCTTTGTTCAAGCTTGTAATGTTCTAGAGAATCAAGATTCTCAACTTGGTATCAGAGCTTTTAAGATTCTGGTGCTTCTGGCAATGATGGCTAAGCCAAGAATTTCTGGTGGATCAATAGGACCAGAAATGCCTACAGAAGAAAGAACTGCTACTCCGGCCATGGCATACGACTAATTAAAGATGATTATCAGCCCTATGATTCAACTGATCACGATAAAGCTTGAAGATGATAACTACTTACTCTGGAAATTCCAAGTAGAAAATGTAATTCTTGGCTATGGTCTTGAAGATTACATATATGGAACTCGTCAAGTTCCTGCAAGAATGATTCTTGATGCAAATGGATCAACCACAATCAATCCTACGTTTGTTGCACATCAAAGACAGGACAAGTTATTGGTTTCTTGGCTTCTTGCATCAATAAGTACAGGTTATCTACCTCAACTCATTGGCTGCAATTCCTCTCATGATATCTGGAAAACAGTTGAACAACTCTTCAGCTCGCAGTCAACAGCCAAGATTATGTTTTATAAAAGGCAGATTCAATCTCTCAAGAAAGACAGTCTCTCTATGAGAGATTATTTGCAAAAGATGAAAGGTTTCTTTGACATACTGAGTGCATCAGGTCACAAGATCTCAGACACAGATCAAGTTCTTGCAATCCTTAATGGTCTTGGTGATGAGTATAAGTCAATCATAGCTATCATATGCTCAAGAGAGGTTCCTTATTCTCTTCAAGAGGTCAACACTCTTCTTCTTTCTCGTGAAGGGAGAATATTGCAGAAGTCTAACTCAGCAGATATGGCAGCCAATCTTGTCAACAGCAGAAGGAATTTTTCTCAACGAAACTCCAACTACAGCAACTCTAATGGAGGTTCTCAAAATAATCAGTATAACAGAGGGTGGAAACAACTACAAAGGAAGAGGTCGTGGAGAAAAATGGAACAACAATAGACCTCAATGTCAGCTTTGTGGCAAATTTGGACATACTGTCCAAAAGTGCTATTACAGATTCGATCATAGCTTCTCTGGAAATGGTGCAAGCAGTGGTTTTAGCAACAGTCAGTCTCAAAGAACAAATCAAAATTCTTCTGGCAACAACAATGGTGCTGCAAATCTTGCTCATTTTGGTGATGAAATGACTCAAGAACAAGAGTCTATGGAGGCAATGTTGACTAAACAAGAAAATGGAGATAAAGGGAACTGGAGTCCAGACTCAGGAGCAACCAATCATGTTACGAATGATTACAACAACTTGTCTCTTGGTTATAAGTACAATGGTGCAAACAAGATCCATATGGGAAATGGAACAGATTTGACCATCAAACACATTAGTCAAACTCTAGTCTCTGTTTTCAATTCTTCCAGAAATATTCTTCTTAAGAATGTTCTTCATGTTCCTCTCATAACTAAAAATCTTCTTAATGTTTCCCAATTTACCAAAGATAACAATGTTTTCTTTGAATTTCACCCTTCTGTTTGTTTTGTCAAAGATCAAGTCACCAAGTCTATACTCGTCAAAGGCACTTTTCACAAGGGACTCTACAAACTCAACCTGTTAAAACAGCAGCAACGCACTGGACAGTCTTCAAAAGCTCTAATCTCAGAAGTCACAGATGATTTTCAATCTAATGTAGATTTATGGCACAAAAGACTTGGCCATCCTTCTTCCAAAGTTTTGTTTTGAATTCTCAAAGATTGTAATGTTTCCTTCAAGTCTAATAAAAAGGACTTCTTTTGTACTGCTTGTCAATTAGGCAAAAATCACAAACTACCATTTTCTGATTCAAATACTGTGTATACTTCCCCTTTACAACTTGTTCAATCTGATCTTTGGAGGCCATCCCCAGTTACTTCTAGTTCTGGTTTCAGGTTCTATATAACCTTTGTTGATGTTTACTCCAGATTTACTTGGATCTATTTCCTTAAAAACAAATCTGAAGCCTTAAATGCCTTCATCCATTTTAAAACTCAAGCAAAAAATCTCTTAAACAGTAAAATCAAAATGTTTCAATCTGACTAGGAGGGGAATTTTGATCTCTTGCTTCTTTTCTTGACAAAAATGGGATTGTTCATAGATTTTCTTGCCTTCATACCTCTCAACAAAATGGAATTGTTGAGAGGAAACACAGACTTGTTGTAGAAACTGGGCTCACTCTTGCTCAGTCTTCACTTTCTTTCAGGTACTGGCCAGATGCTTTTCTGTCTGCTGTATATCTCATCAACAAATTGCCAACATCAACCCTTATGCAAAGGTGTCCTTTGGAGGTACTGTTCAAAACTAAACTAGATTACTTTCTCCTTAAAGCCTTTGGCTGTCAATGCTTTCCATTTCTCAGACCATACAATGATCATAAATTTGATTATAAGTCATCTTCTTGCACTTATCTTGGAGTCAGTTCTAAACATAAAGGTTTTAAGTGCTTGCATGAATCTAGAAAAATTATAATTTCTAGATATGTGGTGTTTAATGAAAAACTTTTTCCCTTTTCCAATAAGAAAGATAGTCCTTCCAACAATACACCCATCACAAGCTCAATTTTACCTTCTATACCTTTAGTAAACACATACCATACCTCAATTGCAGGTCCTCCACCTGCAATTCCTACAAACTCATTTCATTCTGGTCATATACCAAAAGAACAAACTGCTGCTGGTCATTCAACAGTTAGACAGCAATCATCTTCTTTAAATGTTGAGCCTGAGTCATCAAATAGTTTCATTCAATCTATTGATTCTTCTACTCAAATTGTAACTAGAGAAACTACAATGACTAATGATGTTACACAACCAATAGTTTCAGTTCCAAGATCTAATGCTCACACTATGGTTACTAGGTCAAAGAATGGAATAAGAAAGCCAAAAGTTTTTCTTATTGGTTTGTCATCTAATGAACCTGCTAGTGTTACAGAAGCCTTGTTGGACAACAGATGGAAGAAAGCTATGAATGATGAGTTTGATGCATTGATTAAAAACAAGACTTGGAGCTTAATTTCTCTTCCCAAAGACAAAAAAGCAGTGGGGTGTAAATGGGTGTTCAAAGTGAAAGAAAATCCTTATGGTTCTATATCCAGGTACAAAGCCAGATTGGTTGCAAAGGGTTATCTTCAAACAGCTGGTTTTGACTTTACAGAAACCTTCAGCCCAATGGTTAAACCTACCACTATCAGGGTAGTTTTGACTGTTGCTCTTGCTAAAGGATGGGAGTTAAGGCAATTAGATGTGAGTAATGCCTTTCTCAATGGTGAGCTGAAGGAAAAAGTGTTTATGCAACAACCCCCTGGTTTTGAAAAAGATGGCTCAAAGTATCTAGTGTGTAAGCTTCATAAATCTTTATATGGACTAAAACAAGCTCCTAGAGCCCGGTTTGACAAACTAAAACATACCCTTGTTAGTCTTGGATTTGGATACTCTAGAGCTGATCAGTCCCTGTTTATGAGATTCACTGCTTCATCTTCCACATTCATTCTTATTTATGTGGATGACATAATAGTAACAGGGAGTGAC
>JAUPMG010000002.1:13069201-13090681 GCA_031762675.1 Pachysandra terminalis | reverse complement strand
AAAAAAATTCATGTCTCACTAGGTAACTGATGGTAAGACAGGCAAAAGCTCCTTTGCTTACCGAAAAATTGAACATTACATTTCATTTTTACAGTTAACTGATGTATTAACTTCTTAAAAATATTTAAAGAAAAAATATTTTCTATAAAAGAAAATTGAGGAAACCTTGTTTTCTTCTTCCCTTTGTAACTTATAAGTTATATCAATTTACTTTGCCCATCTATGCAACATTTTTGGCTCTCCCCCTGGTCCCAATTAGAACTTCTCATGGATTCTTGTGTCCTTATCACTATGTTTTTTTACTGTGAACAAAAAATCTTTCGATTTCATATATCAAGGGTTCATATTATGACCTGATGAAATACGATACAAAGATTGTGAAGAACTAAATATAATCATCAGTTCAATAACTTTGAAGGACTAGAATGTCTAATTGTATCACTAGTACATTGTCTTGAGAAGACATCAAAATATTTGAGATTTTGCTTTCTTCTTATTTTTTTTTTTTTTTTTTTTTTTGTTGTTGTTATTGCCAAGCATAATGGCAGATTTTACATCTCATCTATCTGGATTGTATTAGTATTTAACGGCCTATGGCTGATGGCGACAACCCTCTTTTATCTTAAACAGGAGTATGAAGAGAAATTGCGGGAAAAGGGTGAGGCACCGGTGATGTTCAGGTCAAGAAGCTCTCTTCCACCCCCACCCACCCCCACATGCAAACACATACATGCAAACACACACATGCAAGCACACACGCACACACATACTTTTATGTATGAGATGCTGGTTGCTGCTCTAAGCTATGAACTGGTTTTCTAATCCTTTTTAGACAACAATTTTACTTTACTTTCTGCTGCAGCCACTTGGGACCACCTCGGAGAAGAACGACTGCAGAAGAAGAGGAGCGAGTGAAACATCCAAAACCGGAAGTAGGTTAAATCCTGATTCATTTGGATTACAATATCAAACCCATATATTTATTAAAGCAATATAAATTCACCAATTCCCGGTTTCAGGACTCTGTTTACTATCATCCTACTTTGAATCCAACTGGTGCTCCCCCTCCTGGAAAGCCTCCTATGTACAAGTCGTCAATAGGTAAGTTTAGCATTGCTAGTGTTTTCTAACTTCATATAATGTTAGTAATATTTATCAACTTTTTCCTGGATTCTGAATGGTAGGACCCAGGATTCCTTTATCAGCAGTTTCATCAAGTGGTGCATCATCATCCATGTCAGAGTCAGATGATATGGCTTTAGCTGTACCACCTCCACCTCCACCACCACCACCATTGCCAAATTCTGGTGATTCAGAATCTGGAGATGGTTCTGGAATACCTTCATCTTTGCCTCTGCCACCTCCACCACCAATGCCACCAAAGCCTGCTGCAGCGGATTTAGGTGCATCTTTGCCTCTACCTCCACTACCGCCACCACCTCCAGGCCCCCCACCTAAAGAGCAAGGTGCAGTTCGCCCTTCTGTACCTCTGCCTCCACCACTTCAGCGAAGTACTCAGCCACCTCCACCGGGCACTGGTGGAAGTGAAAGGGAAAAAGGACAAAGTGCAGCTGCAGATGATCCAAATCGCAAGGAGTCTGATCAAGTAAGCTCTTATATTATACATGGTTTTGGTGAACCATTCTTGATAGATCAAATCCTAATAACATCTTTCTTGTTTTGTAGGGACAACTCAAGCTGCCTCCACCTCCACCCCCACCTGGGTTGCCTCCAAAGTTGGTTAATAACCAATCGGAAAGTGCATCCTCCGAGTCTGATGGCAGTAATTCTGCAGGGAACAAGGATGTCTCTAAGATGATTCCACCACCGCCACCACCACGGCAGCCGCTGCCTCCATTGACAAGATCTGCTTTGGTTCCAACATTACTACCTGATGTGTTACCTCCGGGCATTTCACGGTTCCCCCCACCCCCACCACCTCCATCAGATATGCGGCCACCATTATCTGCACCTGGACTTCCTGGCCAAGTTGCTCCCCCTGGAATGATGGCTCCGCCAATTCTAAGACCGCCTTTTGGGCTCCCACCGCCTGGCCCACCCCCAATGATGAGACCACCTCTTCCACCTGGCACTTCTCCCTTTCAACCAGATGATCCTGTTGCAGTTAGACCATCAGTCCCTTCCAAGCCATCATACATCAAGTCTGCGGCATCTACAGTTGTAAAGAGGCCACTAGCGCAGCATACTCCAGAGCTTACAGCTATGGTAAGTTTGATTTTCTCTGCTAATTGCATGTTGCACCATCATGTTGAAGCTTACCTTAATGAAATTAACAGATCCTTCCCAGGCTTTAATTTATAATTGTCTGGACTTAGGTTCCTGCATCCGTACGTGTGAGGAGAGAAACTGCTGCCCAGAAACCAAAACCAAAGGCTGTGTCATCGTCAACAGCAGCAGCATCGCATCCAGCAGCTTATGCACCTGTTGGGAAGTCGGAGTCGGTGAATGCCTCATCAGTGCCGAAGCCACAAAGCATTGATGACTCATATACGGCCTTTTTGGAGGACATGAAGGCCCTTGGTGCACTTGATGGTTGAGCTGACTGTAACTGGTAAAGGGTTTAAAAGGGAATATAGGAGTCAGAGCAAGCTGTACAGTTTCTTTAACGGAGTTTGGGGATTTGGCACAGAATTAATTATTGTTTCAGATTATCTCATCCTGGAATCCATTCCTGTACTGTCAATGTTCCCTTAACACTCATTCTTTGCTTCTGGGAACTGGTGATCTTTAATACATTTGAGGAATATGATCTAGAGTGACTTTGGAATCATGTAATGAGAACTTGTGGTACAAACTTTTCTTCATTTTACCCTGTTGGAAATTTTTATGGAGCCCTAGTCTTATATTATAGGTGTCAAAAGTTTTCCTTCATGTGTGCGCGTGCACGCACACCCACACGCGTGTGTGGGTTTCGTATGGATGCTGAAAATGAGGTTCTTTGCTATATGAGCCACATGGTAGGTAGTACAGGTTGTCAGATTTTGAAGGGACTCGGTATGATGCAATGCCTTGTATTTGATTTTTTGGAACTTAAAACTATCTGTGTACAGTTCCAGTTATTACGTTTGTTCTACTCCAAACATGCTCCATAACTCCTACAGGTTAGGGTTTGCTGTAGATTCAACAAGCAATTTATAAATTTTTGGCTGCAAAGGAATATGAAACAAGAAAAGGGTTATTCAGGTTGAAATAGGAAGTTCTAACATTGTTATTTTTATTGCAGATTATGAAGTTGCTGTATTTACTTTCAATAAGGATCCGTTGGAACGCATGAATTCAAGGGTAGGAATTGGAATTGGTAGGTGTGAATTTCAATTCTTATGTTTAGATGACTAATTCTCATCGGAATTAAAAATTCACGTGAAAAACAAAAGACACCCAATTCCTATGATTCATGAGAAATATAATTCTCATCCTGGGGGGTGTTTATTATAAATCCCATGTAAATTAAGTTTCCATCTTGGACAGTCCAGATCGGCTTTGATCTGGACCAGTAACCAGTCTCGTCGGTCCTGATCGGTACCTTCGGTCCGGTGACCGGTTCTGTCAGTTTGGTGACCAGCTTTGTCGATCCAGCGACCCATCCTGTCGGTTCAGCAACTTGTCTATTTTTTTTTTTTTAAATTTAAAAATGTGTTTCTTTTGTACCGGATTTGGACTAAGTCGATATCATCGGTCCAGACTTAAAAACCAACTCAGACTGGTCTGGTGCCCGGTCTTGTCTTGATAGATTAAACCTTGTTACCATCCCTTAAGAGAATCCATCACTTGAGTTAAATAAAAAATAGTAAAGAAAAAAAATATACAATAGCTATACAACTTAGATAAATTAGGTTATGAGTAATGTGTCAACTGAATAACAGAATTTCAATACATATGAATTTGAAATCAAAAGATTTACAATTCATATACATTCCAATTCTCATATATCTTTGAATTCTTGCGATCCAAACGTACCCTAAAAAGAAGTCACAAGATTCAATCCTGTAAGATTTCTTGGCTGTATTAAAAATCCTGGCGCGGTTACATGGTTGGGCAGTTGGGCCTATGAACCAAGTGGACCCCATATGTTCCAAATCAAGAAAATGAAGGCCCAAAAGCAAGATTCTGTTCTTGTATGTTTGTCACCACCACCTATCTCTTCCCTTTTCCCTCCTGTTTTAGAATCTCTTAAGGGCCCTTGTGTTCAATTCACTTTTAAATCTCTCTCTCTCTGTGGTGGGCTGAAAGAAGTCCAACTTGTGTTTTCTGTCAACTCCACATTACGCAAATCACGCCATTAAAGAGGTTAAGTGTTTTTCCTAGTCAGCCGGAACCGGTACGTTTCCCTCAATCAGGCCATTGGAAGGTGGTTCTCAAGCACTGAATCCAAGTAAGTGAACACTACTAATGAGACACTTTCACAATAAAATACTCTTACTGTGGTGGTGGACACGAAGAATTAAAAAAAAAACTGCTTTTCTTTTCTCTGAAACTCGGAAATTCGTTCAAGGAGAGAAAGAGAGATGGGCACTGACCCATCGGCAGAGATGTACAAAGCCCAGAATTTTTTGGGTCTGGTTTACTTCATATAGTCTTCCTTTTCTAGTTAAAATTAAAATCTAAGAGAAATGAGTGGTTTCTTTAGCATTCTCCTCCTGTTTTGTCATTTGTTGCTGCTTACTGATCCTTCTTCTTCATTTCCCTTGTGCACAGACTTACGTGGGTCTCTCTCTCTCTCTCACACACACACACACACATACAAACACACGCGCACACACAGAGAGGCACATGCATGGTTCAATTTTAATTGTTCATATATGTATTTTTGATGTGTATTTTCGTCTAGTAACTGACCCCTTAATTGGATACTTTGTTTTCTTCGAAAGGGCTACCGTTTACTGTGAAATCTTCACTAGCCTTCTGTTCTTACAATGGAAGCATCTGCTGTGATTCTGCTGAAGACTTGAGATTGCAAAAACAATTTCAAGACATGAACATCTCTGATCCTGCTTGTGCTTCTCTCCTAAAATCGATCTTGTGCACAGTAAGTGTATTCCCTGGTAAACTTAAATTGCTGCTTATTGTGTTCTGAATTGCAGATTCACTATAATCTAATTGATATTATCCTCTTAGTGTAAATGAATCATTGGTAAATGCTAATTGAAGATTTGAAATTTCTTATAGTTGGTCACTACTCTCATATGTAAATGACTCTTGATATTGCCTTTGTTTACCTGCTTCCTTGCAAATTAATATCTTTGTAATCCTGTTAAAGATAGTGGGTGGCTCATATTCACTAGTCTCTAGATCCAAGGGGGAGGAACTGTTATGGACCTAACCGTTGTTCCAAAATCCTCAGGACTTATGAAAACTCATTTGGTATGGAAACTCATTTGATTAAGCACATAACATATAGGATCGTAACATTCCACCACGCTTCTGTATCCGACGTCCACGGCGGCCCACTCTATTGATACTGACCAACCGGTAGCTCTTCCTTATTGGTGGCCCCACTCACCTATCAGTATTCAATGCCCATACATAATACCAAGGCATTTTAATCCAGCCTATAGGTCGCCCCCTCTGTGACTTGAACCTGTGATGTGGTGCCTGTGCTGATACTATTCGTTACGGTCCTACGGACCTAATCGTTGTTCCAAAAGCCCCTTGACTTATGAAAACTCATTTGGTTAAGCACTTAACATATAGGATCGTAACAGAGACCTGAGGTACAGTGAGGATATATTGGGAATTTGCCCTATATACTAGGTAGGAGTATAAGTTGTAACCCTAATTCGTTTTTGACATAGTGGAAGCTTCTTTTCTCTTGTGGACGTAGGCTTTGCCGAACCACGTATATCTGTGTGCATTGTTTTGATCTTCGTTTTACTTTGTTTATTATTATTGCTTCATCCTGATCAACAAATCCCCACATGCTCAGATATTCCAACAATGGAGAATTGGTAACACATAAATGCTAAACAGCAATGTTGTCAAGCAACAGTTTTTCATGCATAGCTGTTGAAGCCGTTGCCTTTCATTTTCCAAAATTATAGTTTCATAAGTGGATTACATCCGATAACATCATCTCACCTTTTGTTAATTTTTTGGAGTTCCAATGGTTTGCAGATATGTGACCAGTTTTCAGCACAGCTATTCAAAATTGATTCAGGCCTTCGGACGGTTCCCATTTTGTGCAACTCTACTGTTTCAGTGAATGCATATCAATCCAAGAGAGATGCTTCAAATGGATTTTGTGAAAAAGTTTGGGATAAGTGCAGCAATGTAGCCATTTTCAATTCCCCATTTTCCCCTTCATTGCTAGGCAGAGCTGGTATACCATCGGATTCCACGTCCTCTAGATTGATCAATCTTTGGCAGTCAAAAAGTGATTTCTGCAAAACATTTGGTGGATCTTCTGATGATGATGAAGCAGTTTGTTTCAATGGTGAACCAGTTTTGTCCTATAAGACGGAGACGCCCCCACCCCCAAAGGGTTTGTGCCTTGAGAAGATTGGAAATGGCTCTTATCTCAATATGGTTGCTCATCCTGATGGGTCCAACCATGTCTTCTTGTCGAATCAACAGGGTAAGATATGGTTGGCCACTGTCCCTGAAGAGGGATCTGGAAGGACATTGGAACTTGATGAATCCAAACCATTTTTAGATATAACCGATGAAGTACATTATGATACTGACTTTGGGCTGATGGGTTTGGCTTTCCATCCAAACTTTGTACACAGTGGGCGTTTCTTTGTTTCGTTCAATTGTGATAAGGTCCGACATCCCGGATGTTCTGGAAGATGTTCATGTAATTCAGATGTGAACTGTGATCCTTCAAAGCTCGATTTTGATAATCGGGCCCAACCATGCCAGTATCATAGTGTTGTTGCAGAGTTTACTGTCAATGGGACTGCATCACATCCTTCCTTGGTACATATCCCCATCCTTCTCATAAGATACCTATTGAAATTCTCAATGACTTTTTTCATGAAATTCTGTCTTGCTTTGTTTTCAAGGCAAAGAGCACCAATCCATCAGAAGTGAGAAGGATATTCACAATCGGCCTCCCATATAAGGGTGGTCATGCGGGACAGATACTGTTTGGACCTACAGATGGGAATCTATACCTAATTTTGGGAGATGGTTCTGATAGAGACGATCCTTACAATTTTGCTCAAAACAAGAAATCCTTGCTTGGGAAGATTTTGAGGTTTGATGTGGATATTATACCTAGTGAGTACTTGATAACATGATCTTTGGGTAGTTTGCTCTTGCTTCTATAACTATCTACCTTTAAATTTTTTTGCAAAAAATAGTACTATACAAATATTGTCTGGCATATTAGATCTACATAATATTCCGTATTTTTGCTCATCTTGTTCATTATAGTTAATTGTTTCTTGAGAGCATCAAAATTTTTGAAATTTCGAGCTCGATATCCATATATTATATGAACAAGAGCTAGTTGGGGAAATATATTACATATTACATTATCCCTGGACATAGAAGTACTCGAATATACCTGTTCATGGGTATGCGATGTGTGAAAAATTACTGGAGAAAATAAATAGCCAAACCACTACATATGAATTTTTCTGGTTCAGCCAAAAGAAGGCTACATCCGGGTGACGATGATCAAGAACTTCCACTATAATAGTGAAGATTACAAGTACAAAAGTCTTTCCTAGAACCAGCCCTAATGACAAAAAACACAAGAGAATTTTCACCATAGCTTAAATCCAAGAGGAGCTACTCTCTCCAAAACACACTTAACAAGAGCCATTCTCTCACACACACACTAAAAGAGCCCAATAACAAGAGGCAATCATCCCATACTCTTTCTGAAAACCACACTCTAATCTCTAAGAACAATCCCTTCTCCAAAAGAGTCATGGGATACACCCAAAAGCTTCTCAAGCCTGGATATATCTTTTTGAAGGGAGAAAACCGTACATCACCACCACAGAGAACTATTTCCAAGGAGAGAACCACTCTCAAAGCTCTATGCATATGAATCCTTTTACAGAATCCCAAGAATTATATTCTCATTAGGAAACCCAAAGCCATTTATAAAAACTTGTAAGGAAAATATGCACATTTTTCCTTAATAAAAAGGAGTGTAGGTCCTGCTGAAGCAGGATCCTGGGAGGAGCAGACTGGCAACAGACCTAATCTTTTGGCATTTACAAGTACAAAAGTTTTTTCCAAAACCAGCCCCAAAGACGAAAAATGTTAGGGAACATTCCACCACAACCTAAACCCAAGAGAAGCCACACTCTCAAGAACACTTTTAATAAGATGATATCCTCACAACCTTGAGAGTATATCCCTAATAAGCACCCAATAACAAAAGCAATCATCCCAATCTAAGTTACCAGAGCGTAGAGCAAAAAGCGCAAAGCAACAGGAGTGAGAGCACTGATTTTAAAAATAGTCTAAGGTCTAGAGTGTTCCCAAAGCGTTTATCTACAATTGCAATCACCATTTCTATATCTAGTTAACTTGTACGCTTTACTGGGTATGCCTACTGCTTTAAGTGATGTTTTCAACAACTAAGAGATCCATTCAAGGAACATGTGGACTAGTTGAAGTATTGAGCCTTCCATTTTAGAAGATATTTTATCCATATAATGGAAATATATAAACAAATTTTATACAATAAAGTAAAATGTTAATTTGATTTTGAAGAAATATATATATGTATGTGTGTATGCTATGATTCCCTCCCTTTCGTCAAAAATCGAAGCTACACTTTAATGTACTGGATAAAATTTGTTTCATTATTTTATGTTATGTAACTAAGATCCTAGTGTTCTCCATGGGAAACAGGTCTTACAAGCTAAAATATTTTCTTACCTGTCGTCTTTTTCACAAAGCAATTTTTTCTTATACTTTCCATACATTTTCAGGTGAAATGGAATTAAATGACCTAGGTATATGGGGAAACTACTCTATACCAAGAGATAATCCATATGTTGATGATAAGGAATTGCTGCCTGAGATTTGGGCTTTGGGGCTTAGAAATCCTTGGCGTTGCAGTTTCGACTCAGAAAGGCCTTCCTATTTTCTCTGTGGAGACACTGGACAGGTTAGGAGATTATTTTCCTTTTTTATTGTCCTTAGCATCTCTAAGACTTTTCTCACATAGTATGTGTTGTGAATACCTTGGAATCTAATTACTAATCGCCATTCATTTCTTTTCATGACTTCCTTGTTTTGAGAATGTCTGTAGTTCACATTGTTAAGATACATAGCCTCATCTGAATAACATGTTCCAACTGTTGTGATCAACATTTCTTCAATTCCCGAACTATAACACAGCTTTTATACGTTCATTGTTCCATGTTGAAAACATTATATTGCAGGATCAGTACGAAGAGGTGGATATTATCACCAAGGGAGGGAACTATGGATGGCGTGTCTACGAGGGCCCCTATCTTTTCCGTCCTGCACAGTCTCCTGGTGGAAATACATCTGCCAGCTCTATAAATCCCATCTTTCCTGTGATGGGATACAGTCATTCTGATGTAAATTCATTCCAAGGATCCGCTTCAATTTCAGGGGGCTATTTCTACCGGTCCATGACGGATCCATGCATGTACGGAAGGTGGGCATGCTTCTTTAACTGGAAAGAATCTACTTACTAATTGCATGTTTGGAAGCTTTTTTTTTTTTAATTTTTTTTATTTTGGTGAGGTGGAACCCCCACCCCACATAGTGGTGATAGGGTAAACCCTGGATACATGACCCCACCCACAAGGACCATATATCAGGTAAGCTCGGGGACTCTAATCTGAGACCTCCAGTTCATGAGCTGGAGAGCCTGCCAGTTGAGCTAAATACCAGATCCATACATGTTTGGAAGCTTTGATTCAGCTTTATGACCATTTTTTGTTTGTGAATGAAACTCCCCGGCACAAGGTATGGTAAGGGTATATTGGGGATTTGCCCTACATACCGGGTAGGAGTATAAGTTGTAACCCTAATTCGTATTTGACATAACGGAAACTTCTTCTCTCCCGTGGACGTAGGCTTTGCCGAACCACGTATACATGCGTGCATTGTTTTGATCTTCGTTTTACTGTGTTTATTATTATTGCTTGGTCCCGATCAACAGGAAAGAATCTGCTTACTAATTACATGTATTTGGAAGCATTGATTCAACTTTATGACCATTTTTTTGTTTGTGAATGAAACTTCAGGTACTTGTATACGGATTTGTATGCAGTTTCTATATGGACAGGTATCGAAAACCCAGAAAACAGCGGCAAATTCACAACTGCTCCAGTTTCTTTTAGGTGTGCTCGTAACTCTCCAATACAATGTAGCTCGGTGAAAGGAAGACCTCGGCCGGATTTGGGTTATGTGTTCTCGTTAGCGGAGGACAACAAGAAGGATATCTTTTTCTTAACAAGCAATGGTGTGTACAGAGTTGCGAAACCAAGCCGTTGTAATTACACTTGTTCTAAGGAGAAGGTCAAGGCCGTGGGGATTTCACGGCCCGGCGCTTCTTCCTCCTCGTCTGCAAAACGCTTAAGGGGCATGGATGTGCTTGTGCTTCTCCCCTTGTGGCCCATTTTGCTTGTACTGGATTTTTATCTTGTAAGCTGTATCTGATGCAAATGTTTGAGTTAATATGAGATTTGTTCCTTTTTGGGTTGTTGTCAAATGTTTTCAAAATCAGACCAGTCTAACGGTCCGATTGGGTTTGACCAGAATTATTAAAAACGAGTCTGATTCAAATGAAACAGCAGGGAGAGTTACAGTGATAGTTTTTTTTATAGAAAAACATGAATCGAAACTTGTTGGGTTGTTATCAAATGTTTTCAAATTCAGACCAGTCTGACGGTCCAAGTGGGTTGGACCAGAATTATTGAAAATGTGTCTGATTCAAATGAAACCGCTGGGAGAGTTACAGTGAAGGTATTTTTTTGATATAGAAAAATTAATGGAAATAAACGGTTGTCATCAACATTATTGTCCCTTTATTTGTAATGGTGGGTCCTGCATCTTGATCTAAAGAAACTAGCCACGTGGCTAATTATCAGTGCCCATCAAAGCGTCTTCACGCCACAGAGACCATATCCTGGCCGTCCCTTTTTAAAAATACGATAAATATTCGTGAGGCGCTGGAACAAAATTTCCGTTACTCTTTGCATCTGAAATAGTCAAAATCACAATATAGGGTTGTAAGTAGGGCGGGTTTCATTACCCAAAAAAAAAAAAGTAGGGCGGGTTTGGGCCGGATTCCATTTAGTTTTGGGTTTGGTCCGAATAAAAAGCAGCCAGTCCTTTGTTGAGTTCAAATTGGATTCAGGTCGGCCCAAACTAAATGAAAAGATTAAAAATAAATTTTATATATATATATTTGTCAAGATAATATAAATTATAAATATATTTTTATTTATGTATTTTGATTTGGGGCGGTCCAAAATAAATAAAAAGTTTAAAGAAAATTAAAACAAAGAAAAAAAAGAAAATCAGATTTTCATAAATGTAATTTAAAATTATATGTATATATATTTTTTTATTTATGTATTTTGGTCCGGGGCTGGCTTTAAAGATTGTACAAGTTTAGCCCAAACTCAATTTCGAGCTTAAAAATAAGTCCGGACTGAACCCGAATCTAAATTAGTTGACGAGTTCGGACTCTTATTACAGTTAAATCGAACGGGCCGGGCCGGGCCAAACTACAGCCCTACAATGTCAAATCTATTATATTCTCTCTGCTCTGCCTCCGGTGGTTCTGAAATGGCTCACGAGGAGTCTCCTTTTCTTCTTCTACTTTCTCTGTTCTCTTCTTCTTTGTCTCTTCGGACTATTTAGGTTTTTGTAAGTGGGCAAGGAACACGCATTACTGACTAGTGACTACTCCACCGAAAAAAAAAAAAAAAAAAGACTAGTGACTACTAATACTTTTCTTTGTTTCTAGAAGACATAGAAAGATCAGAAGCTTCCTCTCTTTGATTTGTTTTCTCTTCTTTCCTTGTCATGACCTCACATCATCTTCTCCTTGTGAAGATGATGAGGTAGTCTGGACCCACGTCTTATCTTTTCATTTTAATTTTAATTTTTATAGCTCTTTGGTTTATTTCCAAAATGATTCTGTTCGTGATTATCTTGAAATACTCTATTTCTAGTTAAAAGATGGAAGCTGTATTTAAAATCCCCCAAATCGCTCAAATGGCTTTTGTTTCTTTCTTTTAGATTAGAAGGTCTTCCAACGCCGCTTGAAAGCCGTTTCCCGACTTTTCTGAAAGTTAAATCCAAGTGGGTACTGTTCAATTCTCGATTTCACTTCGGCTTCCAACAGCCACAAGTGCAGTTAATGTGAGCGCAAGACACGATAAACCAACCAAGATCCATCCAACCTGGTTCTTCAAATCAGAAATAATAATTTCTCTTCCCAACTACCCATTAAATAAGATTGACAATTTGGGGTAAAAGTCAACGATCTCGACTACCCAATTGGAGATCCAGAAACAATTTTTAACACTCTCCATCGATAGATGATAATGATGACGATCTTGTTTTGTGTTTTTTCTTCTCTCTTCTACCCATAGAGTTGAAAAAGAAAAAGTCTGGTCTTGTGTGTGTGTGAGAGAGGTAAAGGGAGGATTAAAAACTGTTTGTAATTGCTGAGTTACGGAGAGATTGATGGGTTGATGGATAGAGAAGAAGCATAGATTAGGCAGTTGGTAGTGGGTAAAATTTTCAAAACCCAGAGAGCCGTTCTTCTCCAATTCTAAATTTTATTTTCGTTTTTAGTCAATTGGAAACCATTAAAAAATGGTGGGTGTCTGGTATTCTTAAGGATCCCTTGAGGAAGATTGAAGGGAGAGGGTGCTGCTGTTGTTGTTGTTGTTTCCTCTGTTTGTTTGGAGAGATGGCTGGCTTCCTTACCATTATTCTCCTGTTTTGTCAATTGCTGCTTCTTCCTGATACTTCTTCTTCACATCCCTTATGCACTGATTCAAGTGGGACTCTCACTCTCAGTTTTTTTTGCTATAATTTTGATTATATTTCTATTTGTTTTTTGATTTTATGCTTTTGTCTCCAACTCAATTGTTGAATTCTCAATGGAATTTTTGATACTTCTTCTTCACATCCGTTATGCACTGATTTAAGTGGGACTCTCTCTCTCTCTCTCTCTTTCTCTCTCTCTCTCTCTCTCTCTCTCTCTCTCTCTCTCTCTATTGGAGTTTATCTTGTTACAATTTTGATTGTATTGCTATTTGTTTTTTGGATTTTATGCTTTGTCTCCAATTCAATTGTTGAATTCCTCATGGGATTTTCACTTTGATTTAACAGGGGCACCAATCACTGCAAAGTCACCTTTGGCCTTCTGTCCTTACAATGGGAGCACCTGCTGTGACTCCTCCAAGGATTTGCAGTTGCAGAAGCAATTTCAAGCCATGAATGTATCTGATCCTGGTTGTGCTTCTGTTCTGAATTCGATCCTTTGCGCGGTAAGTCTTTTTGCCTACAAAATAATTATGGGGAAAGCTTACTACTGATTTCCAAAGTTCAAAATCACCCTGGATGGATTCTGTATTGGCCTTTATCAATCATAATTTTGGCTTGCAATCTTGTAACTAAACCTGAAGTTATTTGATTGATCTACGGAGTTTGTAATTCTTACTGCTGTTGGTTGCTGATGAAAAATGATCGGCTTTTAGTCTTTAACTTCCCAACAGCATCTATCATCTATGCGTTAGTGGTCGTTGCTTTGGATGGAAGATATAAATTGTGCTTAATCTTGCTTGCTCCCCAACAATTTAGGCTGTGTTTGGAGCCTTGGATTTGGAAGCAAAGAAAATTAAAAAAGAAATGGAAAAGGAATGAAAAGTGTTTCTTTTCAAGTGTTTGGTTAAGATTAGATATATAAAGAAAAGAAAATCAAATTCTGGAAACTTCGACGATTTTCCGATGAGTTTTTATAGATTCTGACAAGGCTGATTGGTCGCCAAGAAAAGAAAAGATATACTATGAGTTAGGTTGGAGTATTGGAGAGTGCTCTCCATCTTTCTTTTCTTTTCTTTCGAAGTCTACCTTCCGGGGGAGAAAGGTTTTGATCCCAAAAGAGAAAAGATTTCAAGTTATTTTCATTCCAAATCTTTGTCCCCAATTCTTTCCTTCTTCAACCAAACATGAGAAAATACTCTCTCCAGCATTTTCTTTTCTTTTCTTTCAAAATCCGAGGTTCCAAACACAGCTTTATAGTCATATAAAATGAACATGTTTGCTTCTCCAGTGGAACCTCCGGTGATTAAGGTATGAATCTTAGCCTCCAGCTTCAGGTTTCACAGTAGGAGCGCCATGGAAAATGCTGATAATGTGTGCATCTTCATCAATGATAATCTTGAATTTGTTGGGAATAATGCCCTAGTGGAAGCGCAAAATCAATCTTCCATAATTGTATTACTGTCAGGTGTTATCATGGTTTTAAATTTCCCTAAAAATTAGCAAAATTTCCCCCAAAGCTTCCTTATTGAATGGCACCGAAATTGACTTGACATTGATATTTTAGTTATCTTGAAATTCTCTTGTATATTTATTTTCTACTGGAAGATTGCTAAGATGCAAGCAAAACTCCCTTGAAATTCTCGTATTCTACAGGTGCAAAATTTTCCTTGAAGTCAAAATATAGAAACTTGGTGCTTCTAATAGGAGAGCAATTCAAAATATAAATTTAGAAATGGTTTTGAAATCTAAAGAGATGGACTTTCTGAAAATTTAATTAGCAAAAGAATTTGAGGAGCTTAGTCAATCGAAGTTAAAAGAAAGACGAAATCGTGACAGGTAAAACAAATTTCAACAACATAAAACTATGACTCTACTATTGCATTTGCACCATCTTTTCAAAATCCATGTAATAGATAAAAGTCTAAACTCTTGCCTCACATGAAACTATGAAAAATACATCAAGCGAATACCAAAATGTTTATTTACTAAATGAATTTGATGCTTCTCTATAATCTTTCAGATATACTTTGACCTGATGCCAACATGATAGAAAAATTGATAATAATACGAGTTTTTCCTTGCAGATTTTTTTTTTGGGTGCATTCTCATTCATTGAAAAACATTTACACCTGTGTAAATTTTCAAATTTCCATGATTTGCAGAGGTGTGATCAGTTTTCATATGAGCTATTTAGAATTGAATCAGTGCCTCGCCCAGTTCCCATTTTGTGCAACTCCACTGTTTCAGTGAACTCGTCCCAGTCCAACCGTGCAGCGGATGACTATTGTGCAAAAGTCTGGGATACATGCCAAAACATATCTATATTGAATTCTCCTTTTGCTCCATCGTTGCAAGGAAGAGCTGGAGTTCCAGTCAATTCTACTTCTTCCAAACTAACTAATCTCTGGCAATCAAAAAGTGATTTCTGTAATGCATTTGGTGGAGCTTCTGATGATGGACTAGTATGTTTTGACGGCGAACCAATTTCACTAAATAATACTGAACCTCCAGTCCCCCCAAAGGGTTTGTGCCTTGAGAAAATAGGGAATGGATCTTATCTCAATATGGCTGCTCATCCTGATGGGTCAAACCGTGCCTTCTTCTCTGACCAACCGGGTAAGATATGGTTGGCATCTATTCCTGAAGAGGGGTCAGGAGGAACAATGGAGCTTGATCTATCCAATCCCTTTCTAGATTTAACCGACGAAGTATATTTGGATACTGATTTTGGGATGATGGGAATGGCTTTTCATCCAAACTTTGCTCAGAATGGTCGCTTCTTTGCTTCGTTCAATTGTGATAAGGTTAAGTGGCCGAGATGTGTCGGAAGATGTTCATGTAATTCGGATGTGAATTGTGATCCCTCGAAGCTTGGTTCTGATAACGGAGCCCAGCCATGCCAGTATAACAGTGTTATATCAGAGTTTACTGCTAATGGTACCGCATCAAAGCTTTCCTTGGTACAGAACCTTATACCCTTTTCAAGAATTATCATCTTGTTTCTCACTTGGAGATTCTAATAGAATTCTTCTTTAACTGTTTTCTAGGCGATAAGCGCTAGACCATCAGAAGTGCGAAGGATATTTACAATGGGACTTCCATTTACAGGCCATCATGCAGGGCAGATTCTTTTTGGGCCGGAAGATGGATTTATGTACTTTATGATGGGGGATGGTGGAAGTAGAGGGGATCCTCACAATTTTTCCCAAAACAAGAAATCCTTGCTTGGCAAGATTATGAGGCTTGACATTGATAACATACCAAGTGAGTATCAGCACAACAACTATTGGGTGTTTATTACTATATATTGTATTTATTTGATATCTGTGCTTCATAATTCTAGTAGCTAGGAGAAGCCGTTATGTTTTATGCTAATCATGAAAATACAGAAAAAATTCTATGCCCGGGTGAGGTAATACCCTCACCCAGTTATTTTCTGCCACGTAGACTAGTGGCCACGGCTACTCCAGTTAAGGTGGAAGCCAGTTTAGGGTTAATTTCTCTTAGGGTTAGATTGATACATGGCAAAAAATAACTGGGTTGGGTATTACCTCACCCGGGCATAGAATTTTCTTCCTGAAAATATTGCTTATTTCATGTTTATTTTGTTGTGAATTTGATTTTTTTTAATCCGTTACTCTGTAGTTTTATAGCTTTTACATGTTGAATCTTTGAATAATTTTGACAGAATGCATCTCAGTGCTGATTAATTTTATATACATATATTTGAAAGGAAGAGAAACAAGCATTGTTTGAATCATGTAGCAAGATTTTTCAGTTGATTTTGGCAGCAAGAGTGAAACTAGTTAGAACTCGTACAGTTCCTATGACAGTGGCATGCTCCATCATGGGACTCTGACAGCCTCTAGGTGTACTTCCTGCTCTATATATATATCGACCCACTCAGATGGTTATAACTGTTGAACCATGTGATAAACATTGTTGTGCCGTTCTCTAACAGCTTAAGCTTTTAGAGTAAATGGTTGTCAATGTGGTATCAGAGTAGGAGATCGAGTGTTTGAATCCCGGGGTTATGTGTTTGTGTGTTTGTTCTCCCACGGATGTGTCGTTCCTGTGTGGGGGTGTGTGGTATGTGTTTGCCTCGGTGCCCTGTGTTCTCCCATGGATCTGTTGTTCCCCTGCAGAACCTGCACGTGCGAGGGGTGTTGAACCATTTGATATGCATTGTTGTGCCGTTCTCTAACAGCTTAAGTTGTTAGAGTAAGTGGTTCTCAACAATAACCATCTGATCTATGCCGTTCTTTCGGACAGATAAAAACACGGGAATTGGTCCTACAGGCTTTAAAACAGATGCTTGCGGCCGTCAGACTGGGTTAATTATGGCATAGAAGATCTTTACTTCAGATATAGTGTTATGGTTTCACCTGTAAACAATCTAGATTGTTATTTCTGTCAACTTCTATTTTCTCACCAATTCAATTTATTTCCAGGTGCAACTGAAATTGATGAAATGGGCCTATGGGGAAACTATTCTATCCCTCGAGACAATCCATTCTCCGATGATAAGGAATTGCGACCTGAGATTTGGGCCTTAGGACTTAGAAATCCCTGGCGCTGTAGTTTTGATTCTGAAAGGCCTTCTTATTTTCTCTGCGCTGATGTTGGCCAGGTTTGGACATTATTCTATCTTTTGAATGCCATTGCCTTTAGCGTTTGCTTATGTATTTCACATTGCTATATACTGGAAACTCGATGCATTACATCCTCTAGATTTTTCTTGATTCTCTTCATGATAAACTTTCGGTAGATTTTTTTTGGAAGTTGTTTTCCAGATTTTTTGTAAAATTCATTAAAATATTTCCTGTAATTTATGATTTTCCGTTGAAACAATTATCGAATTTTTTTAAAATTCAGGAAAATATTTTGTTTTTCATTATTTTCCGGCAATTCAAACAGAGCCTTAAGGATGTCATTAATTCCTTATCAAACATGTTTCCATGCTTAAAACCAAAAGAATCTTGTAGGAACAATACGAAGAGGTTGATATTATCACCAAGGGTGGAAACTATGGATGGCATATCTATGAGGGTCCCCTTCTCTACACTCCTCAACAGTCTCCCGGAGGAAATACATCCGCTGGCCCCATAAACACAATCCTTCCTGTGATGGGATACCACCACTCCGATGTAAACAAGAACGAAGGGTCCGCATCAATCACGGGTGGTTATTTCTACCGATCCATGACTGACCCGTGCATGTACGGAAGGTGAGTTTGGTTCCCTCCCATCCGATAATTGATAACCCTTTCTTGATTGAAACTTGATTAACCTTTGTTTAATCATTTGATATACATTGTTGTGCCGTTCTCTAACAGCTTAAGCTTTTAGAGTAAGTGGTTCTTAACCAAGGTTTCAAGGATCGGACCAATCCGGTCCGTACCGGGATCGACCATGACCGGTCCGGTCCCAAGCCACGATACAACTGTTGTATCGTGAGGCTTTGGATCGGACCGGTACAATCGATACAATGTTTTTTTTTTTTTTTTTTTTAATTTATAAATTGGACGGTCCAAACCGGTATCGATCTCAACCAGTCCGATCGATCCAAAAAAAAAAATTGGGCTGTCCACTTTTTGTACCGGATCCGGACCAAACGATATTGCTGGACTGGGATCAACCAGAACTGGTCCGATTCCCGATCACTAGACTTTAAACCTTGTTCTTAACATGATATCAAAGCGGGAGGTCGAGTGTTCGAATCCCGTGGATTTGTGTTTTTGTTTGCCTCGGTGATTGTGTTTGTCCCACGGATGTGTTGTTTCCGTGCGGAGCCCGCGCGTGCGGGGGGTGTTGAACCATTTGATATTCATTGTTGTGCCGTTCTCTAACAACTTAAGCTTTTAGAGTAAGTGGTTCTTAACAGCCTTGTTCACTATCCTAATCTAAAATGGAGTTTCAGGTATGTCTACGCGGATTTGTATGCAAATTTTATGTGGGCAGCTACTGAAAACCCAGAAAACAGCGGCAACTTCTCTACTACTACGATTCCTTTCAGCTGTGCTCGCGACTCCCCTCTTCCGTGTAGCTCTGTATCAGGAAGTCCTCTCCCGGCTTTGGGTTACATATACTCGTTCGGGGAGGATAACAAGAAAGATGTCTTTCTTTTGGCCAGTACTGGTGTGTACAGAGTCGTTCGTCCAAGTCGCTGTAATTATATTTGCTCGAAAGAAAATGTTACTGCTGCTGCCAGCCCACCTGGTCCTTCTCCTCCTTCATCTGGGAGCCGCCGGCCAATTGACCTACGTACTTACCTGGTGTGTTTACTCTCTCCTTCATTTTTGCTTCTTCTGGGTTTTGTATTGTAGGCTATATAACTGATGTTGCTATCCAGGGAGGGTCTTGTAATGTGAGGTCTTTGTTGTTGTTGTTGTTGTTGTAGTAATGTCAGGGCGGTATTGTGCATAGTTTTGTTTTCCGGTGCTCGCCGCCGCTGTCTGACCTTTGTCCCATTGTACTTTTTGTTGTATAACTATATGCATTTTGTACAAATATGCCTCTGCCTATCTTTTCTTTGGAAAGGAAAATTGAAGAAACCATAGAGCAATCTGCTATAAACTTATTTTTACACAAAAATCTGTTGGCTTATAGTAAAGCTTAGATCTAGTTCAATGGTAGTTATTTCAGTTAGGCTAGGGGTGTACGAATGGGCCTTATCGTGCCAGCCCGACATGGTAAGGTTCGTGACGTGCCCTGCCTGATTTCGGATTCTAAGGCCCGGCAAGGCACGGGATTCGATTATTATCGTGCCGGGCTGATGCTTTTGCCTATACTATGCCCAAAAACCCATTTGTGCATGTACTCAATCGTGCTCGGGTCATGTCATGCTGTGGGCCCTGAGCTCAGGCCGAGCACGACACCGCACCATAGCCCTTGTCGTGCCGTGCTTGGGCACGACCCAAATTGTGCGGGGTAGGTACCGGCATGCACGACACGATCCGGCCTAGTTGTAAACCCCTCAGTTAGGTTATTAGCCTTGGACCAATATAAGCTTATTTTTACCGAAAGAAAAATTTGAGGGTCTATTTGGATTGCAGGAATTTAGGGATTGGAGTTGTTAGGTGTATTTCAATTCTTGTGTTTGGATGACAAATTCCCATGGAAATTAAAATTCACGTGGGAAAAAAAAAAAAAACACTCAATTCCCATGTAAATTAAGTATTTGGTTGAGGTGGTTTTAAAGGGTAACCCAACAGATTGGTTTCGATTTGGACTTGTGACCGGTCTCATCAATGTGGCGACCGATCCCATCGGTATTGTGATTGGTCCCCCGGTCCATCGATCAATCTTGCCAATTTGGCGATCGGTCCGATCTGGTCAAATTTTTTTTTAATTTGAAAATGCGTTTTTTTGGTACCGAATCTGGAGCTACCAGTAACATCGATCCAGACCGGAATCGGTCAAATACCTAGTCCCGGTACATTAAACCTTGTTGCCATCCCTATTTGTAAGAGAATTCAATTCCGACAATCCAAACTTACCCTAGATTTGGAATGCATGCGATTAAAAATCTTATGATTTCAAATTCATATGTATTGAAATTCTGTTGTTTGGTTGACACGTTACCCATAGCCTAATTTATCTAATTTGTATAACTAGTAGGGCTGTAAGTAGGACAGGTTGGGTCGGGTTTCAACCAGTTCGGGCTCGACCCGAACTGAAATCAGCTAGCCCGAACTCAGTCCGGATCGAACTGAACCCAAACTAAGTAAGCCTGAACCCAACCCGAACTCAATTTGTTGGGTTTGAGGCTAGGTTCGGGCCAGCCCGAACTGATATCTCTGTCACAAAAATAAAAAAGAAGCTTTGGGATCCTCTATGATTTATAAGAGGATCAACACAGCAGTACCTTTGAGATTCTGATCCGATCTTGCTGCAACCTCCTCTTGGTCCTAATCTAAAAGTTCAACATCCGATAATCGAAACCGAATCTCCGAATTGATGCAACTTCGGATCTATTTGCTACAAACTTTTGCTCTGATGAGCAAATTCCTACTCGAATCTCTTAATGCATCAACGTTATAGCAACTCCAAATCATTCAGATTTCATCTCCAAGTCTCTCTTCACCTCCAAATGAACTTGAGAGGAATTGGAAGACGATCGAGATGGTGAGGAAATGGAAACCCAAGAGATGAACAAGACGACGCCGACAACCATCACTAACTCTGAATACGAGTCATTGTTGGAGTTGAAATCGGAGAAGATGAATGTTGACGGAAGGTAAAAGGAGAAACACTGGCTTGATCAAAACTCTTTGAGATTCATTAGGGTTTTTTCTCTTAATAATTGAATATTGGATTAAGAATTATCAACGGCTCATATATAAAGAATTAAAATATTTGTGTATATATATATATATATATATATACTAGCCAAAGAACATGCACGTGAAGGTTTATCTTATAATACATGTTATAATTAAAAATTAGAGTAATGATATAAAAATTATATTTTTAAAAATATATATTTTTTATATTATCATTTTCGTTA
>JAUPMG010000002.1:13026031-13038725 GCA_031762675.1 Pachysandra terminalis | reverse complement strand
CCCGAAACAGTTAAAACCTTTAATTCCTTAGCTTTTTTGTAATCCTTGTTCTTTTTCTTATCCTTCGACTTCTCCTGTATTTGTTTCATACTATAGCCTCCTTTGTTGAGATGTTTCTTGGCATCAAGAGCAAGCTCTGCTAAAAATGCTTCCCTTGCAGCATCAGACTTCTCTGTGGCATCTTTATCCACCAGATCCTCCAAATATACCTGAAAAACCAAGATTAACGGCAAGAACAAGTAATCTTAGATCCCAATAAGGTGAGAGGCATAAGAGAAATAAGTACGGAAATTTCAGTACAAACCCGCAAGAAGGACTTGACAAGAGGCAACATGATTGACCGATAGTCATATGCAGAAGAGGGCCCAAGCTTAATCTCCAACTGTTGCATGCCAGTAACATTCCGCATGATTCTTGCATCAATTTTGCCGAGCTGCAAGACTGAACACAGTGAGATAAAAGCACAAGATCCTGCTTCATGGCCTTTTGTTCAAAGATACATCAAGAACCAAAAGACCCACCTCAACAGACAACTGTTCTTTCAGTCTCTGGATTGCTATTTCTATGCATGTGTCTGCTTGATGAAGGTAGTCCTGCATCCTCCACTTATCTTCTCCACCACATTCCAAGTCACATATACGAGAAGTCATGCCAGTCAAGGTTTCCTCATATCCAAATTGAGAAACACTCAGAGTTTGTGCTTCTTTAAGAATGTTTGAAATAGAATCCCACTCAAACCTACTGCTGATCAACATAGCATCATTGTCTCTCTCAACAAGCTCTTCCTGCCGCTTCCTTAAGACAGACTCGTAACTTCGGGGCACAAATTTAGAGATGTGCTCCCTATTCTTTATTTCTTCAAGACAGAGACTCTCCGCGGCCTGCAGTGCTTCCTCATAGCTCAAATGCTCACATTTCCTCTCACACAAGCTCTGCAAGACATAAAATTCCTTCTCGAGCATCTGGAGAGTTTCCATTGCATGTTGTGTTTTCTCTTCCCTCAGACGTGTCCATGACACAAGTTGCTCCCCACTCGAGGGACCCATAAATATCCAGGATAAAAGAGCATCACTATCATGTGGCACCTCATCTTCACGATCATTAACAATGGTAGAAGTTTCTGCAGTACTATCATTTGTGACAGTATTATGATATGTGCCGGGAGTAAGCGTGCCTTGCAGTAAACGCTTATCCAAAAGAAGACATGATGAATCACCAGTAAGAACAATCCTCTCGTTGATTTCAAACCCCAGAGACATACTGTGTGTATCATTGGCTGAACTACTCTTGTCGGAATATCTCCCTAAGCCACAAGAATGGGACAATTCCTGTAAGAATTTAAGGACTTTCCTAAGCTGGGTAGCTCCCAAGAAGCAGATGCACAGAGATGCTTGATCCAGACCAAGGCTCAGAAGTCGTGAACCAACGGCAAGACCCTGTAGCTCATCCATGGCGTATTGTATCACTTTGTTGAGATGGCTGGCAGCAAGATATTTATGTTTCAGAAGCAGCTGGAACATACCGTGGATTCTTTCAAGTAGCTTTGCACGCTCGGAATCATCAGATAATGGCCAACTTTGAGCAGAAAAGGATGCCTTTAACCACTGGTTCCCGTCAAATTCCCTTAATTCAAACTTGGAAATGTTATCATCGTTACTTCTTTTTACAGGATCCCCGTAATAAACCTCTCCTGTTTTGGGTTCTTCATCCAAGGGCAGTATCTTAACCTCTTCAGGGGACGAATCCCATGTATCTTTGGAGCACCAATCATCCTCCTTGCTCCCTTCTGCACGGTTCTCTATATAACATTCATCAACAAGTTTAGGAGACTGGCTCTTTGGATGATCATCAAGCATTTTCACTACAGCAGAGGCATCCACTGGTTTCCATGAACTCTTGAGAAGCATCTCAACCCAATCAGTGTCGACTTCCTGAGGCAAGACTGACTGCAATTTCGGAGAGAGGTTACCCATGTGCTCCTGCAAGACATGCTGCATATGAGACTCGGAATCAGTGATCTTCTCGCCGCAGCGACAGCAAACCCAGAACTTCCAAGTCTTATTATCCTCGGCAAAAGACAGAGCTTCCGAAAGGACTTCTATCGCCGCCGAACCATCTTTTGCTAAACAGAAATGTGCCCGGAGGTTGTGAATACTCACTTCAAGCAAACCTTGCTTCTTATCAAGACTCATGGAATTCCAATACGAGCGAACCTGATCCATCCTCTCTGCCAAAGACACAACCTTCCGTGCATTTGTATACCTACGCCGTTCGCCAACTCTATGGGCACCTGAAGACAACAACTCGGATGCCTTATCCTCGTCGTTTTGAGACTGCGGCGAATCAGATTTCTGCTGTAACAGCCTCGCGGCGGCCACACGCACCTCAATCTCCTTCCTTCGCTCTTCGGGAGTCTTCGTCGCCTTCTTGATCTCATTAGGCCGCCGAGTCTGAACCAGCCTAACTTCCATTGGGTCTTCCGAAAGGCGCCTCATTGGAATCAAACGGAACTTCTCTTCACCATTCCCATTGCCAAGATTCTTCATCCAAGTCGAAATCGAAGCAATATTGGATTTCTGAACGAGGGAACGAAGCTCCTGCTGTACATGTGTGATCCTCGAATCAGGCGTGGACAGCTTCTGCTGGCTCAAATCCTGCAAGCTTTCCCTCGCGGGATCCAGCGGGTTCTCGATCGAGAGCGCTCGCTCACACTCTTGAACAACCTCTTCATACCCCTTACTGTCATTGGATGCCTCGTAGAGCAGATTCGCATAGAAATGGGCGAACTCAATCGAGTCGGGAGAGAGCGAAACCGCGCGCCGAGCACACTCGATTGCGTTCTTCAGGTGACGTTGCTTGGCATTGGGATCGTCGATTATTGAAGCAACCTTAACACAGACAGTGCCTTGAACACGGTGAAGAAGAGCGGAAGTCTCGTGCCGGAGACACGACTCCTTCATGAGTCTTAGGGCTTTGGTGTGGTTACCTCGCCGGAGAGCGGTGAGAGCTCGCTCGCATTCAATCTTGATTGAAGAAACATCCGGCGTAACTCCGGCTTCAACATTGCTCTGTTTCGGTCGTGAATCGTTGGGCGAACCGAGATTCGTCGGTGACCGTTCGTAGACAACGGAGCATCCCAGATCATCGACCGTATCGGTGGAGGGGACCACCGCCGGAGATGATTTGGAGCGTTGAGAAGGGTTTCGCTTCTTAGGCCCCATCTGTGGATTCTAACTCAATCCGCTTCGCATGCAGAAGAGAACCAGAGAGAGAAGAAATCGAACACTTACTTGAATGAATTTAGGGGAACTGCGAAGGAGGAATTCTCGTCCGTCCGTCCGGCGGGCGATCGATCCGTCGGAGTTTGTGATGAAAGAGATTTGCTTTTCCTTTTCCTTTTCCTTTTCCTTTACCCTCTCTCTCTCTCTGTCTCTCTCTGTCTCACTCTCTCTCTCTCTAGCTCTTACCTACCAAAATGGTAGAAGGTGAAATTGAGATGGATTGGTTAAGCCCTCGTTTTGGTTTGGTTTTCCCGTGAAGAAGAAGATAAATTACAGAAGCGAAATCTGTACTACACACACTCACTCTCTAAAGGCATCTTAAGGAAGGGGAATATCCACTACTAATAGGGTCCAAAACTTGATTAAGAATGGATTATATGTACATTTTGTTCTTTTATGTAATTTTATTGTATTGCATTAAAGGGGTGTCTAGGGTCTGGGACTTGGGAACCTTTACAAGGTTCTTAAATGTCTGTTGACCATTGGATCACTCTCTAAAGGCATCTTATGGTTCAGTATTTGATTAAATTCATGCACTTTCTGGTGTCCTTACGGTGTGATGGATATAGGCACCGGTGTCGTCGGCGGTTGGCTTGTGGTTTGACAAGATTGAGCGACAACGAGATATGGTATCATGAGTTGCTATAAATGATTTATCATAAACATAAGGTAGGGTAGTGAATTGACAATTAGAACGTTTATTATCGTTCATTATGCATTAATATGAGGAGTTATCATGTTAATGAATAGTTATTGGATTACAATCACAGAAGGCGAAAGATAGAAAAATGATTGAAGGGAGAAGATTGGTCGTCTCTTTTGATACTCCTGACTTAGCTCAAAACTTATGAGATCTTTATAAAGATTCTTTTAGAAAAATGATTGAAAGGAGAAAATTGGTTGTCTCTTTTGATACTCCTGACTTAGCTCAAAACTTATGAGATCTTTATAGAAGTTCTTTGGCATACTCCAGAGAAAGAGAAAGAATAGTGGAGAAGACTTATAAGGCAACTCTTGAGGCGGTATTGGTCCAGACTTGAGTATCCTTCTTTGTTAGATTATAATCGTAGCCTAACTTCCACGATTTATCAACCCGCTCCCCCATTCTCGACAAAAGCAATTTTTGAGAACAGTTGTATCATAGCGATATAGGCCCAGATCGAATCTAACTACTTCAACCCTGAAGCATGTGGGAGAACACGTGAGCATGTTCGACAATATGGATAGTGTTCACCAAAATTCCACCTACAATAACATTTAATTCTTATTAAAAGATTTTAAATTTCTTATTTTACCCTCAATTAAATTACTTTTCATTTCTTTTTACAATTACTTTCTTCATAAGATTAGATAATTAATAAAATTGTCTTCACTTGTAATTCAACAAAATTTAAGTTAAAACTTGCAGTTATTTTAAGTGGATTTTTTGTAAACGCATTCCACATATACCGAGTATTCTTACGTGTTCTCTCACATGTCTCGGAATTGGGTAGTTAGATTCGATTCGGGCCTAAACTGCTAAGATATACTCATTCCCAAGATGTTTGTTCGAGCTAAGTGTGGGGGCGGGTCGAGAAATCATGGAAATGTAGTCTACAGCTACAACCCGATGACAAAAGATGCTCAAGTGTAGAACAATGCCACCTCAAGAGCTACCTTGCACAAGTCTTCCTAACTACTCTCTCTCTCTCTTTTGCAGGAGAATCTTTGCATAGATTTGTTAAGTCTGGAATACAATGTATCACTCATTATAGTAGTATTACTCTATCATTTGCTCTCCTTTTTGTCCTAAGCCTCATAGGTATTTGTTAAGTCTGGAATACAATGTATCACTCATTATAGTAGTATTACTCTATCATTTGCTCTCCTTTTTGTCCTAAGCCTCATAGGTTTTATATAGGCCAAGGATAATCTCTATGATAGTTTTTGTCACCAATCATCCTCATTTTGTAATTGCTCTTGTATAAACCTTCTCTCATTAACATAGTATCAACCACATTAATAAGAGTAACGGTCAAATTAATGCCAATTTAAATGTGTCACTCGTTGATAACAACTCATAAATTGAAATTCACAAGGAAACACCTTGCCGTCGCTTGACATTATCGAACCATAAGTCAGTGCCGAGGTTCAACTCGACCACTGACAACACCTCTGCACTTATTCATCATACCTTAAGGACCGCCAAAAACCCCCCAATGTACTCTCGCATGGGACGAAGATTTCCTCTCCAACGAACTCCTGCAAATCTCACACACAACTAGATAATTACTTAATCAATCATATACTGGTCATCTCATTCAATACCGGGGATTCATACATACAAAAAATGAACATTTCGAGACCTCTAAGAGCACTGGGATAGTCCAAAATGGGTCCCAAAAAACAGGGATTACCAAGATAATCACCCTGTCTGTGTGATCGAGGACCCCAATAGGGCCGAGCGCCAAGGCCTTTTGGCATGGGTGCCCACCCATGCCGAGGTGGCCAGGGGCCTATGCCAAAGGACATAAGCGCCCACCTCTGCTGGGGTGGTGCCGGGCACGGGCAACAGGGTGATGTCGAGGTGTCCGCCAAGCTTGATTTTAACTTGGCGGAGCACTTTGTTGGTTTTTGCTATTTTTCTCGTTTTCAATTAACTGGTTCCTCTCATGGTGTTCGCCGACAAGTTCGGAGCATTAAATGGGCTCTTCAAAGTCTCAGTTCATTAGTCGAGATGCCCGGTCTAACCATACTTATAAAAAGTCATTAATGTCTAAAATCTTGATTTTATGCCAACTTGCCTAACAGTCCAATAGATAATGACGTGGCTCAAGGCTCGTCACATCACCTCATTATGCTGCAAAAAATAACCATCAACAGTTATCACATGATAAATGTTTAAACGAAAATAATAAATCTAAAGGTTAATATTATTTTGAAAGCATGAGAGGAGATATCTATAATTTACCAAACCTGAGGGAGGTTTGTATAATTCAGAGTCACAGCAAAGGCTATAGTAGACTTTGGGATTTTTTTACTACTCTCCAAATTAACATTCAACTGTTATTCATTGTTTAGTACTGTTTTTTTTTTTTTGTTTGGTAGGATCATAGTTTGGTACTATGTTAGGACTTCAGGCATTGCAATTTGGTATGTTAAAAGAGAGTTGTGGCTGTTGAGGAACACGTGAACAAAATCGATTTTACCAACTCAGCTACCACATGTAATAATATCATCAAAAATAAAATTAGAAAATATTAAAAGCTTGTCATCTGATTGGCAATTTGGCACAGAAACATCAAGGTGTTAGGACCCAAGACTATGGCCAATGAGGTGTTAAGTTCAAAAATCTTTTGGAATCAGTGTGTTTCCCTTGCAATCCTGAACAAAACTTCCCCCACTTTTCCCAGAATGATCCTACTTTAAATTACTCATTCTTGTACAAGTTGAATGTCATATGATTCCTCAACAAATCTGAGCCATTTTAACTCCTTTCAGAACCTGGTAAAGTCTGTTTAATGTTAGGATATTAAACAAGCCAGATATCGAGCCTCTTGACAGGATGAAAGTTTCCAGTACACAGATATTTCATGATCAGTTGGGTCTGGAGACTACAAACAAGTCTTAGAACATCAGATTTGTATTCAAATGATATCATAGAATTCAATATTTTGAAACATAAACTAAATATGGCTGCTCATAAGAACAATCTGAATTTACATACCCTCTTCCACTGTCGCTCGACAAAATTGCATTCTTGCTACGATGAACGATATCAGCTACAAGAGATGCATTCTCTCCACATAAGAGTGAAGCAACCATCTATTCAGAGGCTCCCCACACCCAACAAAACACCCCGAGTTCCCGTTTTCTGTACAGAATGGAAAGCTAAAGATATGCAATAGATCTTGTACCGACTGTCTAACCAGAGAAGAGCCTGTAACCCTGCTGCGTCGGCCCCATCCTGTGACAATATCAATGCGGTTAGGTCCAATGCCTGATTCAAGCATCTGTCTGCGGAACCAGGCAAGTGTCCTCGACAGCGCAGTGACGGCAGTTCCATCTGACATAACATGTAAGAGGATCTCTTCTCCCTAACTGCATCAGGATAGACATTTTTCTGTGCAACCACCTCCCACACTGAGCCTGCTTCCTCCTTGAGGCCCGACTTATGAAGGAAATCTACAACAGCATCCACAAGTCCTCTCTTGTGCAACCACCTCAGCACAAGGAATGCGCTGAGCAGGGAATTGCATGTAGGAACATTGGGGCGCAGTCCTGCATTGAGCATTGGTTGATACCAACCTAGAGCCTTGTCAACATTGCCGGATTTTCCCCATAAATCTACAAGGAGACCATATATGGGCACATCAGGAATCCAGTCTTTCTGCTTCATCTCCGCAAACACAATTTCTGCTTCTTCGAGATGCCCACAATGGCCAAGAACCTCCATCACAATGCTGTACGTCACCTTGTCTGGTTCAAATCCTGCAGACTGCATGTCCCGATACAGTTTTAAAGCACAAGGGTAATTTCTCGCCTTGGCCTGCAAAGCAATCATGATGTTATATGTGACCAGGTTAGGGACACTACCCTGAGCAACCATCTCACAGAATAGCTTGTAAGCAGCGGTTAGATGGCCGGCTTTCCCAAGGCAGTTGATTATCACGCTATATGTAAATGTATCGGGAGAGAGGCCTGCAACTTGCATCCTTTGGTACATGTCCATTGCAACATCAAGGTAACCAGCTTTTGCATGGATGTCGATGAGAGTACAGTAGGCCACTCGATCAGGTTTACAACCCGCATTCTGCATCTGGTAAAACACATTGACTGCTTCATCCATGTAATTTGCACGACCGTAGCTGTGAATTAGACGGTTATATGTTACAACATTTGGCATGCACCCATCCCTGACCATTTCATCAAGCAACTTATTTATGGCACCAAATTGTCTGGCACGTCCAAGTATGCCAACCATTGTGGTATATGTGTGTTCACCGTGCTTGAACCAGGCCTGGCCGTTCAACCAGTAGAAAAAACCAAGAGCAACTGAATAATCTTGAAGCTGTTTGAGAATTTGGTTTGCTTGATAGGCTTCCAATAAAAAGTTAAGATTTCCAAGAGCCTTTTCTGCTGCAGGTCCCCATTTCAGCCGTTGTAAAATGTGACAAGCCCGTTCCACAATGTGCCCAGCATTGAAAGACTGCCTAGCCAATGGAGTAGCTCCTGATGACATTTTTGTGTTCCTTGTGAACTACTGAATCCCATCCATAGATCCAACCCCTTCGGCAATGCCTCCCACAACCTTTGCTTCTGAAGCCTGTGCATAAAACTTGGATTTTGGCACAAAGGAATATAAATCAGTTTTTGACCTCTGCGGTATGGACCTCCTCACATCACGAGAATCCAATGGAACGCTGTGAGTTTCTGCTGTATTCCCTGTAACTGTTCTGGGCAATTGGTTGGAACCTTTTACTGAAACAAATCTTTCACCCTTTCCTTTTGGACCATGATGATGACTTGTAGAGTTTGACCCTCCTGATACTTCAACAGATGGTTTCCCATGAACTTTGGAAAAGTTTTCCTTTTTATGGAGTTTCACATTTGCTGATTTTATGTTGGAGAGGGGCTTCGTGGGGTCGACCATGCAATTCTGGGGCAAATAAAGTGTACCATTCCTATCTAGCATGGGAATCTTGGCATTTGCCAAGTCAGACAGGAAACTTACTGCAGCAATACCAGCCTTAACAAACTGGTCAGCAACAAGGGAAGATTTATGCACTAAATCTTTTTGAGCAGCATTAACATCACCACTGACATAATTTTCACAACTGGACCTCCGAGAAGAGCTGGGAGCAGATAGAATCCGTGGGACTGAAACCGGATAACTAACATTCTCAGCCTTTTGATAATCCACTGCTTTTACTGAATCTCCTGAAATTACAGTTGCTGCTTTTGCTTTGGTCTTGGACAGTAAGGTGGAAGTCTTTTGTGAGAGTAGTACTTCATTATTTGTATGTTGCTTTCTTGTAAAGCTAGTTTCATCGTCAGTGCAAGTGTAGGAACTACCATCTGCCATGTTACATCGTGAACCACTAAAAATAAAGGACCTGGCACACTGGGAAAGGCAACTAATCTGCTTTGTTCTTAACATTATCTGCAAATGGTATAGAATTCAGTTCTAGCTTCAAAGGAAGGTCCCAAGAGTCAATGGCACAGTCAAATAAAAATTGGAAGCTCCACAGGTTAGTTCCACATTTAGGCTGCAAAAGAGGTAAGTGGGAAGCCAGTAGCAAACTTAATGTATCAACAGTATAGTTGGTGGGCAGTTGCCAATTGCCACATGCACTGTCTTCACATTGGTTAGTGAAGTTTTGGCGAAAACGAAATGGTTAAAACCTAGAGTGAACTAAAAGAGGTTGAATGAACCAAAACATCGCATTTGGAACGACACATCTATTCGCAAATGAATAAAGCAATAACAATGCAAGGAAGCATTCGGAAAATAAGACATACTGAATTTAGCGGTTAAACAGGAAGTTATAGGGGCAAAAAAAACATTAGCCCTAAATGGTGGATTCTCAATTGGTATGGGTTGATTAACTTATATAGTCATTGTAGGTTATAGGCAAAACAAATCAGAAAACATTGTGTAGCATTAACTTACTATAAATAAGAGAGCATATAAAAGGAATAGATATCCATTATGTTGAACCATTTGATATACATTGCTGTGCTGTTCTCTAACAGCTTAAGCTCTTAGAGTAAGTGGTTCTTAACATGGTATCAGAGCGGGAGGTCGAGTGTTTGAATCCCGGGGGTATGTCTTTGTGTATTTGACTTAGTGCCCTATGTTTCTCCCACGGATGTGTTGTTCTCGTGCGGGTGTGTGTGGTGTGTGTTTGACTCGGTGCCCTATGCTCTTCCACGAATGTCTTGTTCCCGTGGGGGGTGTTGAACCATTTGATATACATTGTTGTGCCGTTCTCTAAAAGCTTAAGCTTTTAGAGTAAATGGTTCTTAACACATTCAATGCAAAAAGGGGGTTTCAAATCACTACTACTTCCTCCCATATTCATGTGGAATAACCACACCCATGTTTTGGTATAATTTTACAAATTACAACTTGTAAACCTTTTTTATTTTTTGTTTTTTTGATGAATAACTTGTAAACCAACTGGCCCTTATCCACTGCATATATGACTTTTTCATTTCAAGTCTTATCAATCCAAATTAGTTCCTTTCCTCTTTTAACTTCCATTGATTGTTAGCACCTGCTTGAAAAAAAATAAAAAATTAAACAAATCTTTTGACCCCCCCTAAAAGTTTTTTTTATTAAAGGTGTAGCCCTCACCCTTATAGCACTGTTTCCATCCCTCTCTAATGATTCATATATGTTCTTTTGATTCTTTCAACAAATTTCAGTACTTTTGCAGTAAATTTACATACAATCAACAAAATATTCTTCAAACTGATTAAAAATTTAACAGATTTTCCACTACATATGAGAGAAATCAACAAGCGCGTTCTCTTAATCGCTTAGCTAACCAAAAAATAAAACATTCTTAGCGACTGTAGAACTCGCCCAAAAAAGAAGAACAAACAGAAACTAAACAGTGCAAAAAAAGATATCTTCATTTCATAGAGAAATCCATAAGACCGTTTACCGTATACTCTTGACCAGATTTCCAGAGCCTTCGTCGTGAATAGCGCCGGCGAGACGGTGAAGAGGTATGAGAAAATGCAGAGAACGGGATGGAACGGAGCCAAGCTTTATAGCTCTCCTGTCGCCGACCACCGTCAGCTTCCAAGCAAGCAGGAGAAGCTGCCTCTGATTCAACTGAAAAGTCTTCTGAACCCTTTTTTTTTTTTTTACTCGTCACCTTCCCAGTCTATACGAGAGGCTGCTATTGTTTTTGTTTTAAAGGCTTCGTGCGAGTCTTCTGACCTTTACTCATGATCACCTGTATGTTAGTTACATACATCCAATCTAGACCGTCACTAAGCAGATTAGTTTGACTTCGATCTTCAGATTTGTGGGGTCCTGATTCTTGTTAGTTGGACTTACCTAGGGTTGTAAACAAGTCGAGCCGAGCTTTGTCCAGCTCGGCTTAAGCTCGTAAATCATGAACAAGGCTTACGCTTAGGCTTGGGCTTAGGCTCAGGCTCAGTTTGGGCTTGTTAAACAAATTTGGTTTCATGTTCGACCCAGGCTCATTGAAATGTTTTGGGCTCAGGACTCGCAAAAACTCAACTTATAAAAAACTCGGCTTGTAAAAGATTAGGCTCATAAAAAACCCTATTAGTACAAATGCATTAATATTATAGTTGGGTGCAACTCAATTTGGTTTGGATTAGGTTAATCTCGATCCAACTCGAAACCAACCTCCTTAAAGGTCAACCCCACCCGTTTTTAACCCAAATTATGAAAACCAAACACCAAATACCAAACACCAAATCGATTTTATTTTGTAAACCCTAAACCTAGCCCAAATTGTAATTTTAGGGTTGGTTTGAATCAGGGTTAATTCAGGTTGATAAGCACAATCACAGGTTGAGTCATCTATTTGGACTTAAACTAGCCTTGAAAAATGTGCAAAAATTTATAACAAGGAGCTTATTTAGAAATAGCAAAAGTTTAGAGGGTTTTTTTTATAAACCCTGAATACTAAAATTTAGATACTTCTAATATATATATATATATTGGTTTGGGTTTGAAGTTGAGTCGGGTTACCTGAAGCCCTAACCCAAAATCATACCGAATTAATTCGGGTTGGCTTTTTCCAACCCAAAGTGGTATAAAACCCAACCCAAAGGAGGGTTGGATCAGTTTGGGTTCGGGTTAGTCCGACCAAATTGCACCCCCCAATTATTATATATATATAAATATGCATGCATAATCTCATATACAAATAGAGCGGAGCTTTAACCGAGTCAATTTTATCTGGCTCAAAGTCATTTAGATAATGAGCCTTTTTTCAGGTTTAACCTTGGCTTGCGAACTTAAATATAGAGCTCAAGCTCAATTTGTGAGCCTAATTATAGCGCTCAAGCTCGGCTCATACGAGGCGAGCTGAACTAGCTCGGCTTGTTGACAGCTTTAGACTTACCATGCCATTAAGGAGGGACGTGTATCGGTATACGTACTATGGTGAGTACACAAACATTGCTCGGGAATCTTTTTAGAAATTCGAGACAAGGACTTCTGGCTAATTTTATATTTCTCGACGTGGCCAAAACTAAGGGTGTCAACGGTTCGGTTTTGTCACGCCCTGGATCTCGGTGACTCATATCCCAAGGTGAAAAGGCACGGATCACATGGTATGACCTTCGGGATCTATTGCTAGACCGCAGATCGTATATCATAACCACTAAAATTAATAGCAACTCACATGCGATCTTAACAAATCTTCTCATTTCATTAAAAT
>JAUPMG010000002.1:13008282-13025931 GCA_031762675.1 Pachysandra terminalis | reverse complement strand
GATTAAGAAGAGCGAAGAGAGAGAGAGGGAGGGAGGGAGTGCATTGGCCCATAGCGAGGGAGGGGGGGAGGGGGGTAAGGGAGGGAGCGAGACCATAGGTAAGTTCCCAAAGCCATTGGCCCATAGCGACCATTTCTTTGCCCAAAGAGGATATTTTGGCCCATAGAGATCCATCCACTTCGTGACCCATCATGGTCTATGGTTGTATTGTGCATGAGATACACCATATCATCTCTGCATGCATCTCATAAAAAACTGATAGATTGAGATTGAAATTTGATTAAGATTGAGATCCAAATTGAGATTAAAATCAGGATATGTTTTTGAATTATATCTATTTTTCTATTTGTGGGTTTTCTATTTAAAGTTTAAACCCTTATGGGTCTCTTTTTAAGCACCTGAGAATTATCAATAAATTCAGTTTTCCACAGAAAGGATTATCCTTCTCTTTTATTGCAGCCTAATTGAGTGTAGCCTTTTCAGTGTCAATCTTATACTTGCATAAATAGAATTTTAATTGATAATTGGAGCTTCTTGCATACTTCAGGAATTGGCATGCCAATCTTTTGTCCTACATGTCGCCAAGTACGTAGGTCTGAGTAGTAAGTAGTAGAGGTTGGTAACCCCATTGACACACACACACAGTGCCTGGCACACCTCAGAGAGACTGGTTGGTGGCGGGACCTGCAAGCACAGAAGAGGCAGCACTGGATGGGCTGAAAACACGAACTAGCTTGGCTGAGGCATAAGCTATCTAGGAACACTTGTTTATTTTGGTGAAGGCAGGACTAGATCCCAAGTTTTGGTTACAGCCCTCCAAGATTTTTCAGTGAGGTACATTTTTGGTGCTGTTATTTTCTAATTTGCCATTAGAAGATCATCTTGTACTTGGACATTATATGACTTTGAGTTTTCATATGGTAATTACATAGTTTTTACTTGGACAAGTTTTCAATTCATAAGTTCATAACTAAAAATTGTTTGATATTATGTCCTTTGTTAATGAACAGACATTTTCCGGTTTTATAGAATGCTTGATCTGGTGGATACATTGTAGGAACAAGTACTGGGAAATTGTATATTTCTTTGAAGGAGCTGTGTGATGGAAACACAGTTTATATACACAGAGGTGGTTTCTTTTTCTTTCTGGCAAATGACGAAATTTATAAGTGTGGACGATATATTCTACAGAACAGCTTCAGAGTACCATAGTAGAAACTCAGCATCTCATATGGGACAACAATTTCTAAGGGCAGCATACTTGTAAGGTACTACTTTGAGACTCTTTGCTGTTGTGATCTTTATGTATGAGATTTCAGATTGAAAGGTAAATTGAACAAATTCTTTTGAGTTTGTCTCTCTCTCTCTCTCTCTCTCTCTCTCTCTCTCTCTCTCTCTCTCTTATTCAATTTTTTGTGTTTATTGCAGTGATTTACACTTTCAAGCAGTGAAACATGTTCTGCAGCTTCCGCAACCCTCCTTGGGCGATCAGACTTTGTGAATTCTATTGCAAGTGGTGAGTGCATCAGTTTAACACAAAGGTTCAACTTCAAGCATAAATATAACTGCCAGTGCCATTTTGGTACTCCACAGGGTCAGGTGTGAAAGCCCCAAGTGAGGGTTGCTTATGGATGAAACCTAGTCACGGTTTCTGATTTCCTATTTGCTAGCAGAATGCTAAAGGAATTAAATCAGAACACACACACAATACTCACGCACACACGGTGAAGTGGGATTTGATCCCAAGACCTGAGAACCACCTCCAAGTCCTTACCACTAAATACCCCTGGCAAGGGTAGTGTTCATATTCTGTTTGCTCCACAAGCAACCCTCTTTTGTAGCTTCCACACCTGATTAAATGTACTGAATGAACTATTGATCTATGGCTCTTTTCATACACTGAAACTGTTAGAGATATTGGGTGGCTCATATTCACTAGTCTCTAAATCTAAGGGTGAGGGACTTGAGGGGCTCATATTCACTAGTCTCTTTATCGGAGAGGAGTATAAGTTGTTACCCTAATTCGTTTTTGACATAGTGGAAACTTCTTCTCTCCCGTGGACATAGGCTTTGCAAAACTACATATATCTGTGTGCATTGTTTTGATCTTCGTTTTAATGTATTTATTATTATTGCTTGATTCTGATCAACAAAAACCCATATCATGGTATGAAGTTTGACAAACTACTCTAGTGGTGGTGATGGTGGTGGTGGTGGTGGTGGTGGTGGTGGTGGGGAGGTGGGTTTCAGTGAAATTGCTGTTGTAGATTTAGAGTGTACCAAGCTATACGACTCCCCCCCTTTTTGATAAAGTGCTGCTATAACACTTTTTGATACGAGAAAAAAGCCATGTGATGTGAGGTAGCAAAGTCACGGGCACTCGCCTGAACAAAGAAAGTTTCGAAATCTTTGTTGGGCGCGCGTGAAGGATTGAGCTGAGACTGAAACAGTTGTGTTGGTATGTAACTCATCATCACTATTATCACATTGTCACAGATATTGCAACATTTAACTGCTTTTGTGTTGCATTGACAGGGTCGCCAGCTTATAAAGTTGGTATCTATGAAGGAGGCTTGCATCATTGCTTATAGGGTGGACCCATTCTCTATCACATGGAGTGGTCGGTATTCTATTCTTATCTTATAAAGAAAAAGCCCCATCTTTTTTTCGGGCAACAGAATTACTTCATGTTTATTTAATTGCTATTGAGATGACAATGAAAGTGAAAGCTTTGAATCAAATTTGAAAAAAACATAAAAAAATGAAAGCTTTCTACATTGCCTCTCTACTCGCATCTTTCATGGGTCCTACTTATTTTTGTTTAGTTTTTGTGTCTGCTAGTGTATCGGTTGGGTTTTGTGAGTAAAATTAGATGGGATTAGCCCTTAATTTTGTTGAACTACCTTCAAATTGGTATAAAGTTGATACTTATATACCCTTAACGAATTCCAAGTCAGTTTACATCAAGGTGTAAAGTCTCCGGATCGGGGACCGGGGACTGGACTGGTCCCGGTTAATCCCGGTCTGGACCAGCGGTACCGTCCGGATCTAGTACAAAAAAATGGATCGCTTGTTTAAATTTTAGATTAAAAAAAAAAATGGATCAACCGGACCGGTCGTTGGACCTGCAGTACTGGTCACTGGACTAGCGGTATAGGTCGATACTGCACTGGTCCAGATTGACAGTGGTCTGGACAGTCTAATTTATAAATAAATAAAAAAAATGCTAGATTGGTTGGACCAGTTGTACCGTTCATGGGACGGGTTGTATTGGCTGGTCTAGACAGGTATTGGTTGTACCGGTCCAATCCAGAACCTCACGAGACAACTATTGTATTGTGGTTTGGGATCAGACCGGTCCTGGTCAAGAATCTAAATACAGTTTACAATTGGGTTCCACAATCGGAAAAGTGGTCCAGTCTTATTAATTTCCCGGGTCATCATCTAGTTCAACCATCCGGTTCAGCTGGAGGTTCCTTACTCGCCTAGCAAGCCATAGCTTTCTTTGGCTTGCAAAAAAAAAAAATAAAAAAAAGTAGCTTTCTTTGAGATTTGGGTGTTGTTGACTCAACCTCAAATCTACAACAACTCTTTAATAAAAGATTAAAAAAAAAAAAAAAATGGGTTACAACTTAAATTGGGGCAGGTTAAATGGGTTACCTGCCTTAACTGGATTAGTCGCCAAACTTAAACCAAATTGAATTACATTACACTAAACCAAAAATCGTACTAAACCGAAATAAATCCGATTTAGAAAACCAAAAGCCAATCCGAATTATAATGAATAAAACTGAAAACCCAAATAGAAATAAAAAATTTAATTTTTTGATTATATTTGACAAAATTAATATTATTTTCTATATAAAATATACAAACACACGAAAATTAATATTATTTTTTATGTACATATATACAATCTACTGTAGTTTTTCCGTTTTAATCGAAGCCTTAATCGAAAACTTAATCGAATTAATTCGATTTTTCGTTTTCTAAACCCTAACCAAATCTACTTTTTTTGATTTGATTTGTTCGGTTTTCGGTTTAAACTGAACCAATTGACACCCCTAATTAGATGGATGGTTCAGGTCTGTTTTAATCATACTTTTAGTGGATATCCAGCTTGACCTGAAAAACATTATTATTATTGAATTTCCTATATGTTGAAAAAGTAGAAGCAAAATTAGCGAATGAATGGCTTTTCGCCAAGTGGCTCATCATTTTGTTGACTTTAATTGAGCATTTTAAATTTTCCGTTCCAATTAGGTGACGTTGTTAAAGGTTGATAGCTGCAGCAGCTTTGAAACAATGGGGCTTGCTTATTGACCACGTCGTTTGGTGTTACAAAGTGCAAAAACTAATATTAATCATTCTATTAACAACATTATCATCTGCCTTACCCAATATTTTCATGGAATAAAGTCACTTTTTTTTTTTTTGCCCCTTTTGGTTGTTGTTGTTGTTCTTCTTCTTGCTTAGTGGCTAATGAATTAATTATCTTTGTAATTGATTGAAGTCAAGAGTACTTCTTAAACTTGGCATTGAAATTAGAGTGAGAGAGGGTTCACATAGAGCTAAATTCTAAAGCTCTTATCAAAATATTCAACAAGTTGGTAGTAGTTGAGCTTGACTTCTCTCAACTTTGAGGGGTTTTAGATAATACCAAGATTTAAAGTCTCGGGATCGGGGATCGGACTGGTCCTGATCGATCGATACAAAAAGTGAACCCACAGTTTAAATTTTAAATTAGAAAAAAAAAATTGGATCAATCGAATCGGTTGCTAGACCAGTGTTACAGGTCGGTATCGAAGCGGTCCAAATCTACATCGATCTGAATTGTCCAATTTATAAAGTTAAAAAATAAAACAAATACAAAAAAAAAAAAAAAACATCGGACCGGTTGTATCGATCACTAAATTGATTGTATTGACCAGCACCGATTTTACTGAGATCTAAAACCTCACAATACAATTGTTGTGTCTTGGCTTAGGATCGGATGGGTCTTGGCCGGTCTTGTTACGGACCGGACCAATCCTTTAAACCTTGGATAATACTTTTTGAAGGAAAAACAGAAATGGATGCTTTTTTATGTTGCAAAGAAAAGAGAAGAGATGTTCTAAATGTTAAAACTGGACAGATTTGAGGTTGTTTTAGTAAATTCAGCAACCTTAACAAAATATTAATGGTGTGTTTTGCCTGGCTTCTATAAATACTTACTGTAATTTATAGCTTATATAAGTACTTTTTAAAATTAAATATGTGTTGGTAGTGCTTGCCCATAAATAAGTACTAGAGAAAGGCTACCCATAAGGAGAAGCTCTCCCAAGCACTCATGCTTTAAGCTATTTCACAACTTTAGTTATATTTTTAAAATATCTATTTTACTCTTAAATTTTTATAAGCACTTAAATAGATGTTATTTTTAAACTTTAATAATATTTTATACTACCCATTTTATCCCTAAACTTTTATAAGCACTTAAATAAACATATTTATCAAACACTAGTTTCTTCAAATAAGCAATTTATTGTTGCTGGTAAGTGGTCTGATTGAGCAACTTATCCAATGAGTGCTTATCCATAAACATAAGCCAGGCCAAACGCAACCTAAATGTCTAATCATTCCTTAACTCAATAATTGGAAACTAATAAGAAAAAATGGCGCTGTAATATCACTGCAATTTTTATTGATTATTGTAATAGGTTCTTTTTTGCCACGTGGAAATACACTAGTTTCAGTTTTTCGTGAACCTTAATGCCATGTAGCAAAAAACTGGGACATAAAAAAAATTATGTATGAAAACTGAAAAGCAACTTTATCCAAAAATTTAAAACTTAATCAATTAATGACTTTTTAAAACTTAAATTAATTAATGACTTTATAGAAAGCCCATCTGTCTCTGTTTCCAACTCTACCCGCGTTTTCTCTTCGCCGGAGAGTAGCCGTGCCATGTCTGGCACCACTACCAGCAGCAGCTCCACCACTACCTCCACCACCACCGAGATAACAAGAAAAAGAAAACCTTACAACAGCTTAGAAAAACATACCACAAGAGCTTCGGTAACTGAGCTCTCAGAATGGGAAACTGTATCACCTGCGTGAGCTCAGAAGACCAAAACACATCGAAGAAGAAAAGGCGAAAACACAAAAGACACAAAGAACGAAGACCTAATCCTTTCTCCGAAGACCCGATTCGGTCTCCGGCACCAATTCGAGTCCTCAAAGACGTTCCAACCAGCCACCGGACTCGGATCGGCGACAAGTACGTACTTGGTCGGGAACTCGGTCGAGGCGAGTTCGGCATCACCTATCTATGCACAGACAAGGAAACCAAAGAAGCCCTAGCTTGCAAGTCCATCTCCAAGAAGAAGCTCAGAACTGCTATCGACATCGAAGATGTCCGACGAGAAGTTGCGATCATGTCGAGCTTACCGGACCATCCCAACGTCGTTAGGCTCAGAGCTACGTACGAAGACAACGAAGCTGTTCACTTGGTGATGGAGCTCTGTGAAGGTGGCGAGTTGTTCGATCGGATTGTTGCTCGGGGTCATTACAGCGAGCGTGCAGCGGCCAACGTTGCTCGGACCATCGCCGAGGTCGTTAGGATGTGTCATGAGCATGGAGTGATGCATAGGGACCTGAAGCCGGAGAATTTTCTGTTTGCGAACAAGCGCGAGCATTCGCCGCTTAAGGCCATTGATTTTGGGCTATCTGTGTTTTTCCGGCCTGGTGAGTTATCAATTTCGTTTGATTTTAATGCAGATGTGTTTCTGTTTGTGTTTGAATTTTTTTTATTGTGTTTGGTTAACAGGGGAGAGGTTCTCAGAGATTGTGGGGAGTCCGTATTACATGGCGCCGGAGGTATTAAAGCGGAATTACGGGCAGGAGGTCGATATATGGAGTGCCGGAGTAATTCTGTATATTTTGTTATGTGGGGTTCCTCCATTTTGGGCAGGTATTGAGTTTATGATCATGTTCATGCCAAAATTTTCAAAATTAATATGTTTTTGTTTAGAAGGTGGCAGATTTAGATGGATTTGGTTCTGGGGTTGCAGGTTTATTAGTTGATTTTGGTGTTTTTTTTGGTTTGTTGCAGAGACTGAGCAGGGTGTTGCTCAGGCAATTCTACGGGGTGTGATTGATTTCAAGAGGGATCCTTGGCCTAGAATTTCTGATAGCGCGAAGAGTCTTGTTCATCAGATGCTTGAGCCGGATCCAAGGAAGCGTTTGACTGCTCAACAGGTCCTTGGTAAGTCATGACTTGGTAATAAATTGTTTATTAGATGTGTTGTATTTGTAAGTTTCTACTCTGATAGTTCATTAGGCATTTTTTTGTTGTATGTGAAGAAGAATGACACATTGTAGTCCTATTCTGGATTGGTTTACCTCTATATCCCATTCTTCATGTTGTCCTATTCACCTAGAACTAGAAGACCAAGTCACCGGCCTGAATGGAGAGAGACTAGAAGAAGGTATTATTTATCTGCGTCCAAGCATATTAAAGATAATAAGTTGGTTGTATCCTTATGGTCCAACCTTCAAGTGCTTGTCCTATACTGGAGGTGCTGAAGATTTATTGAATAAAAACAATGAATCAGTCAGATAATTGAGGACCAAGTCACCATGGTTTGAAATTCCTCCGAAAATAAGCGAAATTTCCCTTCTCAAAAAGGGGACCAAGATTTCTCATACTTTGAGATTTCCTTTATCTTTATTTTTTTATATAATTTTTTTTATGGGAAATATCACTAGGAAGAGAAATTTCCCTCAATATTTTCCTATTCTGAAGGTGCGAAATTTTCCTTGAAATCAAAATTTGGAACCATTTGCAGGTCATGCTTTATGCTATTTGGTGGAGAGACTGTTTTGTGGTAGTATATGAGTTGCCAGTTTGGCTGAGTGCCATTGTAATAAAAATGGCTTCTCTATCTGTGTAGGCCCCTTTAGTTTTAAACCCATATTAATAAACACTCATTCGCTTGATGTATGCATGTATGTATGTATGTGTGTATATATGTGTGTGTGTGTGTGTGTGTGTGTGTGTGTGTATGCTTAATGTCATGTACATGTATGCTTGATATGATGTCTGTATACATGTGAAGTTGAGAGGATACTGAATTATGCAGTACATTGTACGGCCTCTAATTTATGCTCTTTTTTCTCCCCCGATAGAACATTCCTGGTTACAAAATGCAAAGAAAGCTTCAAATGTCCCATTGGGAGATGTTGTGAGGACGAGGCTCAAACAATTCTCCGTGATGAATAGATTCAAAAAGAAAGTCATGCGAGTAAGTATCAGCTACTGATGATGGGTCTTATTGTCAACTCAGGTGCCTCCATGTATTCTTTGTGAAGAATTTTGATTTTTTCAATCTCACATTCTAGGTAATTGCGGAACACTTGTCTATCGAGGAGGTAGAGGTTATCAAAGATATGTTTAAATTGATGGACACTGATAACAATGGGAAAGTAACATATGAGGAATTGAAAGCTGGGCTTCAGAAGGTTGGTTCGCAGTTGGCTGAACCAGAGATGAAAATGCTGATGGAAGTGGTAAAGTTCTGGTCATTCAAGAAGTTCAAAGTGAAAATTGCTTCAATTTCCCTGTTCAGTTGGCTATCTGACCCTTTTTTGACATATGCTTGAATATCTTAGCACTGTAGAAACAGAATCTAGAGTTCATGATCCTATTCTTATAATTTGAGATAACTTCATGCTATATTCTCCACTATATATCTTCTAATGTTTTAATCTTCTTCAAACATCCATTGTATTATTTGGATATGTTTTTGCAATGAGGCTATTCTTGATGCTTTTTTGTTTCTCTTCCAAGTGTACTTCGTGAAAGATCTGAATAGCTAAGAGACATCAAACGGTTCAAAAGAATTTATAATTATAAAATCATTAGGATGTATTAGTGTATTCTTTGATTTTATTTTGTTGTGATCCTGTGATTAGCATGTCTATATATTCCCTTTCTTGTGATCTCTGTGGTTCGCCATGGTTCTTATTATGCATTTTTTTGTTTTTAGTTTTTTTTTTGCCCCCTTTTTAATGGTAGTGAGAAATATTTCTGCCTGGTATGCAACTAGGAATCTTATTTCTTGCTATGATACAAAAGGCATCATCTTCATTCGTTTTGCTCTCTTTCTTGAGACTTTAGCATGGTTTAAAGCATCTGTATAAATATCAATCAGTTACTGCCAGTACTGATACATATTGTGGATACAAATATTTATGGGTTGATAACTTGTGATCTATGTACAGGTCAAAAGAATATGAGATTATATTATATTCCTTGAAATTTTTTAAAAAGAATAAATACTACTTTTATACACAAAAATCAGTTTATACGAATGTATTTACATCTGTTTTAAAAGAATACTTGACGTAGGACAGGAAATTGTCCTACAAAAGAAAGAATCTTAGGAGAGGAGGATTGAACCCTTTCAGATCCATAACGGGTTTGAAATATAACAGCAAGATTTTAAAACAAAAGTTGCATTTAATTGCGAAGAATAGAAAAGAAATAAAAGATAAAGAAGTTTCCAGTTCACCTATGGTCTGATGGTTCTTCAATATGAGGTCAGTTTACCTAGGGTTGAACATAAATCTCATAAATCACACACAAATGATGGAAAACACTTTCAAATCTATTCGTTTCTCAAAACCGAAGCACACTACATTGTTGGACTTATAACCCTTGACTAATATTTTCTATTGAACCATAACAAAAGTTTCTATTGTGACTTCTAATAACAAACCCAACTTTCCTTAAAACTATTTTACTAATTTTAAATATCCTTTACATCCTTAATTAATTATAACAAGGAATTAAGACTCTTAGACAAGATAGAAAGTAGCAAAAATAGAATCAACATCCAAAATGGATTCCTGTCATAGATTGACACTTCTTTAGTATTTTGACCATAACTTTCCCAAGATACATCCAAATCACACGGTCTTGAGCTTGTTGGATCAATAATTAAATAGGCTATCAAACAACAACTGAAACTCACCAAAATTAAGGTGAAACCTATGAATCACGAACGGCAGTAGTATCTGGTATTGGCTAGTACTTAAAACCACTATTTTGCAGTATCATAATGGATGAGTTTATGCTAGATAGCAAGATCCATGTGGAGATTCTAGTGGAAAGATTAAAACAAACTGTTGAATATGACATTAAGCTGAAGTTTAATGGTATGTGGGATTTTTGGGCTTTCTGTCACTAAGCGTGAAACGTGATTCAAAAATGCATTTAAATGGACTTTGAAGAAGTTTATATCATGATGGTTCAGATGCACCTTTGCAAGAAAAAAGAGAGCAATATCTCTTTGGGGCATCCACCATAACAAGATGAAAGCATAGCTCAAGTTATTGAGAATGAGGTTTCCATCGTGTGGAGAACTCTCAGCAGAGCTCTTAGGCCTTCAACTTTATGATTGTCTTTAATATTCATTTAACATGCCAAAGCAATATTATCTATTCTCCTTTATTTTTTCTTATTTGAGCTACCCCTAGATTCATTGGAATGCGCTCTTTTCTAATCCCGCTTTCTTTAGTCTTCTCACTCAAGCATCGTAACATCTTCATCTTGGGTACACTCATTCTATTTCATTCAATTAGAAAAGGGAAAAAAGAAAAGATTATTTGGTCTTCAGTTGGAACTTTTGGTTCGTTGGCACCTTGCTGGAGGTTTTTGTTGGATATCCCATGCTGATTTGAGATTGTTGGCAGATCCTTGCATCATTAGTTTATTATCCAGTATGTGTTTACATTGTTTATGCAATCCAATTCTGAATTAGTTAATGTTAGGGAAATGACTATTAATAAAGATTTCACTTGGAACTTTTGGTGGTTACATACTTACATTGGGGAAAATGATCTGAACCAAACATTGGCATTTGTGGCATAAAGGAAGCTCTAAATGCATAGACTGCTTAAATTTTAGAAACACTTCTACTTTTTAAGTTTAATAGGAGTAAAAGCTGGAATTTTGTTTTTCTCTGATTGAGTTTGTTGTAGTAAAAAACCTCCAGTGTAAAATAGGAAGAGAATTCCCATTGTTTGGTCTAAAGTAGTAATGTGATTTATAGTAGTTTGTCCTCTCAGGAGAGTTGAAATCCGTAGGTCTATTTTTATGGGACATCCAGCTTATTACTGCTGTCTTGATGATTTGAAAGGTTGAGTTGAAGTTTGTTTATTCTTGAAAGGGATTTGCGGTCTCTGTGTATGAGAATTTGGATGTCCCATCCAACCATAGACGGACCAGATCCTCTTCTCAAATCCTAAAACAGGTTGCTACACAAATGTTCTATGCAAATGCATCTGAACTTCACCCAAAGACCTTGCCTAGAAGCTATTGTTTCTGAGTTTTCTGCTATTGCAGTTGTTGTTCTACCCTAGACTACACTCTTCTTTTACCATTCTTCAATCTACAGCCCTAAGGTTACATTCTGTGAGGGGAAATTCACAAATTTGAGAACCACATCCTCCCTGTGGGGAGGTGGTCGTTGTACAATCTGCGTGAGATACCAAAAAATAAAAGAAACAAAAACATTCTGTTACAGAAACTCCAGCAACCCAATTTTTCTTCCTACAACCTTTCCTAAATCACCAGCTTTAAAAATCCACGTCAGGTAAATTAAGCTCTATCAACCCCGAAGCCGATCCACCATCCACCTCCAATGATCTCAGTATCTATACCATTGGCACCTTCACCATTTCATTTCTCAAGCTAGATTTATTGTGGGGGGTCGAAACATCTCGTTCCACCATTTCCTTCGGTCAGCAAATGGGTCCACTGATGCTTTGGCTAGGAGAGGTGCTAGGAGTGTCGAGACATTTGTGGGTATTCCTCCATTAGATTGGCTATGCATTTAGTTTGGTGGAGGTCTGGATTGTTCTTGTGGTCTGTTGGTTTTCGCTTGTGGACCCCTTTGAATTTTCGGGTTCTAGGGTGCCTTTGAATTCTCTCAATTTCCTGGACAGTAACGAAGAAATTCTTTTACGATTTTGAGATATTTCATATGTTGAGGTGGATGGAATGTCCTGCTTTTTGTTTAATATATATTGATGGAATATTAAATTACTGTGGGAACCTTAATTCAGGCTGATGTTGACGGGAATGGTGTATTGGACTATGGAGAGTTTGTTGCTGTTACAATTCACTTACAGAGGATGGAGAATGATGAGCACTTCCGCAGAGCGTTTATGTTCTTTGACAGAGATGGAAGCGGGTATATTGAAATAGATGAGCTACGAGAAGGCTTGACGGATGAGTCTGGAGAAACTGATGCTGAAGTATTGAACGACATTATACGTGAGGTCGACACTGACAAGGTTTGGGCCTTCTCATCTCTTATATATATTATAAGGCTCAGCTCCTGTTCTTCTATTTTGTTCTGTTTTAAGTTTTAACTTGTAGATTCTTATAGCCAAGATATACGTACCCTACTGCCTACAGATTTTTATTAATTTCCACTGTTATGGAAAAACATTTTTCAGGATGGACGTATCAGTTACGAGGAATTTGTTGCGATGATGAAGACCGGAACGGATTGGAGAAAGGCATCTCGGCATTATTCAAGGGAAAGATTCAAGAGCTTGAGTCTTAACTTGATGAAGGATGGTTCACTGAAGATGGATGGTGGGGTTTATGATCAGGCTACTTTTGCCTAAGGGTTCATGTTGATCTTTTGCTTGTTTTGTGCTGATAAGTATTTCCTCTGCTGCCAAACTCGAACCAAAGTGACATCTTCAAATACGTGAAAACTATGGCATGGAAGAAATCATTGTACACTATTTTGAGTACATGGATGAACTTGAGAGGTTTGTAATTTACTAGAGCTATATTGACATGACATTGGTTGCGATTTGGCTGCTCGAAGCAGATGTCACGAGAATGACGGCCTCTGACGGTAATTCTTTTCGAATTTGTCACATTTTACTTGTAAATGTCCCACTATCATGTGTTTGATTTCTCTGTAGCATTTGTGATTTTCTTTGCATCGAGACAATTGGGGAAATTTTATGGTTTACCAGAGATTCGATTTTCAGCTCAGGTTGTGTTTCTATGTCTTTAACTTCTTGTCTCCCCCCCCCCCCCACACACACACACGCACGCATACAAACACTCTTATACGCTTTTCTTTGTTCTAACTATCACACACTTCTCTTTGTTCTAACTATTGAGTTCATGGGATGCTTAAAAATTGTAACTCTTTGATGCAGCACATTCTTTGTTCTAACTATCACACACACATACGCACACTTTTCTTTGTTCTAACAATCACACACATACTTTTCTTTGTTCTAACTATTGAGTTCATGAGATACCTAATAATTGCAACTCTTTGATGAACACTTTTCTTTGTTCTAACTATAAGTTCATGGGAATACTTAAAAATTGCAACTGTTTGATGCAAGGCATAAGTACCTTTTGCTAGGTAAGAAGCAATGCAGGTGCCTATTTGACCTTGTAAGGAACAGAAGATTTTAGATGTCAAAAGTAGGAACTTCATACCAACAAAATTTTCTCTTTTCAATGTTTGAAGATGCACTGCATCAAACTGTATTTGCCTATTAGCCAGGTGGCAATTTCTAGCACGACAGCTAATCCGGTTGCTTCTGGGCTGGCAGGTTTCCAATGTAACACGGTCAACCCGGCTGGTTTATAAAGTAAGACCAGTAAACCCAACTGAGTATAAATGGGTTCGAGTTGGCTCTCTGCTCTCCAATTGTAACTGACCCAGTTGTGACTCAACGAAACCCATTTGTTCCCATCCCTATCCTTGGTGTCCCTCTTGGCTGTCATTCTAGATCCGGAACTCATTCTAGGCCAGTTCGCTAAATTCATTCTGGAAACTAATTTTGATGGCTTCTTGGGTGCGTTAGGTTAGAGTGTAACAAAATGAGTTTTGGCCTAATATAGATGTTTGATTTCACCAAATTTTTTATTTTTTTTCTTTTAATCATAATTATTTACATATGATCCCATAACCACACATAAGATTTGCATCATGGTTTTAAGTTTCGGGATTTTGGATCTGATCGGTCTTGGTCGATCTTGATCCAGATCGGCGATACCGGTCGATCCAGATCCAATCCAAAAGTTGGATCCTCCTTTTAAAAAAAAAAAAAAATTGGATCAACCAAACCGGTCATCGGGATGGCGGTACCTGTCGGTATCGGACCGGTCTAGGTCAATACCTGTTGGATCGTTCAATTTATAAATTAAAAAAAGAAAACTTATGGCCTGATCCAATCACTGGACCGGTCTGGTCCAAAGCTACTTGTAACAATATAGTTGTATCGTGGCTTGGGATCGGACCGGTTCTGGTCAATCCCAATACAAACCAGATTGTTCCAATCCTTGAAACCATGGTTTGCATACTAATATCTTTTTAAATGTGATAATAACACTTCAAAATAATTTATAATAAAAATAGTATATTTACAGGTTTGCCATTGCTCACTTTATTTACAATTTTTTCAGCGTAAAAACTCAAAACTCAGTCTTAAATTCTAAAATTAAAATAAGGTTGGAAGTGATTTTGTGATAAAGGTTATTTTCGCATTCTCTTTTTAGAAGAACTCATTCTGCCTTTTCTAACCAAACGATCATTTATATGTAAAAACTTATTCCACTGGTTGGAACTCATTTCAAGTCGTAGAATGCATGCCTAAAACAACCGCCAAATGATTTGATCCAGAGATACGAAGAAGCAATGCATCTTGATGCAGTCAAATTGCTTCATAACATCCAATCTCCCTCTATTTGAACCTTTCAAAACCTCCCCTTGAGAAATCAGATTCCATGTACAAAAAGGCAAGTAAATTTACACGAAATAAAAATAATATTAATTGTCAAAACCGAAGGTCTAGGGCTTCAGTCCCATTGAAGATATCAACTGTTAACTATCAAATTAAATAATTCATTTCAGCCGTTTGATTATATTATATTTTTCTAATGGAGAAATTATTGAAAAACTTAGGCCAAAATTTTGAATATTATAAATATGCAAATCATCAGATTCGTCTATGTATTTTAAGCTGTTATACAAATCTCATGGTGCCAGATTTTTGGGTTTAAAATTCATTCTTTTTAGTTTTTATGCCCCAGATCCTATATATTTAATTTACTAAAATAATATATTTATAATTTTTTTTATTAACACAATTAAGTATTCTAATTTGATTTTATGCTAATTAAATATCTCAACCGATATAATATTTCATTGATTATTGTATATTAGATTTTATTCTATGTTACAATCTCTTTATTACTTTTTAAATTGTAAATTAAAAATATACTAATTTTAGTAAGTTTATTTTCAACTAAGAACTTAATGTGTTTGTTGGGGGGTCAACTTCACTTACACATAAACAAGGTAAGCCAAAATGAGCTACCATGTTTGAAATTCTCTCACCAGATACCAGGCATGCTGCATCTCACCAAGCAATTAGGCCTAAAGGATTAAAAAAAAAGTAGAAAATTATTTAGGAATGCCATTCTCACTAAGTTTTAAGATTTATTAGTGGGGTGAGATAAGATTTTTTTTTACATGGAAGAATAATGTGGTCAATCCACATCGTCCATCTAACAATTTTTTTTTTTTTTTTTTGGATTACCTTTGTGAATAATATTTCAACTCATGCAAGTCCCATTAGTATAAATGAAATAGATTTTTTTTTTTTCAATAACCGGGGTGTCCGGACCAGCTTACGTGCACCACGACTAATCCCTGGGATCTGAAGTTAATGATCAGGCAAACCTCTAGTGAGTCCGAATAAAGCAGCTCCCTGTAGAATCGAACTCCAGACCTGGTGCTTCATGAGGCACCAGCTGCAAGTGACCATTGGGGCAACCCCTCATTTAAGCTTGTTGCTTATATCAACATATATATATATATATATATATTTTTTTTTTTAAAGAAAATGTCCCTTATATACTCTTGTTTAATGATATTAAAGGACAATATCAATGCTTCTATGGAATGAGAAGAAACTTTGTATAATAGGCTCCATTTGGATGTTAAGAGTGTGCTAGAAAGTTGGGAAACTAATATTCCAGAAAATAATGTTGGAAAGAGAAATTTAATTTTCCTGAAAGCTATTTGGTTGTATCAATGTATGATTATTACAGAAAATTTTGATTTTGATGTTTGGTTAATAGAAATGAATGATAAAAGTTTTTCATCTACCTATTTTACCTTTCATTGTATGAGTGCGGGATTCTGAAACTTTAGTGGCGAAGAGTAAGATGGGGAACATGCTCTTCTCCTCACCTCTTTGTTTTTTTCTCACAAATTCCTTTTGTGTTTATTTCATTTTTATCTAAAAGCAAAAGGATAATTTTTCTGTAGTCAAAGTAGTTTGACTGAAACATTTTATACAGAACTTATACTTTCCAGATATCCAAACACACATAATGCAAGAAAATCGTCTTTTCTTTATATTCCGACTATCCAAACGGATCCATAGAGAATTGTGAAAACCCTAACTATTTCTTATAATTATAAGGTAAATTAGTCATTTGCTTTCATATTTTTTATTATACTTATTATAATTAAACGATAGATTTTATCGATTTTTGTTAGAGATTGTTAAATTAGAGACAAGGTTTGAGAGATACCAATAATGCGGTCTGATTAATCAATTAAGACACGTGTTACAATTTTAACGAAAAGTTATTTATACAACATTATACCATACATCGCTTCAAAGCATTAATAGACAATACTTTTTATCTTTTTTATGAATTACACATGTGAATTCTAAAGTATAATTCCACCGTAGCATTTGACAAGTATCATTTATTACGATTCTGCATCCCCAGTATTTCTAGGCGCATATCAGTTATTGATTTAGGTGTTATTGTAGTTTCAAAAATCTGAAAGGGTTAAAAAAAATAAAAGAAAAAAAGAAAAAAGAAAAGGAGGATGTTAAAAGTCCACAAAATGCAAGCCACCACATCTTAGAAGCCACCACGTTTTAACTGCTAAATATACTCTCCCGTAAATGTCGGCCCCTTAGCGTCGGCCTTGGCGTGGTGGTGTTGACAACCGGCGGTTGGTGTGAAATGGTTTTATCGTCTTCTTTGCTTTCGAGACCCATTCATCGACAACGAGAGAACGAAGACTCGTCCGGCCATCCCCGAATCTTCTCGATTCTTCCTATTTCCATTACAAATTCCTCCCTGATACGTGATCAAGATCACTCTCTTTTCATCCTTTCTTAATTATTAATCACCGACGAAACCTAATTTACCCTAAATCACAGCTTTCAATCGATCCCTGATCCCTTAAAAAAAAGACCCTAATTCTGTTCTTCCTTTTCTCGAAGAATCAGAGACAGAGAGATGGGTGTTGATTACTACAACATATTGAAGGTAAACAGGAATGCTAACGAGGAAGACCTGAAGAAAGCGTACAAGAGGCTTGCTATGAGATGGCATCCAGATAAGAACCCTATTAACAAGAAAGAAGCGGAAGCTAAATTCAAGCAGATCTCTGAGGCTTATGATGTTCTAACCGATCCTCAGAAGCGTCAGATCTATGATCTTTACGGTGAAGAAGGTCTCAAGTCCGGCCAGGTTCTACCTCCTTCATCCGGTAGTGCTGGTGGAGGGGTTCGCCCTAATCCGGC
>JAUPMG010000002.1:12986321-13008182 GCA_031762675.1 Pachysandra terminalis | reverse complement strand
TGTTGATGATGAAGGATGAGCTATGAGAAGCTCCTATGAGAGGTGCAAGCGAAACCCTGGGCTTGAGGATGCGAAAACTTCAAGCAATAGAAGAAGAGAAGAAAAAGAAGAAGAAGAAGGAACCGAACCTTGGCCTTGAGGATGCGAATACTTCAAGAAAAGAAGAAGAGAATGCACAAGAAGAAGAAGAAGACGAAGAGAATGGAGAAGAAGAAGAATGCGCGCGCCCTTTTGCTCGGTTTGGGTAGGATTTGAATATAAAAAAAAAAAATTGGCCGTTAAACTAACGTTTGGGGTGTTTGGTGTTAAATCCACGTGGCAGCAATCCAACGGTGCTGTATGGATTGCTGCAACTCTTATGCTGTAGAGGATGCGGAGCCCAAAACAAGGGATTGGATGGACCCCACAACTTAGGCTGCGTTTGGCCTGATTTATTTCAGCTTATAGTTTATTAAAGCACTTCTTAAAATTAAAAGTGTGTTTGGTAACACCTAATGGGTAAGTGTTGACCCATAAGCAATAGATGAGCTACTTATAAGGAGAATCTGTTGAGAACAGCTTCTCTTGTCAGTTATGCGGGAAGCTATTTCTATACTTTAGTAATATTTTCATAATACCCATTTTACCCCTAAACTTTCATAAGCACTTAAATAAATGTTAATTCTAAACTTTATTAATATTTTATAATACCTATCTTATCCCTAAACTTTCATAAGCACTTAAATAAATGTATTTACCAAACACTATTTTCTTCAAGTAAGCAATTTATTGTTGTTGTGGATAAGTGGTCTCACTGAACCACTTACCCAATGAGTGCTTATCCGAAAGCACAACTGGGCAAAACGCAGCCTTAAGCTCATTTGATCTCTCTACCTCTCTCTGATTAAGCTATGAGATAATGGTCCCTACAACCAACCGGTTTGATTATATATATTTTTTTTTTGGGTGGCGAGTGAAATTATTTATAAGCATAATGAGGTCTTGTGCGACCCAAATAGTCTTCCGATAATAAGGGGATTACAAAAGAGGGTGGTTTATCCACCAAAAGAAAGGACAGACCAGTAGAAGCCACGAAAGTTAATATATCAGTTGTCATATTAGCTTCCCGAAAGGTATGTACAATATTAACAGACAAAAAGGTATCCAGAATTTCAAAGCATGACTTTGCAAGAGATTGAAGTCGCCAAGAGATGTCCGAATGCCGATAAAGCAAGTTGATTTCAGTCAGTGAATCACCTTCAAGAATGATACGTTGTAACCCAAGGTTCTTTGCTACCAAAAGAATTTCACGTGCAGCTTCAAATTCAACAGTAAGTGCAGAAGCTTTGACTAGAAAAAGTGAGAACCCACCAAGAAAACTACCATTTGGGTCTCTGCAAACCCCTCCAACGCCGGCAAGACCTGGGCAACCAGCAGTTGAAGCATCAAAATTTAACTTTACAAGATTGAAAGGGGGGAAAATCCATCTCACATAAATAACAGTCTTGTACTTGTGCAACTGAGTTGCTTCAAATATTTGTAATGAATCTATGTTAAAAGTATGTATCAAGGTTTCAGTATGTGATGTTGAAACTGAAGCATTATCAAAAATGACATGATTTCGAGATAGTCATAAACTCCAAAGGATGTTTGCTCTCTTTTCTGCCCACAGATTGTCTTGGGGATGCGGATGTGAGAGAAAAGTAGCAAGAAACCAATCAATAATGTTCACTGTTTGATCAAGAGGAGTGTAAACATGAAATTTAAACCACGTCGCCCGAGCAAAAAAACAGTGTAGAAATAAGTGTTCTTCAAATTCCACATTTCAAGAGCACAAACTGCAAGTTGGATCAAGGGAGGGCATAATATGGTGAAGATATTTAGATGTTGGTAGTCTTATATGGAGAGCTTTCCATAGGAATAACATGATTTTTTGAGGGCGTCTAAGGTGCCAAACCTTAAGCCACAGAAACACAGAACTTTGTGATGGTTGAACTGTATGACAAATACGAGAACTCGAAGATACCGAAAAGTGACCAAAAGAGGTGGAGCTCCAAAAAGGTTTATCATCCTCATCAAGAGTAGAAAGTGGAATCCCTTGAATTATTTGAGCCACTTCCAGAGACCAAAAAGAGTGTAAAAGGGGAGAATTCCAGGATTTCGAATCCTCGTGAATCAGTTGATTGACTGTAGATAACAGAGTATCCGGAGGAAGTGGTGGCAAAGTCCAATCGGGAGGTTGAAAGGGTATCCAATTATCCTCCATAATCTTAATATGGCGTCCATTACCGATCTGCCAGGCTAACCCATCACGGAGTATATTTTGTTTCCTACATATTGCTTTCCAACACCAAGAATCGGAAGGCTTAATGGGAACAGATAAGAAGTTATGAGTTTTTAAATATTTACTTGTCACTAAAGACTTCCAAAGTGACTTGGAAGGGGTGAGCATTTCCCAACCTGTTTTAGCCAGAAGGGCTGAATTGAAAGCAGTTGATTCTTTGATATTCAAATCCCTTCTCTTTTGGATTTGCACATTGTGTGCCAAGGGATAGTATGAATTGTTTTCCTATCATTTTGATGATTCCAAATGAAGTCCCTTGAGAGTTTGTTTAGTTGGTGCAAAAGAGAAAGAGAAGCTGGGAGCTGAAAAGCAGACATAGTGTAAAGCAGAAGAGCAGAAAGAACATAATTCACCAAAGTAATCCGGCCAGCTTGAGTCAATAACTTGGCCTTCCGTCCTTGGAGTTTAGCCTAGACTTTTGTTAGAAGTTCATGGAAAGTTCCCACCGTGGGTTTCCTGGAAAATATAAGAGCGCCAAGGTATTTTTTAGCATCTGGTTTCCACTCCGTATGTAAAATCTGAGACAAATCTCGTCGTCTTTCGTGGGAAATATTTGGACTAGAAATAAAGCCAGATTTTTCTGTATTAATTTTCTGGCCAGATTGATTACAAAAAGAGTCGAGGAGAGAAGCAAGATGGCCACAATCAAGACTAGAAGCTTGAGTGAAAATGAGTAAATCATCGGCATAGAGGATATGGTTAATTGCCAAGCTATCTCTCGAAACTTTGATACCTCGTATTGATAAAGAGTGTCGGGCTTTGATAAGGTGCATTAAGAGAACGTTAGTAACCAAAAGGAACAAATATGAGCTCAAAGGATCACCTTGTTGGAGGCCACAGGAAGGATGAATTGGACCAAAAGAGATACCATTAACCAGAATTTCATAGGAAACAGAAGTCACACAATGCATAATCAATTTAATCCACCAAAGGTGTAATTTCAACTTATGAAGAATTGATTGAAGGAAAGCCCAATTAACATTATTATATGCCTTGCTAAGATCCACTTTAACAGCAATAAGCCCATTTATGCCTTTCTTTTGATGAGAATATGTATGAAAAAGCTCATGGGCAATCATAATATTGTCTTGGATGGATCGATGAGGTAGGAAAGCGCCCTGGAAAGGTGTAATAATAGATGCAAGAATCGGTCGAAGTCGTTGAACCATAATCTTTGTAATCACCTTGTAAAGAAAGCAACAAAGGTGATGGGGCGATAATCAGTGATTCTGGAAGGATTGTCACACTTGGGAATGAGTGTAATGTAGGTGTGATTAAGGCCAATAGGAAAGGAGCAAGTGTTGAAAAAATCTCTAACTAGCTGGATAATTTCATGACCTATCATGGGCCAAAGAGTGGAAAGAACAACCTGAATACCTGTCGGGACCAGGAGCTTTGAGTGGACCAATGGCAAACAGCTCTTCTTTGATTTCAAGGTCCGTAACAGATGTCATACGATCAGTATTGTTAGCATTTGAAAAAGTAATATTGAAAATGCTTACCAGCGATGAATTAGTAAACATCCCCTGAGAAGAAAAGAGCTCGGTGAAGTGATGCACAATATTATTCTCCAGACTCGGACCTGGCATCAAGCATTGGTTGGAGGCGTTAAGTAGATAATCAATACGATTGCGCCTTATTCTTTTCATTATGGAAACATGAAAAAATCGAGTATTAAGGTCACCCAACTGTAACCAAGAAAGTCTCAATTTTTGCATCAAAAAAGTCTCTTCTTGCTATAAAGTCTGATGATAAAGACGTTTTGTTTGTTCCAACAAGTGAAGAAGATCAATAGATGGATTACTAAGGTAAAGTCGTTGAAGTGTATCCATCTTATCTTTAAGCTTGACAAATTTGACAAAAATATTTCCAACATCAGTACGATTCAAATGTTTCAACAGCGGTTGCAGTTTACGAAGTTTATCAGTAAGCAGCTTGAGGAACCACCGAAACGTTGCCATTGTAATTCAACAAAATCTTTGAAATCAGCCTCTTGAATCCAAGAAGCTTCAAAACGAAAAGGTCTTTGCAGTGCAGGGGCATGGACATGTGTATCCAAAATAAGAGGTCCATGATCAGAGGCTAAAATGGTATCTTGGATTACACAAGCATAAGGAAATAAAGTAGACCAGTCTGAATTGATTAACACTCGGTCAAGCTTTTCATAAATACCTCGGTCGCTTTGTTGTCCATCGGTCCACGAGTAAGGCTGTCCAATAGCAGGTAAATCAATAAAACTCACGGTTGCGATCATGTTGGCAAAAGCTGAAGATTGGTTTGGCCTATAGGAAGCTCCTCCCAATTTCTCACTTCCATTATGGATACAATTAAAATCTGCGAAATGCACCAAAGTGCAGAAACCCGTTGTTGAAAAGAAATAAGATGTCTCAATTGCAGTTGGCGAGTTGCAGTAATTGAGCTTGCATGGATGAAAGATAATACCCATGGCCATGATTCCTGAATCTGCATATGTATAATCCAATCAGTGGCATATATTATTTGAAGATGGATTTGATTGGTCCAAATTGTTCATCGGTTTCAAGGATCGGGCGATACCGGCATAGTGTTTAAACTCGGTTCCCGGCTCGGGATCGTTCTCGGCCGCATTTTTTAAAAAAAAAAAGAAAAAAATTATGGATCGCCCGATCCGGACCGGGATCGGACGATCCTTGACACTATGGATACCGGTCCATACCGGCCGGTCCGGACGGGACCGGTCCGGTTCCAACCAGTGATATTGGCCGGGTTATGGATCGGCGGTCCGGTGTCGATCCCTCCGTTCCGGAGAGTGATATCGCCGGCCGGCCGCCGGTGATCGATTCCGTCGGTCCGGTGACCGGTCCGTCCGCTCCGGAGACTGATCCATCCGGTCCAGCGTGATTTGAAATTTTTTAATTTTTTAATTTTTTTTTCGTTTTCTGTACCGGCCGGTATCGGTCCGTACCTGCGATCCGGACCGAAACCGGACGGAACCGGTCCGGCGACCCGTTCCTGTATTTAAAACCCAACGATCCAATGCACAAAATATCCGTTGAGAAACAGTCAAAGAAGCTTTTTGGGTTTGGACCCAAAAACCACCGGTTAAACCATTTGCTAGCAAGAAGAAAAAGTTCGCAAAACCCAACGATCCAATTTACCGTTGAGAAAGTCAAAGAAGCTTTAGTTTCCTATATGCACAAAATATCCGGTCGATTGACACTGATAAGTGTCTTGCAATGTCGAACTGTCAGGGGTCGACCGATCCCCTGACAATTCCAACCCATTATCCTCATGACGACTCGAGTGACTGATATAGGTCAGTCACCATAACCTCAGATTGAGAAGAAGATGTTTCAGCGTCAAAACAAATATTAAGTTTCCTTTTCTTTGACACCGGGTCAGGGTTGGGGGAAGTGGCTAACTCAACTATGGTGGATGGTATCTGATGGTATGTACAAAAGTTATCAGTCATGACAGAAAAAGAGATTGGGCTAACCAAAGTGGGTGGAAGAAACTGTTGGTTGAAGGAAAGAGTAGAGGTTTGAAGTGACGGGTTGTGGGTCCGATTGAACAAAAGTGTGAGAGGGTGAGACTGGTGGTTCAGAATGAATAGGCAATGGATCATGTGCATGTGTATGCACATGTTGGTGGAAACAGAAGGATGGGACATATGGTTTATCAGATTTCGTCAGAGAAAAAGTTAAGGGAGGGTTGCTTGGTGGGATGTGACATCACCATAGATTTGAAAGGGATATTTGTAGGTGCATGCTGCTTCTCTTGAGGGATGTCAGGAATAGAAACATTAGAGTTGCCAGGTGTCATCCTTGCATGCATGTTGCCCATGTGAGGAAATTTTAGTCCTGACGCATCGAGCCGTGATAGCACATCTCTGGACTCACCGGCGTTTGAGAAGACTGTAGATACCGGAGTTGAATCTGACGGCACCAAAGGATCAAGAATAAGCTCCGTCTAAAGTATTGATTTCTATTTGCAGGAGAGACTTTAAGGAAGCCAATGGAGTAGATCGCTTCATAGGGTTTGCTCTAATCAGTGGATTGTACTTCCTGAAACTATTATCCACAAGGTGCATATCAACTCCAGATGAAAGTCCTTCACTAGAGAAAGGAGTCAGGCAGTTGGGCAATTTATGACCACTTAAACCACAAGAGAAACATAGTAGAGGTAAATATGCATATCTGAAATGAATCCAAGACTTATTTCCATTTGGGTGTCGGATGAAGGTACCAGATGGCACTTCCAACATAATCGGTGTTTGATTTTGACACTAATTGTTAGATTGCTCTTGGTGCCGCTCGTAGGAATGTCCACCAAGATTGTAACCCCCATATTTGGTGTAGAGCATTAGGTCTCGGATGATACCTTCATCAACGTATGATCGGGGAAGACCTGGAAATTGAACCCAAAGATTGATTTCTTGGATAGGGATGTATTAAGCGTCAACTTCACTAGTAATACGCTTGAGCGTCAATAGACTGGTTTTGACATTCCAAGGCTGATACAGAAGTGTGAGTTTTAAGCAATGTTCATCTTCAAAACGAAACAAAAATCTGCGTGGACTAAGCTTTTGAATGTCCGAAACTGGTAGAGCTCTCCATGCTTTACTATCAAAAGACCGTGCTTCATGATAACCCACTTTGTCATAAAAAAAACATGACCAACCAAAGAAAACTTCCACCGATTTATAACCTGAGCAAAATCACTAACAGAGGGGGTGAAGAGTTTGGAATTTCTAGGGGGAATGGACATTTTCGAATTAAACTCAACAGAGAGAGAATCAATGTCAGGTTCTATCCTATGTGAGGGAGTCAAAGGCATGACGACAAACCTGGCAAGTGAGTGCAGTAAACTATGGATATGTAGTGAACTGAGAGTAAAGAAGGTGGCGGGAGATGTGAACAGTGAAGGTATATGAGACAGGAAACAAAGAAGAGGAAAGTAGGGACGACGAAGAAAGAGCACTACATATATAAGAAGCAAACAACTTCTAACCATTAGGGGAAGACAAATGAAAACCAAGTCCAAGGAGCCCTGGAGCTTTCCATGAGAACTCTCATTCATACAACATTCCAAAACTAAGAAAGAAGAAGAAGTTCAAGAATCAAATCGCCTCTTTTTCAACTAGTTTGATCTCTAGCCTCTTTGGTTAAGCTATGAGATAGCGAAGTTAAGAAGTAGACCTTCCTTAATAGTATATTTTCTATGCTGTTTCACATGCAAAGCCGAGACAATGTTGGAAAACATGTTTAACACGAAATATTATAAATAAAATTTTATTTATTAATTGTTAGAAAGAATTTTGTTGTGGTATGTATGTAAATAAATAAGAAAAAAAATTAAAATATTTATTATTTTTAATTTGAAAATTTTAAAATAAATGTAAACTTATTTGAATGATTGAATTAAAAGTTAGTCATATGATTACATAATTGTGATAAGGCATATGATGATGATACATAGAGAGAAAGATAATCCTGATGAGAGCTCTTGAAATAAATTCATAAATTGAAAAATAATAGTTTTAAAAAAATTAAAAATTATATCCTTCTCCCAAAAAAAATGTAGGAGAGATATTAGTTGTCACTAGGAATTTAAGAGGGCAACTTGGGTCGGGCTAACACAAATTCAAACCGATCCAACCCGACTTTGGGTTGGGTTTTGTATCAAATTTGGATCGGTTTTGAGTTGAAAAAAGCCAACCTTGATTAATTTAGTTCACTTATGGGTTAGAGCTTCGGATAATCCGACCCAACCCGAAACCTAAATTGAGTTAACCCGATCAATAAAATATATATTAGTGTAGTGGGTGATTTTGTGAATAGTAACCAAAGTATAATATTATTGATCGACGGGAACTAAATCAACGAGTGACCGTATCCCATTTCTAGAAGAACCAAATAACCAAATTGGTAGACCACGGTAGAACCAAGCTAGGGAAAATAATGAAGGCTAAGAACTACGTGAGCACACTTCAGAGCTACGTTTTTTAGGAGTCTAATGCCTTTTTCTCCATCCGTCCCGAATGAGGGAAATGGGCTAGTATTTATAGCTTTTGGAAGAGAGTTAACTGCAATTAGAATTCTTAACCACCGTTTCTGACAGTGGTTAAAACGTTCACTTGGGGTTATACGAGAACCCGTGATACGGCCTATAACCCCAATACAGCCAAGTGTTGGCGTACCTCACGACCCTCATTTTCTTCACATTCTATTTCCCCCATATATATCTATATTTTGGCTGTACATTCCCTGAACTGGTTCGTTAAACTGACCGGGGTTCTTCCTTAGGAAGTTCCCGAGGGTTATCCCCTAGGTATCAGTGGGGATCTTGCTACATGTCGGTCATAGCCTAGACACGTGGTAGTCTGTTATTGTGATGTTCTCTCATACCGTTTTTCATATCTACAATGTTTATTAGCAATATGCTTGTTGCAATTGAATGTTTTGGGTAAGTTATGTTTGATTTTTTAAGTATTTGCACATTCTTAGGTTGGTTTAAGTTTAAATATATGACTCTAGTTGTGATTGTTCTTATCAACCCGACTCAAACCAACTCAAAATTGCACTTTGGGTTGGGTTGGGTTAGGTTTAGGGTTTACAAAATAAAATCGTTTTGGTGTTTGGGTTTCATAGTTCAGGTTTCAAATCAGGTTGGGTTGGGGTTGGGGTTTGGGTTGATCTTCAAGGCAGGCAATGGATTGGGGTTGGATTGAGGTCAACCCGACCCAAACCAGTTGCACCCCTAGTTGTCATAGGTGTACTACTGATGTTGAAATGAGGTAGTCTTGAGTGAAGGATATTGTTTGTAAACTAAAAAATAGATCTCTTTATTTTATCTAATAGTTTAAGGGTGCCTTTGGCCATGCTTGTGCTTTTGGATAAGCACTCGTTGGATAAGTGGCTCAATTGGAGCACTTATCAACAACAATAAATTGCTTACTTGAAGAAAATAGCGTTTGGTAAATACATTTATTTAAGTGCTTATAAAAATTTGGGGATAAAATAGATATTATTAAAATATTATTAAAATTTATTTTTTTTTATTTAAGTTCTTATGCAAGTTTAGGGGTAACTGTTGTTGAAATAAGGTAATCTTTAAACTGTGAAAGATATTTAAGTCCCCGTATGCTGATTCTACACTGCAAATAGAAGCATTTATTGTGTCAGGTATATCACATGTGAAAGCTTCTTTGGGAAAGCTTACTTCTTCATATACATGTTTGGTCAATCCAAGTCACATACCAAGTTTTAATCCCAATGACATTTGTTAGGACTCATCTTAAACTAATGTCTTTATTTTGGTATAAAACTTGAGAAACATTAAACCATTGGACAATCATTAATACATACAACAAAACCTAATATCCATGTATTATTATTAAGAGAGTGTACGGTCTGAATTGGCTCGAGTGACCTTCTGTAATTGAGCATCGATAATCTATAAGAACTTCTCATCTCATCAGGTACCATAATCTTGTGATTGGCAATGGCTTAGATCAATTGGTTATTCCATGATTCAGTGACTAAAGAGGTTTTTCAATGTTAATGGCCGGAGCCCAAAACTAATTCTGGCACACGGAATTAACTCCTTGGGAGAATGAACACCAAACGCTACCTAAATGATTTGCTTATAATAAACACAGCTCTCAAGTCTCAACTGCTTTAGACAGTAAAAAAGCAACCTGGAAATTCAGAATGATCGAAGAAATAAAATATCAAAAGTTATTTAATAACTGAAAAAAAAGGACGTGTTAAACGACATCAAAAAAATAAAAAATAATTTTAATGCTAAAAATTTCATGACAAAAAATAACTGAATCCTTGTTTTTTCGTCCCCTTCATCACGAGCTTCGTGCTGACCCCGCCTCATCGATACTGAAAGGACAAAAAGGGTAGCAATTAAAAAACATTTGAAAAGTAATTCAATAACAATAATGAGAAGAAATATCAAGGCAAATGCATAAATCTTATATGGGTGTTGTTCCCTCAAATTTGGGTGGATTTATCACCAAAAACTTTCTTAAGCCCTCGCATTGAGACTGACCTTGATGAAGCCAATAGCATTGGCATTGCTGCGGAAGCACTGCCTGCAGCACATGAGCCCGTATTTCCTGATAAGACCGTGTGGGTTTCCACAAACCCGGCTGATAACACACCAAAAGTTTAAAAAAAAAATGAGTGGGTATGTTGTTAACAAAGAGCAATATATAAAATAACAAATAAAAAGCATTGTTTCACCCACAATTTTTTTTTTCCCGTTTATGCATCGTTGACCTCTTGATTAGGGTTGTGTAAATGAACCGAGTCGAGCTTTATCCAGCTCGAATAGAGCTCGTAAACCTTGAACAAAGCTCAGGCTCGTTAAAATATTTTGGACTCGGGCTTGGCTTACAAAAGCTCAGCTCTTAGTTGATGATTATTGTTATATAAAATATAATATATTAAGATATGTATTTAATATGGATATATAATATAAGAAATAGGAATATGGATGTATATTATTGTATCCAAACCAAGCCCATCAAAGCTTGGCCTAGCTATAGAGCTCAAGCTCGGCTCTTTGACAGCTCTACTCTAGATGTCATCCGTCCCAACTATCTCAAGTCCATGATTAGGTAACATTCATAGGCCTGCATAAGAGTACATATTAGATATTACAACCCAATTCCAATCAAACTCAGTGACCGTCTTCATATACCCCATCATTGCTAAAGCTATTATGAGAACATACACAGAACCTGCTAATCCTAGATACATATGCACACTTTCTGTTGGAGTAGAAGATCCACCCCAAAAACATTATATAAAAAAAAAAGTTGGATCCGACTTTGTGGATGAGCGGACTTTATAACGGAACGGTTGCGAGTTCCTGAACTTCCTATCTAGGGATGGAAGCAATAGAGGAAGATAGGGCTGTAAACGAGCTGAGCCGAGCTTTGCCCAGCTCAGCTCAGCTCATAAACTTCTATCAAAGCTTAGGCTCGGCTCGGGTCGAGCCGAGCCGAATTTTGTCAAACTAGGCTCAGGCTCGTAAAAGCTCGGCTCGCAAAAAATTCGGCTTATAAAATACCGACTTCGTAAAAAAACTTAGATTAATACAAATGTATTAACATTATAGTTGATAACTATTATTATATGTAATATAATATGTTAACATATGTGTTTAATATTAATACATAATAATAAGATATAAAAATATGAACGTATAATCACATATACAAATCGAGCCGAGCTAAGCCTACCCAAGCTCGTTAAAATAATGAGCTTTTATTCGGGCTCAAACTCAGCTCGAGAGCCTAATTTTAGAGCTCAAGCTCGGCGAGCCAAGCTAGCTCGACTCGTTGACAGCCCTAGAGGGAGAAATTAAAGCATAGATGGATTGGACCCTACTGAACGGTAATGACAAGGGGGAGGAGCTTTTATGAAGAGATCGAAGTGGAAACCTGATCATAAGGCTAGAGAGTATCGGATTTGCTTCCTTACAAATACGAATAAAGAAAGTTTAGCAATAGATTCAATGAAGAACACAGTTAAAACAGAACTGGGTTTTGGTTCAGAAAAACGTACGACTTCATCGATGCAAAACAACCCAATTCAAGAATCACGATTAGCAAAACAATCTTAAACAATATTAGTGATTAGAACAGTGTAGCACGAACAACCTTAAGCATAAGCTCATTCGACAAGGAATGCCTAGGCCTATCAACGGGTCGGATTCGGACCGAATCGTAACTGATTCGAGTTCAATCGGAAAATTCGAATCGCAATTCATCCGAGTTCAATTCGAAAATTCGAAATCCGACGGATTATGAAATAGGTGATCCTAATTCGATCCAATAGTGAAATCGGAATATCCGAATCCGATCCGATCACCTGTAAATTGTATATTTATATATATCTCTAATCTAAATATGTAATCGATAATTGGTGGGGTGGTAAGGCACTAGGATTTTTAACTGAAGTTGCAAGGTTCAAGTCACCCCCTCCCAATGTTTGTTTTCATTATAAATTATAATCGGATCGGATCACTAAACACTCGAGTTCGATCCGATTATATTTTGGATCGAATTGAATTATTTTTATTCGAATCGGATCACTAAAATCCTATATCGAATCCAGCATTATTGAATCGGATCGGATCCGGATCATGATCCGCAGGCCTAGATAAGTAGATAGCAAAGTTATAGAAGACTAAAAAGGAGATAAAACTGTAAAATAAGGCTGTTATGCAATTTTTAAAAAAAAACAAACAAAAGTTGACAGTAAGGATATTCAACTCCACAAAAAGCAAGCCACAACATAGAAAGATAGAAGCCACGTTCCAAATACTAAATATACTCTGCCGTAAATGTCGCCCATTAGCGTTGGCCTTGGCGTGGTGGTGTTGACAACCGGCGGATCTGCAGGTCGGCTGTGAAATGGTTTTATTCTCTTCTCTTCTCTTTGCTTCCGAGACCCGATAGAGCGACAACCAGAGGACGAACACTCATCTTCCCATCCTCGAATCTTCTTGATTCTTCCTATTTCCTTTACAAATTCCTCCTGATACGTGATCAAGATCACACTCTTTTCATCCTTTCCTAATTATCAATCACCGACGAAACCTAATGTTCCCTAAATCACAGCTTTCAATCGATCCCTGATCCCTTCAAAGAAAAAACCCTAATTCTGTTCTTCCCTTTCTTCGAAGAATCAGAGACAGAGATATGGGTGTTGATTACTACAACATATTGAAGGTAAACAGGAATGCGAACGAGGAAGACCTGAAGAAGGCGTACAAGAGACTCGCTATGAGATGGCATCCAGATAAGAACCCTGTTAACAAGAAAGAAGCGGAAGCTAAATTCAAGCAGATCTCCGAGGCTTATGATGTTCTTACCGATCCTGAGAAACGTCAGATCTATGATCTTTACGGCGAAGAAGGTCTCAAGTCCGGCCAGGTTCTACCTCCTTCATCCGGTAGTGCTGGTGGAGGGGTTCGCCCTAATCCGGCTTTCCGGGATGCTGAAGACATCTTTGCTGAGTTCTTTGGTGGATCCGATGTTGGTGGTGGTAGTGTTGGTGGTGGTGGCAGAAGTCGTGTGTTTGGAGATAGGTTTTTCAGGACTTCTAATGGAGATGTTGGGAATCCACCGCCTCGAAAAGCTCCGGCTATCGAGAATAAGTTGCAGTGTAAATTGGAGGATCTTTACAAGGGTGCCAAAAAGAAAATGAAAATCTCCAGGGTTGTTCCTGATGTTACTGGGTATGCAGTTTTCTTCTTGTTCCTCTTATTGTTTATTTTATTTTATTTTTTACATTATCTTCTTCGTTCATGCTTTCTTTCCTTTTCAAAGCTATTTTTGATTGCATAGGTTATATAGTTCAAAGAAATTTTCGATTGTTAGGGTTTTATATCTTGAGCTAATCTCGGATGTCTTCTCTTGTGATTTATAATTTACCTTGATTGTGTGTGTTATGCTATATAATGACGAGTATTCACAACTGTTACACGTGAAGTAAAAGAAATCAAATCACAAGACAAGGATTTAGGTGTTTCACCCCAACGAAGGGGGGCGCTGTTCATTGGCAAAGATGATGAAAAACTTCCAGTATAATGTGAAGATTACAAGAGAACATAAACTAAAATACATCTTTCATAAGAGCAAATATCAATTATCAAGAGGCATGACAACAAGACTATCCAATCGCTCTCGCACAAAACAATCTTATCATTGGAGTAAACACGATTGTACTTTAAACCCTGAGATCATACCCTAGGGCCTAAGCATTGAGCAACATGATACACCCTAAAAAAATCTGAACCATGGAGAATTGCTAGTCTCTATCAAGGATAATTATGCCTATATACTTAAGAACCCTCTTATTGAATCTCCAAAATTATATTCCCTTTAAGAAACCCAAAACAGCTTAATTAAATTAGTAAACCATTTCTAATAAGAATATAATTTATGGACCCTAAAGATTTCGAGACAAACTCCAACACCTTCGGTTCTTGTGAGTAGCTTATTTTTCTTATTGTTCTTCTATATTGATTCATTCAATAAAAGCTTGAATGCATACCAGATTAGGAAGCTTCTATGCTAATTGTTTGATTCTTTACAAAGAAAAGTAGTATCATTGACGCCATTGAAGACAGGAACCAAATTTATAAGGTTTCATGATATTGAATGATGGAAGCTATGTAATGGATGAGAGAGAAAAAACCCTTTAGCTTTAGAATTAATAGAAATTTCGTTTGCAGGGCTTTCTTTGAGATGCATTTTTCTTCTGAGCTGTCATTGACAGGGTTTAATTTAATTTGTTAAACAGGGTAAGGACAAGTTGTTTAACCGTGTAAAAATTTCCATAGCTTTGACAACAAAGAATGTTTGAGGGAGAAGAACAAATTTTGGCAGTCACATACATTCTCTTTCCGCGTTATGTTAATACAGATTCTGTATATGAGGCTATTTTTGGGTTTCTAAATGATTGAATTAGAAACATTAGGATTATGTAGATTTTCTTCTGTACAGACATGGTTCTACTAAATGACCCCGAGCTGGATTGTCCTACTTAAAGAAGTTGAGAATTGGGAAGAGAAATATTTGGCATGATTGTTAGGTCAATGTCTAATTCTTGTAATCTCCCCTCAGTTTTCGATATTTCCATGTTAGTCCATCATGGAGGGTCTCAAAGTTCTAAAAGAGAATCGTTAAAGGGCTTCCCTCGCAACTTGCAAACTTGTGGTAGAATTCTTGAAGTTGGGTTACCTTTCATTTTCAATTAAAAAGGCTTCATACGGGTAGTGATAAACTTTAGAGTTGATGTCTGCTTATGGTCATGTTGAACATATTGTCTGATTCAATATTACCTTGGCTGTATGAGTGTTGGTTATGAAATAGTCAGAGATTGTTAGGCAGGTACATTGTTGATTGTACAGCTAATGTGATGTTCTTGGACGATTGGGGAAGCTTAAATTTCTTTCCTTTATTGACTCTTCATTGATTGTTGTTTGAATTGTTGAACTCTGTTTCTGGTGTACAATGTCATTTTAACTTACGTTGTGTTTAAGTGGTTGAGGTTAAATTGGTGTTTGTATCCTTCCTAGTTATAGTATACATTTTTATTGTTTAAGATATAAGCTATCTTTAGTAATACCTTAGTAAGGATTGGTAATTTGGTATGGCTTGGAGACTTATGCAACACAAATTTCATTGGCTAGGAAGAGGATGGGCCTTATACCTTGTTCTAGAATTGACCTTAACGGTTGTTGGGATACACACACGGGCTTGTTGGTTTAAATGTTTAGTTTACACTGTTAGTGCGGCGCGCCGGCGTCGTTTTAGCATCATGACTAAGAGTGGGTGTTTTGAGGGTTCATCTCCAATGAAAAACTACAGTATATGTCCCAAGTGGTAAATATGATTAGATGGCTTTATAAACCTTAACTGGAGAATTGTGCTCTGTTATTGTGAATTTGCTTTGAGGACAACATAAGAACTGAAAACTTTTCTCGTCATATCAACTGTAGGGCATTTTTGGCGTTGATTCTGGATTCCCACAATTGATTCTAGCCATAGATTTTCAAAATCATTGCTAGCAAGTGACTTGGGGATCCAAAACACCAGTATTTTGAAACACTTGCAATTTTTTTATGAGGTTGACAGAAATTAAAAGCATTGCGTCATGTTTTTAAGAAAATGATAAGTTTTCCCCTTAAGCAGTAAGTAGCAGTTGTACTTACAAGTATGTCACCTCTTAAATGGAGATAATTTCAAGTTCTTCGTTTTTTTAGACATGTTTAAGCCACAATAAGAAACCGCTTTACAGAATTTATCATTTTAGATGGTTTTCCTGATTTTACATCCATAATCTGTTTACGATTTTCTCCAAAATCATTTAATCAGCATTCCTCTTTTCAATGGTTTTCCCAACTTTGCATCCATAATCGGTAAAATGGGAAAGTTAAATACCCATTTTCCTGCAAAATCATTTAATCAGAAATGGTCATAAATTGTCTAGTTGACCAAGACCTAACACTTTCTTAGCACCACTTGAGGGTTCATCTATGTCACCCATAATTAGTGGGTTGCAATTCTAAATTCAATTTTATGTGGTGGTTGAATGCAATCACACTTACATGGGTTTGCATTTGATGCACTTGAAAGGTCATCTTTAGTAGCCTCCACTGGGCACTTACCTGGAAAACGTCACTTGTAATTAGTGGGTTGACATGGAGTATTCAATTTTATGTGGAGGTTCAGACGGTATTGCGATTACAGTTACATGGGGTAGCATTTGCATACTTATCAGCGGGTTAGATTTGTTGCTGCGGCTGCTGCAGGGCGGTTCTCTTTCAGTCAAATAACATGATTGGTTGCATGTGTACAAACATTAGTTTGACGGGAGGGAATTTTGCATTGGCATATTCTGGTTGGATACTGTTATTGGATACTGTTATTTTTTGCGGTCTATAGACTTGTTCAATAAACTTGCATTAGCCAGAAGATGACTTAGCCTTGTAGGGTAACTGAAAGGGGAGAGAACAGCATTTTGGGAGGGTTTCAAAATTACGGGGGATTTTACTCCAGTCTCCTTTGTGGTTGGTAGGATCTCATATATTGTTTGAGAATCAAACGTGCATGGTTATTGCTGTCTGCGATATCCTAGGTCTTTCATGCGTTCCTTTTTGTGGCTTCATCACTAGTTCATGTTCTAACATCGTCATAAACCTGGATTTACTTTGTTCTTCATTGATGTATGCCTTCTTCTTCTTCTTCTTCTTCTTCTTCTTCTTCTTTTGTGCCGCTGCCTCTAGCTTTTCTTTTCTTTTCTTTCGAAAGTAAAAATCTTTTAGTCTGATTGTTCATCGGAAAAAAAAAATAATAATAAATAGAAAAATTGACACACGAATTAAATTTGTCAAGATTGTTGAGTAGTTGCAGAATATTCTTGATGTTCAAGGTTAAACCAAGTTGGGTATCTTTTGACTTCATTCGATCACCAAGAGAGAACAATTAAGTAGTTCTAGTATTGGTTTAACGGGAATTTAACCTTCTTGCCCTGAACCAAGTTGATATGGCAATTTATGAATCGAGTCAGATAAATTTGAGATCATGTCCTAGAACTTTGCATGTATAAGGTAATCATGAATTTATTTATTACATTCTTTCTGATTGATGCATGTTTATTAGCTTGTGTTCCTTCTCTCTTCTTTGGCTTGATAAACCAGCAATGCTCTTGCAGTAAGCCTATGACTGTGGAGGAGATATTATCCATCGACATCAAACCTGGTTGGAAGAAGGGCACCAAGATCACTTTCCCCGAGAAGGGTAATCAAGAGCCGAGTATGATTCCAGCAGATCTTATTTTCGTCGTAGATGAGAAACCCCATGCAGTTTACAAGAGGGATGGGAATGATCTGGTGGTAAACCAAAGGATAACACTACTGGAGGCTCTCACGGGTAAGACTATCGACCTGATAACTCTGGACGGAAGGAATCTCACAATCCCGGTGATGGATATAATCAAACCAGGGCACGAGGTGGTGGTCCCAAACGAAGGAATGCCATTATCAAAAGAAGCTGGGAAGAAGGGAAACTTAAGAGTCAAGTTCGATGTCAATTTCCCATCAAAGCTTACCGCAGAACAGAAATCCGATTTGAAGAGAGTGTTGGGAGGGAGCTGATGATGACATTTGAAGCTCGAATCAGGGATGACCATCTTTTTAACACAAGTAGAATGCAGGTAACATCAAATGTAAATATTTCATATGTTTTTCTGTTGATGCAGATGAATGTGAATATTAGGGAGAAAGTTGGAAGCTCGCTCTCTTTCCACGGCAATGGAGTTGGTGTTTGCCTTCCCTGGGTGTTCTGGGAAAATCTGTTCATACTAGTAGTTAGTTGTAAAATTGGAAGGAGTGGATTGGAGAAAAATCTAACCCAGCTATGCTATGCTATGGCTGCTTCTTTCAATTTGGAAGTGAGAAGGATGGATCACCTATTTGTTGGCATTGTATTATGGAAAAAAAAATTATCAGTTTCATTTTATTTATTGATTGCTGGATAAATTATAGGCTTGAGCATTCTAAGCTTACTTAAATAACATGGCCAGTGGCACCTTATATTCTGTTGCATACACAGCATTCTATAAGTTATCATGTCTAATTTTGTTAAACAGAAATATTAATTCATTCCTTTATTTGAATAAATAATAAAATCTATCTGTAAAGTGATTTGTTGTATATGACAAAAAGACACTCCTAAACATAACAAATTACTTATACATATATTAAAATTAAATTATTATCCACAAGGCAAATGTATTTGATAAAGGCGTATTTTTAAGATGTGACGGATTGATATAGGGTTTGAAAACTTTCAATGTGTCTAACACGTGAACCTCTTTTCCACAACCCGAAACAGACAAAATAAAAAGGCAAAGAAGAAAAGGCCGAAAGAAGCAAGTACTATCAAATCTTTGTTTAAAAAACATGTGCATCTCCTCGTAAGCAAAATTTAACACCACTTGACTTCTACCTAAATTTCTACACACAAGACTTCTACCTAACCTTATACGGGTCTTCCACTAAGACTGGAAAAAGGGTATCTCATCTGGGTCATATGTAATCAACTCACCTACCCCATCCTCTTTCTAATCAACTAACTCATTCCCCACTATTATATAACTAGCAAGCGGCACGGGCACAAAATGTAAATTGACACAATAAAATAGAACCAAAAAAAAAATTGTTAGGATCATGATCTCTATACCTTTGATATACACTTTATTGATAAAATTGCTCTCATACACATATATTTGATAAAATTAATAAAATGTTTCGGCTTTGTTATAGATGCTACTAATCAATATCTGAGAATGAACATTTGATTTTACCTATTTGCCCAATACTTTTTTATAACCTATCAATAGTTTCCTAAACTTGATTATGTACCCTACATCCAAGACTGTTTCTTTCAGTTTGATGTTTTTCTTGTATGCATTACAATTTATCATCATATGTCCTTGTATTCATAGATTTGGTTATTCTCCGTAAACGTCGAACCGAAAATATGGGGCTGAGCATGTAATACGGGTCTGCTCCAATAAGATTCGGACTGAGACTTGGGTCATTGAGGTTTGGTTCGACCAATTCAGATCAAGATGTGAGTATAATACAATATTCGATATTAGGTGGGGACTCGCAAGGAATGAAAGTTTTGGGAGCTTTGGTTCTCGTCATTGATTATTTTAGAAAAAATATTTTAATAAGTAGGTTTTAGTCTCATTGTTTTCTGCCTCAGTGTCAGCTGTGATCAGAAAAGTATTATTGCAATTGATTCCCTCCCATGTTTCACGGCTCTTTGACTACCATATTATAGCCACTACTCCCTCTCTCAATGCCATCTTTTCTGGCCAAAAAAGAGATTAGCTTTTATTATTTTGGCTTTCAAAAAAGAAAGAAGGAAATAGGGCGAACAACTTTTCCAGCTTATTAGACTGGGCCAGCAATACCATCTTCTTTTATTATTATTTTTTTATTTTAAATTTTTATTTCTCCTTAAATCATCTAATGTGGTGTGGTGCATCAGACAATTTGCATTTTATTTGTATCATGTTTTGAAACCATTTTATTGAGGCCTTTGGGTATTAGCTTTGTCTATGCATCTTGACCTCTTCAAAATCCATTAAGCAAAAAATCAGAATTTTAGAAATGCACCATTTGTAAGCAATTTCATCAAAAGCTAAGAACAAAAGGACATCTGTTTTGACTCATCTTTCTGCTACCTTCAATCAAAATTTCAATCCACTTCTTCCCAGATTGTAATGTGAATCCATAACCCATTAGAGATTCTTTTATCACAAACTAACAAAAATAACATAAAATGTCATAACACTTGATCTCGTACCATGAACCCACATCGTGTCTAGAACTCAGCTTCACCATCCCAATTTCCAAATCATCCTGAAACTCTTCTTCCTCATCCTCTCCTCTACAATCATATTAAAAAAATAATAATAATAAACAAAAATAAATTAAACCCATTAGAACAAAGAACATACTTCACCAAGAACAATGATGGTTTCGATTTGTTTCCGGAAATCTGATTCAAATCCAAAATTGGAGAGATCTTGGAAGCGACATCATGAAAAAACAAATGTATATAAGAATTAAATATAAAAGAAAAAAGAGTGCTTTTGATTGATTGGTGAGTTTTTCAAATTTTTAAAAAATTCTAAATTCTGAGAATTGTTTTATTTGAAAATATTTTAAATAAAATATAAAAAGTTTTTCTTTCTCAGTTTGTTTTTTGACTTAAATTGTTCAAAATAGGACTACACTAACTTCAAGTGCACTTCACATCAATGAAATATAATATTTTGTCATGTGAAATAATAAAGGTTTTTTTTTAATGAACTATAAGGTCACACACTATCCAACATGAACAAAACTTAATGATGCAAAAACGAAAAGTTGATTTCAAATCGCAATGTCCTCAATCTGTGAAAAGGCAATGAATATAACTCTCCGACGAACTTACCTGCTTTTTAATTTAAATCAAAATTGTAAAACTCAGAAACCATAAAAATTTAGAATATGTCAAGAGTTTCTAAATTTTGGATACTAATGGCATAATTTTGTCAAAGAGAAAAAAATTAATATTACAAAACAATTCAATCCTTTCTACATTCATATATGACCAATCTCCCACACACACGGGTACACACACACCCCACACACACACATATACACAACAAAATAAAATAAAAAAAAGTCCTATTACTACAACTACTAATAACTAATTATAGCAATGATACCCAATTCAATGATCAGAACTGCAGAACTACACAATTGAAGAACAGAAACGCAAGCACGGATTAAATTCCAACAAAAGAAGGGAAAAATAGTATTGAGATTACCATAATCCAGTGATACCAGGAAATCAATCCAACATTGCGGCCGCATCGATATCTTCTGAACATATTCCAAAACCTCACCTGTAAATCCTACAGTGCCACCTCCAAAATCCTCTCTTGACGACTCATCTTCATCTTTTCCACCATCATCTTCTTTCTGAAACTGAAGCATACTCGAAGCTAACCTAGATATCTCACTAACAGCCTTGTTTTGTGGAAATGATAAAAAGCCCCTACTTGAAGCTACCATCAATCTCAGCAAAATCATTCCGAATGCCGATAAGAGTTCGTGAAGAAGAAGAAGAATCCGAATAATCACCGGAATGAGAAGCTGTTACAGGCGACGATGCAAGAAAAGAAGCTACGCCTAGTAGTTGCCGGCCGATCGTTCTGCCAAACTCCGATAAGTCCTCTTTTACGCCTCCAGCTTCTTCATCTTCTTCTTCTACTACTTTTTCTTCTCCTTAGAGGAATTCACTTTATCTGATTGTTGGGATTTGAAATAGAAATTGAGAGTGGTGTCGTGGGGAAGAAGGTAAAATTGTGATTGATTTGAAGTGATTTGAAGGTAAGTAAGTCTGTTGCATTGTAAAGTTAAAATATGTCTAACTTGGGGAGGAAGGCAAAATGCCTTGCATA
>JAUPMG010000002.1:12953987-12965237 GCA_031762675.1 Pachysandra terminalis | reverse complement strand
TCACCTTGGTGATTTAATTTAAGCGCTCTAAAGGAGGCATGCTTTGGTCTGAAATCAGTTGATAGAAAGTGAAATATGGGAATATGTACATTGATATTTCTTTCAGGGGGAAAAAAAGATGTTAATGTGTACAGGACAAATGCCATATTGATACTTGACCTCCTAGGTTTTCAGCATTAGTCCTGTGTATTTTTATGGAGAATTTGTGGAAACTGCCCCTTTTCTGCACGATGTTAACAAATATTTTGTTTATCCTTTAGATTTATTGTTTGATTTAACTTTGACTTTAAGTATGCTTATATCTTGTGTATTTGATCACTGGGGATCTTGTTTCAATCACAAGTTCAAATGTCAAATTTATTTTGTTTATCCTGGAGATTTATTGTTTGATTTAGCTTGGACCATAGTGTAAAGGATCGGACGGGGGACGATCCCCGAGTCGAAGCCGATCCCTTAAGACCGGTAAATGCTTCGACTCGGTCCGATACCGATGCAACTCGGGCGATCCAGACGAGTTGTATCGGTATCGGCGAGTTGGATCGTCCAATCCAGGACGATCCAAAACGATCCAACCAAAAAAAATAAAAAATTTGTTGTTCGGACCGGGACGATACCCAATCCGAATCCAAGTTTAAACACTATGGCTTGAACTTTAAGTATGCTTATATCTTGTGTATTTGATCACTGGCGATCTTGTTTCAATCACAAGTTCAAACGTCAAATTTATTGTTTTATGCCTCCGAACAAAAATTAGTCGACTTCAACTGGTGGTTTTGTGGTTCAAGGATATTGCAACATTTTTCCTATTTTCCTGGTCTCTAGGCTTTATCAAATAGGAATATGTAATGAAATAGTCAATGGGGTAAAAGGGTCAAATACAACATGATTATCAGTTTTCAGTGTGTTGATCTTTAGTGGGGAAAAGGCAGCTATATCTGTCTGTTCATTTCTGTAACATTTACTTTTTAAAAATTCAGTGATTAGCTAGATAACTAAGAAAAGCATTTTTTTCAATTGTAACTAATGAAACTTTTGAAAATGGAAGTTACGTGTTCTCTAATCCTTAACGTTATGAAGCCCGTGAGTAAATTGGTCAGAAATTGGAAAGAACACTCCTTCAGGATGAGGTAGACAATTCTTAATGAAGTCGCAATTACCAATGGCAATCAAATAGTTGTACTCCATTCAATTCAGAATCCCTGGAAGGAAAAAAGAGTATTGTCTTTATAGAAACACTTAAATGCTAGCTTTTCCTCAAGCATTTTTTGTGCAGACCACCCATGTCAGTAGTTGAATCAATGTTTATTAAGTGTCATCCCACAATTTGATTAGGGTTGAGACATTTCCATGGGACAGTGTCTGTGTGTGTGTGTGTGCATTTTTGTTGGCCGTCGAGAGAAGGAGGTTGTTTCAAACTTACTAAAGATTGTCAAGTCACATTAACTATGATACATTCACAATACACATTTCGGTGAGCGTGCACTACTCTTTGTGACAATTTCTCAACCTTTTGTGACTGTTGCCAGGTGATCAACTTGCAATAGGAAAGGAAACTGGACGCCGTCTGGGAATGGGAACGAACATGTATCCTTCATCTTCTTTGCTGGGACATGGCAAGGATGAGTCAATTGCTGCTTTGCCGATTGATGAGCTGATAGAAAAAGCTGATGGTTTTGCTGGTGTTTTCCCTGGTAATCCTTTTCTCTTATATACTTGTTTTAGGTTGAAATTGATTTATGCTTGACTGAGAGCTGTTAATTGTTGTTCTCGGGTAAGCAAGATTTGATTTGTGCATGATACTTCTTGGCAAATCAAAATATGATTCTTTGTACGCCCATACTTAACTTGATCCCCTCATGACTTCTGCTGGTTCAGAGCACAAATACGAGATTGTAAAACGTTTACAAGCTAGAAAACATATATGTGGAATGACTGGTGATGGAGTTAATGATGCTCCTGCTCTTAAGAAGGCTGACATTGGGATAGCTGTTGCGGATGCAACTGATGCTGCTCGTAGTGCTTCTGACATAGTCCTTACAGAACCTGGCCTTAGTGTAATCATTAGTGCCGTATTGACTAGTCGAGCAATCTTTCAGAGGATGAAAAATTACACGGTAAGCCCTGGCTCCATTTTTTGGCAATGTAGTGCGACCTTGATAATTAACTAACTTTATTCAGTGATAACAGTTTTTTCCTTATCCTGATCATCATTTCCTCCTCATCATCGTCACCATTATGATAATCATTATTGTTTTGCATATAAGATTTTCATTACAGTAATTGCTCTCTTAATTTGTTTAATTTATTTATGTTTTTCCAATCTGCAGATATATGCAGTCTCTATTACAATTCGTATTGTGGTAAGTTACATGATAATGGTTTTCGGTTTAATAGAATTGATGAACCCATAGATTTGTTATTCTTGCACCTCTGGCATAAGATCCATAATCTGACATACGGTGATTAGAAATTTGCTCTTATTTTATGCTTTATGATTTTTACCCACTTCTACTTAATGTTTGTTTTGACAGGTTGGTTTCATGCTGCTGGCACTTATATGGAAGTTTGATTTTCCACCTTTCATGGTGCTTATAATTGCCATTCTCAATGACGGTTCGTTATTCTCTTTTATCAAAAACAAAATATCTATTTCTTGGTTCTTTTATCTAGTATATAGCAGACATCTCTATGGTTCTTGGTATTCACTGATTTACTATTTGTTAACTATGACTTAGCCTTGCTTCTTTTTGCACTAGTTAAATGTCTTTTCTTCCTACCGCTTTAACTTCATATGCATTTTTTTTCTTCAGCTTACTAGCTAGCTTTCTATGACTTTCAGGTACCATAATGACAATATCAAAGGATAGGGTAAAACCATCTCCTCTTCCAGACAGCTGGAAGCTTGCTGAGATCTTTACAACGGGCATAATTCTTGGTGGTTACTTGGCAATGATGACTGTCATTTTCTTTTGGGCTGCATACAAAACGGACTTCTTCCCGGTAAAAAGAAAATCGCTTTACCAATTAAAGATCACCAAGTTTGTATTGGCTATGGTTCATGCTCCTGGTTGTCTAGGAACTGGATAAAATTTATATCATTTCTGTCTTTGGTTGCTTTCCCTGTTTTTATTAGATCTCAGCTTTCACTTTCTATTATGTCGAAAGAAATCCATGCATTTTATTTTGGTTTCAGCTGAATGATACTGCTGAGACTTAGACTTGATATGTTTCTATGAATGTATTCAATGTATTCGTTATCGTTATTAATGTTTTGTTGTTATGGGATTTGGGGTCGTTAGATTACTGAATTCAGTCTACCAGTCCAACAGACTGGGATAATCTGACCATACTGAAGTCATGAAAACTATTATGTTCACATGTATATGTATCTCTGCATTTGGATGCCTGTATGTTTCTTTTCTATGTATCACATCTATATGCCATTTGAATGCTGTAATGTTTACTGCTGTTAAACCTACAAGAACTTTGTAATTGGTTGCTTGGACTTACACTCGTTTAATGATTTCCAGCGGACGTTTGGAGTTTCAAGCCTTAAGAAAACAGACCAAGATGATACTAGAAAACTTGCCTCGGTTATATACCTGCAAGTGAGCACCATAAGCCAGGCCCTCATATTTGTGACACGATCTCGAAGTTGGTCTTTTATTGAGCGCCCTGGCTTGTTGCTAGTAGCTGCTTTCGTAGTTGCTCAACTGGTGAGAAAATTTGTCAATTCCTGCCCATTGAAGTCCCTTTGATTGATCAGAAAAACACTGTTGTACTTCCCTTTTCATTGTTGGCAGATTGCGACACTCATTGCAGTCTATGCAAACTGGAGCTTTGCTGCAATTGAAGGGATTGGATGGGGATGGGCTGGTGTGGTGTGGCTATATAATGTCATCTTCTACTTCCCACTCGATTTTCTCAAGTTCTTTATCCGATATGGTTTGAGTGGGAATGCTTGGAATCTTGTTTTCGAGCAAAGGGTATGAATGAAATCATTTTTCCATAGCACTTTATATGGTGAAGTTCTTCGCTGACTTTTGGTGGATTTCTTTGTATTGCAGATTGCATTTACAAGGCAAAAAGATTTTGGGAAGGAAGCACGTGAGCTTAAGTGGGCACATGCTCAAAGGACTCTTCATGGCCTGCAACCACCTGACACCAAGATGTTCAGTGATCGCACCAATTTCACAGATCTCAATCAGATGGCTGAGGAAGCCAAAAGGCGAGCTGAGATTGCAAGGTATATACTTAACTGTTAGTTGTTTCTTCTAGCCACACCGAAGTAGATTATCCTTTCATATCACATTACAAGGATAGTCTTTTAGTCATCAATCTTTGGTTTTTCCAAGTTGACATGATAAATTTTGTTTGAAGATGATGATCAACCTGACTACTGATAGAATCAGGAAAATGGAAGGTTGATCAGGAAGAGAACCTTGTTTTTCTTTTCTGAGATCTGAGAATCCGAAGTATAAGTATTTGGTGGGGTTGTTCTTTCTCTTTTAGAATAATAAGCACATCACATTTGCCGGGCCATCGGCAGACTTTTAACCAAGTGATAAATTATCAGAATAAGAACCATCCATACCAATGTCTCCATGTAATTGTTAGGTACGCAGGCATAATAGACCCACGGCTCAATAGGTCCTATTTTAGGAGTACACAGTAACGCCACTGGATGATTGTTTTCCATCTAAATACTGAAGGGTTCTAAACAATTGGAACACATATTTTGACTTACCAAGAGAAATATGTGCACAGATAGCTGATTTTTGTGTTTTTTTTGGAACGTGGAACCCCCGACCCCATATAGTGGGGACAGGGTAAAACCTCAAATACATGACCCCACCCACAAGGACCATATATCAGGTAAGCCCAGGGACTTGAACCTGGGACCTCCAGTTCTTGAGCTGGAGAGCCTGCCAGTTGAGTTAACCCGTGTGGGTTAGATAGCTGAGTTTATATTTGACCATTAGAGAGATTATACTGTCCTCTACTGTAAGTTCAAATATGTAGTTTGGAACATTTATCTACAAGTCTTTCATGTGGAGATTTTTTTTTGATTCTGCTTCAGATATGGTTGGAGATGTGATTGTAGATTGGGATGATTTAGCTGAAAGAGGAGACGATCTTCTTTTTTATTATTATAATTATTATTAATTTTAACCCTTGTGTTGCAGGTTGCGGGAACTAAATACGCTGAAAGGTCATGTAGAATCAGTGGTGAGATTGAAGGGCCTCGACATAGACACAATTCAGCAGTCATATACCGTCTGAAGGAGATCATCTCTATACACACTTGGATATGCTTTAGATACACTTTTTGTGTTAGTACTGAAAGTTAAAGAAGTACTTAACCATCATCCACCCATACGATGAAGCGCAGGCAAATCTCACCTCCAGACAAATAACTTTTATTTGTGTGCGTATGGGAGCATGCTCGGTTCGACATCTTATTTTGTTTTATTTTTTTTTTGGGTTCGCGTTTTATTAATGCATGTCCCCTTCTCGTATAGAAGAAGGGGAAGCGCGAAATGGAGGTGAACATGCCTTTATGTACTACAACAGTGAGCTTTATGGCTGCTTTGAGTTGTAATTTTTACTCGAGATGGCGCCTTAATGAAGATTTTAGGAGGTTGTCTTTGCTAGAATTAATCTTTACAGTATCGATTTTACACAATTAAGGCTCATCAGTAGGGGAAATTACACTGATTATTTGTTAATACTTGAGGTCCCTATAGGGGTTTACAGCAAAGCGTGAGAAGCTTAAAGTAAACATACATTAAAGAAGCTCAAGTGTTGAAACTAAAAGCAGAATCTTAGTTTCTTATTCTCTCAGGTTGATGATGATGAAGCTTGAATCAGTTAGGCTGAGATTGTGAAGCTCATGCATATTTTAGTTGCAGGCCACGGTGATTCAGGATCTTGTTGTGGAGTTCATCTTTCTTGACACCCAAAACCTTATCAACTTCCTTGCCTTGCTTAATCAGTATGAATGTGGGCATTACCTGCACCCTAAATTCTTGAGACACCTCCTAAACACAATAAAAAAAAGAATGACCCCCAATTAGTGTCTCTTCAAAGATATAGGACTGTAAACGAGCTAAGCCGAACGAGATTTGCCCAGTTTGGCCTGGGCAAGGTTCAGGCTGGGCTAAAATTATTTTGGGCTCAGGCTCGACTCGTATATATTGATTGATTGATATCACAAACATAGAAGGAGAGACGGATACAAATATATTACCAGCAACTCGTCCACGTCGAGCATGACGAACTGAACGTCCGTAAATTTGGAAACCATCTCGTTGATGCTCTGCTGCATGGATCGACAAGGCCCACACCATGTTGCAGTGAAATAAATCACCATCTTCAACCCCAGGAAATTCAAGAAAAAGGGCTCAGTTTATAAACTGAGATATGAATAGCCAGAGACAAGAGAGATTATTGGAATTGACTTACCAGTTGTGGGGATTCCTTGGAGGCATTGAAGTAGGTCTTCCATCGTGAAGTGGAATGAAATTCCTTCAAGCGAGATGCCTCCAACGGTAAACTATAGCTCCTCGTTAAAGAAGAGTCACGTCCCAACCAGGACTGAGTCCTTCCCACACTTTTCCACATTATATGATGAATTGAATTGCTTGATATATCACCCTCGTCTTTCTTTGTTTTCTTTCAATCTTTGGAAGAAGATGTTGGACATGGAAGAGTATTTATAGCTGTTGAACTTGGGTGAAAATGCTGTCAAACACTAACCAAAAGGAAACGAATTGATGCTCTCTAATACGACTCTTCTTTGTTATTCAATTTGGGACGTTCACAACAAATTTGATAGAGATTTATTTGAATTATATAAAGGAAAGTAATAATAGTAAGTAGTATCCCTTCCAAAAAAAAAAAAAGAAAGTAATAATAGTAAGTAGTATTCCTTTTGTCTAACAATATTGAAGAAAACGAGTGCTCGACTTAAACAAATGAAAGTGGCCAAGGTAACTCTCTAGTCTACTACAAGTTCTCCCTTTTTTTTTTTGTCTTTCTTTAAATCCATAACTATCAAGAATCTGTGCTTTTCAAATACGTGTGCTCACCATAAATACGTGTGCTCACCATATCCCACATCTTTTTAATTCGTTTCTCTATGTTTCAGTGCGTAATGAACGGCGCTAGCTCAGTCTCAGTGCTTTATTGAAATGGAAGTGCTTTGCTTATTCTTGCCAGTTGGTAATGTATTAAAACACTCGATATAAGGCAAGAATGAATGTATATACACCTCCAAATAGAAAATTCCATACCTCAATCAAAGTTTCGTATACGTTCGGGATTGTTGGATTCATGGAAATTTTCAAATCTTTTTTAATCCCATGGAACCTGTTCTTTCTTTCCTCTTCATGGTGGTCTTATTACAGTGGGCTTTAGACTTTGTTAATCCATTGGTTTCCTAGGTATTAGAATCATTGTTTGGTTAGTTCAATTAAAGGAATCGTAGTTGGGGAATGTTTTGACGTTGCTTCTTGGAAGGAGAAGCTATTCCTTTAAAATTGTTTCTTATGAAGTGCTTCATAAGAACTGCTTCAGAGGAATACAAGATGTTTGGTAAACACTTATTGAAAAAGCATTTCCAAGTTAGATTTGTGAGAAGTTTATGTAGTACTTGTAGGAGTTTTGTTCGTGAAGATAACACAAGTAAATTAGGTATTTTAAAAGTTTTAAAGGAGCATACAAGACCATAAGACATATTTCATTAAAACCTCAAACCGATTCCTGCAAACGTGATTTCAAAAGCAAGAAATAATAGCTTTCAAAAGAATCAATGTTTGGATGAAACAAACAATTCTTGTGGAATCGCTTTTCACTTGGATTTACCAAACGCTTATTTATTTATTTATCTGAAGCGCTTTTGGGCTCAGGAATCACTTCTAGGACCTGAAAAAGCAATGCCAAACACGCCCTTAATGTGAAATTTGCATTGAAGTGCTTAAGTTTGTAATCTCATGGAGGTCGGTTCAGCTGCAAGCTCAAGATTAACCATAACTGTAAATGATCGACTGGATTAACCAAGACACTGGTCCCAAATGAACATAAAGTGAATGATCTGAACCAATAAGCTTGCTTGCACACAAGCTTCAGTCCATGTTCTTCTAAGAAACCATACAACAACACTACCACAAATAGGTTCACTTGAGAACAATGCAGCATGAGGCCAGACCTGCAAATAAAACTTTAAGGCCACCTTAAGGATGTCTGAATTAGTGCAAACCCCATCAACCATATCAAAGGAAGTCCAATCTAATGGTGTTTAAAATTTTAACAAAAAAAAAAGTATACATAAATCTGAGGATCCTCCCTTGATTGAACTACAAAAGGGTTACTACGGAGGGTAGTCAGACACAATTCCTTCTTCAATCACATTCTTTGTTTTTTTCAGATGCAACATTCTCAACCCCACCCACACCAACAGTAACAAAACACCTAGAAGGTCAAATGCACCCAGCTAAACAGACTGGGCATGGCCGCCATGAGTCGCTGGTGCATCGTTGTTGTAGTGGTTGTTGTAACTGTTCCCACCAGAACCCCCCCGACTGCCCCTTCCCCTGGGGTTATAATAGTTCTTTGGATAATAATTTCCAGGCTGGTCGTAATATTGGTTACGGCCATTCTGATAGCCCCCACCACCTCTGCTGCTTCGACCACCACGACCATTGCCATAACCCCTCCGACCACCACCACCATTACGGCCACCTCCCCTCTGGTTCGGGTAGTTCCTTCTTGGAATGTACTGCTGCTCTTTTGACTCGACATCTCTCTGATTAGGCTCCTCCACTTCTGCCTGCAGGTAGTGTTGTTCTTGTTGAATTGAAATCCCATCAGTAGCATTTGGCAACTCTGACTCGTCCTGCAAAATGAACATTGTTAGAAAACATATTTCACCGGAATTCCCACGATGTCACAGGACTAACAGACCACCTGGGTGAATTCCTCAACAGAACTAGATTGATCACCAACAGTTTCTTGTCCTTGAAAATCTGATACCTCTTCATCCTGTGAAAACATGTACAAGATCGAAAACAGTGATCAGGAACATCAACATAAACATCGTTAAAGGCTAGAATTTATCATAATAACAAACTACATTGAAGGATAAAATTTTCTGCAGAGACAAAGTACAGGATAATCTAAAATTACAGCTGAATATAAGGCATTTTCATTGTTCAGGATTTATAACTTTTTCCTGATAAATGTAGGGTCGCTGTCACAACTCACATGTTTAGGGGGATTGATTGGCTACACAGGGACTACCTCTCAATAAAAACGAATCATATAATATTCACATTTCAGGGATGGGAGAAGTGCCGGATATTGGGGAGTTAGTGTCAATCTGGGTTATATAGACTGAGCAACATACTGAAGGACTGGCTTTGGGATGCCGCTAAGTGAACAAAAATACCACTTCAGTTTGGCACCCTATTTTAGAAAGGACAGAAAGAAAGCTATCAAACTGAAACGGGGGGGTATTCATCAAAGGTGAAAAGTTCACTTTGACTAAAAGTGAATTGTTAAATCTCCCTACACACTTCCTCTTTTTTGTTCCCAATTGCTATTTCAGCAGTGAGGAGATAGAGAAAAATTGCAAAAGGACTTTTTTTTGGATGAAGTTAAAGATCAATTTCCATAACCCACTAGCCCAGCTCATCTGCAATTGGAAAGGTTATCAGACATCTAATGTACTTCATGTGCAATTGGAAAGGTTATCTTACTGATCAAAAAAAATAAAAAAATTGGAAAGGTTATCAGAGTGGACTTCAACAAAGCACTCATAGGTAAATGATTATAGAGGTATGGGATGGAGCAAGAGAGAGTGTAAGGATATCATAAAAGGCGAGTATGGAAACCAATAAGGGGGTGGGACAGCAACACGGTTGGAGGCATAGTGTTTAAACTCGGAATTCGGCTCGGGATCGGCCGAGACGGACCGGCTGAATTTAATTTAAAAAAAAAAAAAAAAACCTGGATCGTTCCGATCCCGAGATTGATCGCCCGATCCATCTCGGGATCGGAACAATCCAAGGCATTTGTTGGATTTCTCGTTTTGGAACCAACTCGGGGATCGTCCCCTTCCGATCCCTTACACCATGGTTGGAGGTACATATGGTAGTTTGTGTTGGGAAACAACCACTAATCCCTACAATGAATTCTTCAAGCAGATTGGACTTGAAGTCGGAGATGGAATTAGGTAAATTTTAGGACGAAAAATGATTCACTGAAGATGTTTCACGTAGGAATTTATTACTGGCCTTTCATACCAGCGGCAAATAAGGGAGCTTGGGTAAGTGATTACTGGACATCAGAGGAAAATTGGGTGGTGGGATGGAAATATTCACTTCACAGAGAGGTGTATAGTCCGAAATGCAAATCTTTATTTGCTATATTGGAGTGCATGCATACTATGCATCTTATAGATGGAAGTCAAGACAGAAGATGGAGGCTGAGAGCCAAAATGACTGCTTTGCAGTATAATCATTTTACAAAGCTATGTATGAAGGTAAGCCACCTTTCAGCCCTGGGAAGCTAATATGGGGTACTCAAACTCTATTCTAATAGGCTTTTTTCCTTTTGACTGCATCCCATAACAAGATTGTAACAGTTGATCATTGCATATCTAGAAATTGGATAATCCTTAACAGATATGTCCTATGCAAAGGTGATGATGAAATAGTTGACCATCTACTACTACATTGCACATTCACATTAGAAGTGTGGAATTATGCTCTCCAGAAACTTGGAGTAGCATAAATGATGCTGAGTAAAATTTACACATTGCTTGAAGTAGGGATGTATCCTTTTTTCTGTATGTTGGGTAATTTGGAAGGAGTGCAAGAGACATACGAAGAGAAGGTGAATGAAGAAAAGTTATTTGATGGGTCACGACGATAATGTATAATATATACACACACACACACACAGATCAAGAGGCCTGCCAGAAACATTGACAAACAGTTAAGAGGTTGCAATGGGTCAAATCCATGGTTCAAAATATCGTATCGAGGTAGCGAATCGGTCGGCTCGAAAACGGATACGTATCTAGTATCAACACGGATACGCTGAATACGCCTGTAAAAATCATGGATACGGTGGATACGCAAGGAAAACGATGGATACATAAACCAATTCTTATTTTTATGCAAAGATAAGGTCAAAATATGCTAAATTAACATGTTTTTGATATGATACATACACACATACAATATA
>JAUPMG010000002.1:12925421-12945925 GCA_031762675.1 Pachysandra terminalis | reverse complement strand
ACTTTTCTATCTATATCGCTCATATCGAGCGATACGCTCGACTTTTCGACTCTTATCGCGCGATACGCTTGGTTTTTTGATTGTATCGTGTTTTACATACAAATATCGTATCGACCTGGTCGATACACATTACGTATCGCGCGATACACGCGATACGATACGATATTTTGATCTATGGTCAAATCGGGTTCGGGCGGGTGGTAAACGGTTTACAACTTAAACGGGTTGGTTCGGGGTTCGACCTGTTTACAAACGGATTGTGAAATCATTGACCCAAACCCAACCTGCCAATAAACGGGTTGAACCCGTCAACCCGTTTATTTTTTATTTACTAATTAATTTGGATTTAATTTTAAATTAATAACATATCAAATTAATGAAATTATCAATCATACGCCACCAATTTAACATATTATATTTTTAATAAATATTATAACAATTTAATAAACATTAAAAAAATTATTTTTAACCTATTAAATATAAAAAGAGTAAAATACCCATGTATAAAAAAAATTAGAAGCATGTGTAAATCTTAACTCTCTTCTATATCTTTTAGATATATAGTATATTAGTATTGTTATTGGGGCATACAAGACAACATTTATAAAAATAAAAATAAAAATTTAAATTAAATGGGTACCCAAGGGATTGGTGGGTTAGGTTCGGGTTGACCCATTTACGGACGAGTTGAAAAACCTAAACCCAAACCTAACCCGATTAATTGGGTTGGGTACAGGCGGATTGGGTCGAAAATTGCCAGCTGAAACAGTCAAGAGTGAACAAAACAAAAAACAAAACAAGCACACATGTACAAAGCTACTACATGAAAAGATTACCCAAACAGCACTCCCTCAAGATCAGGACTCATTCCTCATCTCTTAGCATCTTTGAACGAATCCCATTAAATGTTTCCACCCTTCTCACCACAAGTCTGGCCAGACTGCTGCAAGATCATTTGCAGATCTTAGTATGCAAGATGAACTAAGCATACATATCTCCAAGGAAACTCCCGGCTTCCTCTCCAAGCGGTCCCGCGTATGCATGTACAATGTATCCCTCGTGATCTCTGAATATGCCTCCCATCCCAAAAGGACCCGGATTCCTAAATGAAGTACCATCGAAGTTCAGTTTAACCACCCCAGACTTTGGAGGAATCCACAAAATCTGATGTCTATCCCAGCAAGGTGTAGAAGTAGCCAAAGTAACCCAACTCTTCAAAAAATCTGCCATTGCGAAATCTCAAAAATCCAGAAGAACCACCAACCACGAAGCCACCATTGATTTTATCGAATCAAATATACCTTGTGTCACCCCATCTCTCCTAAAAAATCCTCTTCTTCCTCTCTCCCAAAGTAGCCCATAATGCCACAGTGAAGTTCTTCAAGTGAAAAGTGTTTTTCTAACCTTGTACCATTGGTCTTCAGTCTTAGCAACCTTATATGAGGGTTAGGTATGATGATTTCTCAGCTGAGTGGGAGAATGGCTTGATTCCATGCTAGCTTAGAAGCGGCTAGTCACCTGTCATGTATCTTCCCATGGCGTACACTTTTTTTTTTTGATAACCAATGGCATTTCATTAATTATCAAAAAGATGATACAAAAAAAGAGAAATGGATCATAAAGTATGATCCAGACAATAAAACAAAGCTAAAATTGAAAAACATAAATATGCTACTGTCTGGTAGGACATCCTTCCCCTCTCCTCTTATCAACAGGTGGTCCTAAAAACAACTCCTTCATCACTCCCTCTCTAGAGAGTCTATCCGCCTCATCATTAGCCTCCCTGGATATATGAGCATAGTTCCAAACCATATCATTTCATAGAGATATTACCCTCCTAACCAAGTGATACAGTCACCATGGATATCCTAAGTTTGACCCCATCCAAGAAATAACCGATGATGAATCCCCCTACACCTCCAAAGTACCCAATCCCCACGCCTTGGCCTCCTGCAGACCAGTCAACAAAGCCATGATCTCTGCACGAGTAGAATCCCCCTCTCCAATGGGTCCCGAAAACATGTGAATAATCCTCCTCTATGATCCCTAAACATACCTCCGACACCCGAAAGATCGGAGTTCCCCAAAAACGAACCATCAAAACTCATCTTCAAAAACCCCTCCCTTGGTGTAGACCACTCCACCCTGGCTTTTGCCAATCCCAAAAAGATGAGCAGATCACTGCCCATTCTCTCACTATGTCCTCTATCAAAATACCCCTAAACTCTGGACGCATCAACATCCAAGAAGACACCCCGACTGTACATGTCTCTATCAGAATCTGAAGGCATGATGCTCTGTCCTCAAAGATTTTTCTATTCCTCTCTCCCCAAATGGTCCATAAAACTACCTGGAAGACTAACGAATAGATCATTTTTCCACGCTTTCTCATTCCAGGAAATCTCCAATGCCCTGGCAGATCGCACAAACTCCAAGGCACCATCCATGAGATCTCCATCCTCCTAAGGAAGTAAATCCAGATGCTCCTAGCCATCTCAAAATGGAGGAACAAATGATCTACTGATTTGCTATCTTTCCTGTACATGACGCAAATGTTAGGCGAGAGGGCACAGTCCCTCCACTTTCTCTGAATCACAAGTATTAGTTTTATATGCAATGATGGTTCAGACAAATGCTTTAACCCTAGGAGGAGATATAATCTTCCAAATCATGGATGGATTGAAAGAGGGGCCATCCCTAGCCAAATGTAATCTAATAACAGAGAAAAAAGACTTGGAAGATAATACACCTCTCGCATCTGGCAACCAAATACGGCGATCAGGGATAGAAGCTTCAATGAAAACCGCTTTCAGAAAATCAAACATAGAGGCTAGCTCCCCCATTTCCACTGGTCTCGAATCTCGCCTGAAATCTAAATGCCACTCTAACTTAAAAGAGGACCAAGAAAGGATATCCGACACCACCGACTCTTTATTTCTGGCCAAACACAAAAGACAAGGAAACCTAGATGCCAAAGGCACCTCCCCCCACCACATATCTGACCAAAAACGAACTCGACAACCATTCCCCACCGGAAATCGAGTGTGCGGATAGAACAAGTATGCACAACTCGAGATAGCCTTCTAAGTGCTGGCACTATAAATTCTAGCAATGAGATTTATATCCCAACCGATCACATGGATGTCGTACTTGCTGGATATCACATTAAACCACAGAGCACTTGACTTGTTACTGAATTTCCAGAGCCATTTCCCAAGTAGGGCCTGATTCTTCATGAGAATGTTTCCCAAGTTCAGACCTCCATCATGCTGGCTTTTACATACCACTGACCACTCGACCAACTGATCTTTATTTCTTCCCCCTCCTTCCCACAAGAAACCCCTTTGAAGCCTTTCAATAATTGAAGTCACTTTCATCGGACCCCTAAATATAGACAAGTATGTGGGAATCTGTGCCAATGCTGGCTGAGTCAAGGTAATTCTGTCGCCAAAGGATAAATAATTCTTCTTCTAGGATGCTAACCTCATCTCCATCTTCTCAATCATACGTTCCCAAAAATCAATCCTACAAGGGATGTCTCCCGACGACAAACCCAAATATCTAATAGGCCACTCTTCAACCTTGCACCCCAACACCTCTGCAAAAACCTCAACTCTAGCCCTCTCCATATGAATTCCTACTAGGATACTCTTCTCCAAATTCACTTTTAGACCTGACACCATTTCGAAACTCCTGATTATTGATTTAATCCAATATGTGTCGTCCGCAAACTGAAGATGAGACATTGATACCTGCTCCCTACCCACCTTAAAACCTGAAATGAGCCCCAGCTCCTCTGCCCTCCCTAGGAACCGGCTAAAAACATTACCTATCAATGTAAACAATAGAGATAACAGGTCGCCCTGACGAATCTCCCTAGAAGATTCAAAGAAACCTTGAACACAACCATTCAAACTAAACAAAAAGGACACATTTCTAAAACAACTCCCCATCCAACCCCTCCATTTACTGCCAAAACCTTTCCATTCTAATACCGAATCCAACAAATGCCACTCTACCCTATCGTATGCCTTTTCCAAATTCAACTTACACCCCCTAGACCACTCCTGACTCTCTCCTCCACTACCTCATTCGCAATCAGAACACTATCCAAGATTTGTCACCCTTAGATGAACGCACACTCTGGTTAACCGAGACTTAACCCTCCAGGGCCTCTCTCAATCTCCTTGCCAACACCTAAGCAATTATCTTGTACAGAATGATAACTATGCTAATCGGTCTGAAATCATTAATCTCCCTAGCACCTTTCTTCTTAGGATTGAGCACCAAAAAGGTTCCATTAATTATTTTATTGACAATCCCATTCTGGAAAAAATCCAGGAATACCTCCATAAGCTCACCCTTTGTTGTCTCCCAATTGTCCTGATAGAAGGCCAAGAAGGTGAACCCATCTGGGCTCAGGGCTTTCTCTCTCCAACTCCCACACAGCCCTCTTAACCTCTTCCTCCTCAAACCTCCTTTTCAGCCACGTTTTTGACTCTCTCTTCAATAACCTCCCCATCAACCCTGACTTGGGAAATGACCTTCGTTTTTGCCCTACCATTGACTTTATTATGAAAAAAAGCTGTATTGACATTCCCTTCTTTAATCCATTTGACTCGACTTCTGTCTCCAGCATATTTCCTCATGTCTCAAGATCCCCTTTTAACTTCTCTCTCTCCTCACTCTCATTAGCATTTAGTAATTTGGTTTGATCCATTTTGTCAAGTCTATCAATTTCCTGAAGACAATCCATCTTCCTAACTTGGGTCCTCCCAAACTAGCTTTTATTCCAATCTTTCACACAGCCTTTAATATGTCGAAGGAACTTCATGAATCTGAAACCCGCCCATCCCCCCCCACCCCCCACCCCCCTACAGTCCCACCACTCCTTCGCCTTCTTTTTAAAAGAACGGCGTAACAGCCACATATTCTCGAATTAAAATGTGGTTGGACCTTGTCGATTAACCCACAAAGAGAATAATAAGGGCCGATGATCAGACACCACCCTCGGAAGTGTACTTTGTATCAAAGGTATCCCACTCTCCAGACACCAAACATCTGTCAAGCCAGTAAAAATTTCTCCTCTCTTGGCAATTTGACCAAGTGCACAGAGCACCTGTCAAGGGGTAGTCCACTAAAGCCATCTAGTTTATAAATTTTAAAAAATTCCAAATATTTCCCGTGACTCTACCCATACAGCTCTTCTCATTAATGTATCTCACCACATTGAAATCCCCAACCAAACACCATGGACCTTCCCACTCATCCCTAATCGATCTCAATTCCTCCCAAAACTTCCTCTCATTCTATAATTATTCGGAAAGTAAACACTAGTTAGAACCCATTCAAAACCATCCTCCACTCCCACCAAGAGTGAAGAAGCCCAAAAGGCTCCGAAATTTAAGGTGCGACCTCTCCACACCCCTTCATCCCACATCACTAAAATTCCGCCCAATGAACCCTGCGACAGAAGGCACAAAAATTCTATATTCCGACCACCCCACAAACTCTTAACCCGGTTTATCGACACACTCTCCCATTTGATTTCCTGTAAAGTCAAAATAGAAGGTCGATGACGCTTCCTCAACTCTCTTACAGCTCTCCTTTTGCCATTTTCCCTTAAGACTCCTAATATTCCAACTAATCATCTTCATGGATCACATGGTGATTTTCCCTATTTCTTCTTCTCTTATATTGTAAACACACAACTAAAGTTCCTTGCCCTCATCGAGCAACCCACTCCGAGTCCTTCTCTATTTTTTCTAAATCTGCTCACCGCTGAATGAATTGACATTGGAACCCCCCCTCCATATCCGATACCTCTAAGCCAAATAATTTTGCCACATCTTCCACCCCTACCCAAGCATCATCCTCCCCTCTCCCAAGGGCATCCCCATGCCCAGATATAAAAGCATCACCCAACCAAGGATTCTGAAAACTGTGGGAAACATTCGCATGAGAACCACCTGCCTCTAAAAAGGAGCCTGCAGCTGGAAAGTCAGTAAAAAACATAGCTCCGTTGTTCTAAGCATTAGAGCAAATACAGGCATTAGAGAAGCAGTAAGAATCGAAATCCCATGGCATACACTTTGTCTACTCAGTTCTGCTCCTTTTCCAGTATTCATTAATAAATTCTTCTTTATTCATCAAAAAAGGGTTTATACTTTATACCAAAGGTCTTTAATACGCTTCCAACCAGGCCATGAGCTATTTCTTTTCTTTCTTTTTGTGTGTGTGTGTGTGTGTGTGTGTGTGTGTGTGTGTGTTCTTTGACAAGCATTAAACTGTATTAATTTGAAGAAATGGAACTAACACCCTATACATGAACTGCACAGTGTAATCCACCCAAAATACACCTGGCTAGAACTAACCATATTTACAAGAGAAGGCTCTCAATTTCCAAAAAAGAACAAAATTAACTCCATCGAACTCAGTAAACAGGAAGAACAGTGAATCTAAGAACATTGTTCAACACGTGACACCATAGTGTTTAAACTCGGTTCCAACTCGGGTATCGTCCCGGTCCGATCCCGAGTTGGATTGAACGTTCTTAAATCAAATAAAAAAAATTAAAACCCAACTCGTCCAATCCGACTTGCCGATACCGAGTACCGTCTCGGGATCGGACCGAGTCAATGTATTTAGCATTCATACAGGATAGGTTCCAACTCTGGTATCATCCCGATCCGATCCAACTCGGGATCGGACGATCCTTTACACTATGCATGACACACCATTCTTTTGTCTTCAAAACTTTGGCCATTTCTCTCTACCAACTGCCCTAACATATGGCAAAAGGCTTAAAGGACTTGGATTTCACAGCAGATTGTACCTCTACCACTTCTAAACTTCCGGGGTTTTTTTTCTCTTTTCAATAAATCTCTCCCTTATGAATGTCCATGACCTCCGAGTGTCTGCAATTGACCAAGGCATCAACTAATTCACTCCCAACCTCTGCAAAAGAAGGCACCACGTATCTTTTCAGAAGAGCAATGCAGTAACAAATGATCCTCTGTTTCTGCTTTTCAGATGTGCATGACATATCTATTAGGTATAGCACACTTCCTCGCAATTGATGATGGTAAGGATCTTGTCTAAGGATGACATATATTCCAGGGATTTGATTTCGGTGGCATGCTCCTCGTCCTCGATTAATCAACGGATTGCATCATGGTGACCTCCTAGTGAAGGGTTCTTTAAGCTTAATTGATGGCTCGGGTCCCTTTGGTGTGGGCGGTAATTTTAGAGACCATCGTGGTGGTTTTTGCCATGCATATTCCGGGCCAGTTGGTGAGGGTGATTCTACTCGCACAGAGCTATTATCCTTGATTGTAGGGTTGAGGGAAGCAAGGCGTAAGGGGTACACATCATTGGAAGTAGAGGGCGATTCCGCAGGTTATCTTCTATATGGGAGATCGGACTGAGTAGCCGTGGAGATTCTAACATCTTATCTTGTTGGCTCGCTATCTAAGGTGTAGTTTGAATGTCTCATTCGAACATATCCTTAGATCAGCCAATGCAGAAGCAGATAGCCTGGCTAGAGGAGTAATCAGGGAGAACTATTTAGTGGGGTGCCTATGACTTTGATAAGTGGAGGAGTGGACAGAGATGATCTTTTCTCTTAAGTTAATTTTCTTCTGTATCTCTTTTTGCTTTTCCTTTCATTCATTACGCACTGCTGATTTCTTTCCATTCATAATATTTCTGGTTGGGGGAGATACATACATAGAGAAGGGTACTTTAGATGTGACTGAAGCACTCAAAATAAGCTCTACATAGGTAAAAATCTGTCATGCTGGGAATGAGAAGAATGTGAAAGAGAAAATCCCTTTACCATCCCAAGTCCACCCCCTACTATCCACCATGGAATCGAGCAGCGAGTTAAATGAAGCAACTTGAAATGAGACGCAAGGGCATCCATCTCCCAATCAAAAAGCACCATCCTAAAATGTAGATTCTATCATAAAGAATCACCATCCCTCACTAAGCATCCAGCACCAAAACCTCACCGTCACCTACCATCGTGAAAAGAGAAAGGAAAGCCCCACATAATGGAGATGACTCGCACAACAAAACCTTTGCCCCCCGTGCCAACCTGGAACCTGCTTGCTTTCAAGAAAGGCTCATGTAGGTTGACAATGGCTTTCCAAAGTGAAATTCCATAAGAACCTCAAGAGTGCTTGATATCCCAAATGCCTGGTCCACTCCCTTATTTTTTTTCATGAAGAAACACTCTCCGCAAGCTGTACCATTCAAAACCATACCTCCACAATCATTTCCCTACAAAGCTTCGTTGAACACAGTCAAAGGCCTCAGCCCCAAACCTCTTAAGAGACTTTTGGAAGACAAATACTCTCCCACTTGACAAGATGGCACCTGAACTCTCCATACCAGGGTTTAAAATATTGGTCTCCATGGTTGTATCAATCAGCTCCAATACTGATACAGATCAGCCGACCCAGATCGGTATCGAACTGGATCGGTCTTGGACATCATGTGGAATCAAGGGCCTTTCAAGTATCGACCGATACATATCATTGTATGTCTCAGATTGCTTCATTCTGATCCTGATTCGGGTCATATCAATATCAAACAATACTTTAAACCCATCCCCACACCCACACCAAAGACAATCAGGTTGCACCTTCCTAATCCTCTTTACCAAAGACACCATTAAAAGAGAAAAAGAATTGAGATGAAGGAAATTTTATAGGATGTAATAAATGTATTATACATAACCTATATAGTTATGTGTGTGCATGAGTATATATATACTAGACCTATATGCCTATATATGTTTGTATATTTATATGATTATGTATATATATATATATATATATATATATATATATATATATATATATATAGAGAGAGAGAGAGAGAGAGAGAGAGAAAGAGAGAGATCACAAATATACTAAGTAATTTCCTAATCAAACAATAAAATACATTAAAATGTATGAAATAATTATATCTATAAGCTGATCGAAGAGATAGTGGTGACTTTTCGCAAGAAAACAGTATCGAGCAAATACATTCATATCATGAAGGACATTTATGAGGGAGCACTAATCAGTATCTAAACAGTTAACAGTGAAACCAATCAGTCTCAAGTAACAAAAATCTTACATTAGGAATCAGTTATGAGCTTTACCTTTTTGCTTTAATTATTAATGAATTGACGAATCATTCAAGAGAAGAGGCTTGGTGAACGCTATTTGCAAGGAATGCAACTTTAGTACAAAGAATGGCAATGAAGAAGAAATCAAGGATCGAGAGATTCCAAATAACAACCGCTCACATTATCTTCTTCGAGCAATAATTCATAAAGAGTGAGATATTGAGGATGATGTTACACAGAGAATTAAAGCTTGACGGCTTAAATGGAAAGGCACTTGTAAAGTGTTATCTAGTTGATATATTCCACTTAAGCGAAAATAAAAATATCAAAAGATGTAGTTTAGGCCTGCTTTAGTGTATAGAGCAGAAAGTTGAGTAAATAATAGGCAACATAATTATAGGATAAGTGTAGCTGAGAATTAAGATGAGGATATGAGATGGATGTGGAAAAACTAGGAAGGTAAGAACAAAACTATTTGGGTCTAGGATTAGCATAAAATGGAGGGAAGTCGATTGAGATGGTTTGGGCATGTAGAACACAGAATCAAACAGGTGCCTTTGAGAAGGTGCAAGATTGTGCAAGTTAAAGGTTTTGAAAGGGCTAGAAGAAGGTCAAAAAAACTTGGATGGAGCTGATCAAAAATGATTTGAAGACATAATCTGGATAGAGATCTGATTTCCAATAGACTGGATCGTAGAACAGGATTTTTATTGCCAATCCAAACTAGTTCGAACGAGACATTCTGGTTTTTGTTTTGTTGATGAATAATGAAACTTTATTAGACAAAAGAGAAAGAATGTACAAAAATAAAAATGTATACTACCCCAAGTGGTGCCACCAAACAACAGAACAAAAAAAGGTACAAAAGAACTACCACAAAATCATCAAGAAACATGTCTATGCCCATCCCCAAAACTAAGGATCCCTCCCACCTAACATCTCCTATGGTGGACAATTGTATTCAGCTGGATGATTCCCTATGGCACCGGTACCTCTGTTGTTGAAATTGTACAATTCATTGTGTGAATCTTACGACTTGATTCTATTCGACCCTAGATCAATCGTGTAAAAATCGGGTTATGTTTGAATTGTACAATTTATATATTGAATCTTATGACACAATTTAATCATACGATCTATACAATTCAAACGACTAGACTATAAAAAAAATATGCAAGTTTCTTTTTTTTAACCAAATAACTTTAAATTTCCATAGTCCTTTACATAGAATCTAGTACTCAAAAGGCTAAATATATAAAGAAACATACTTATTTTAACAACCAAAAAAGGACTTTCTCTAAGAGAAATCCCAAAACCTAAACCCAAACCCTAGTTCTACTAAACTTTTTATGAATGTTACAATTTACGAATCAAAATTATAACTCGATTCTAAGTAACCCATTCTGATTTTTTATTCGATCCACGGTTTGACAACTTTTCCCTGTAATGCATGTGTGCAAACAAAGCCCACTTAAAGTCATTGCTGTTTTCAAAGTAAAAAAATTCGGCAGATCACTTCAATCTCCTTAGAAGTTAGAAGTACGTGTAGAAGAAATATAACAAGAATAATTCAGTTGTTCTACAGTGTTACCAGTTTGTCACTTCATCACATAACCTCATCAAATGTGAATGAATAAAATGCATCAATTAAATAAGTAACAGATATTTGAAGTCATTGGATGGGTTTGAGAGTATAGTATGGATGCTTTTGAGATTAATCATTCTTTTTTAAAGCAAAACCACTCATACTTTAGGTGTTGACAAACAAAGAAGGAAAACAAAATCATGGTATCTTGATGAAACAATGGATGAGAGAATAGAAAACTGAATGCCATCCCAGTCGTATATGCAAATATTGACATAATATAGTTTCATGTAATAGGTGAACTTTAAAGCAAGGACTCCAGCACAAAACAAATTGTTCACGTTAAAGAGATGAAAACCCTGGATGAAAAACTACACTGTAGTAACATTATTAAGATTTTACGATCACTGCTTATTATTATTTGGAGGATTAACAAGAGCTTATTAAATAAAGAGAACCGAGAGTGAGAGAGAGAGAGAGAGAGAGAGAGAGAAAGAGAGTACAAAAGCTAGGGAAGGAGATGACTATACAAGACATGAATTCTCTGTTTACACCGTAGCTAGAGTACTAATTCATTACCTTCGTTAACATTTATTCAACCAAGTTCCTAGATGTGATTCAATTAAATTCGTCAACTTTCTCAAACCTAGCCCCTCCTTTTGCCCTAGGAATACCATTTGATGTGTCCCCTACCTATTAGCAGCCCAACGCCCTTCTGTTAGGACACTTCAAAAGCTCGGTAACACCCCTTTTGCTGATAAAAACAAAATCTCAGCAATTTCCAAACAGAATGAACGCTCACCAAGAGTAATCTGTATTCCTTAGCTCGTCATATAGGTTTGTTATGGTTTTGAGTCAAAATAGTAATGAATAACAAATTCACCAAATTTGAAACAGTACAGAATTCATATGCCCTAATGCAATTATATATTATACCTCATAAGTCCAAGTACTAAGTACTAAATGACTCCAAAATCATTGGGAATGCACAAAATTATTTCACCATCAGTTTAATGTCAAGACTACTATCCATTAATGTCATTCAACTGATGGGGAGAAAAACATAATGGAGACATAAGGTTTCTTGAATTGAGGATTATCCTTGCCAGCTGTGCTATTCCCTTTAGGAGGGGAACTGGATATGCTGTAACTTTCACAGAAAGAAAGGGAACAATAGTACAATGGCAAAGCATAACTTTGTTAAAGCGAGAATGTCTATTGATTAATTGGCCCACAGTCAGTAATTTATTCACCGCAGTTGTCCACATGAAGAAAGCAACCTTATAAGGAATGGGCGAACTGCATATCAATTTTGAAGGCTCGAACGCAATCAATAATTTAGGACCATCAACACAGTGATCATACGTTCCAACTGGTCATAACACTTTAAGCCCATCGTCACCATTGATCGAGTCTCTTTAACCACATTTCCATCAAAGCATATGATCTGCAACTCACTCTTTCCTTTTAGTAACATCTTTTGGAACATCCTCTCTGCTAGATTCCCTGCCATCTACAAACTGTCTCCATTTTTTAGATTCATGCATGGCATACATTCTCCCATGGTCCTTTCCTTCAGGTCTGTCTTGGAACCTACCCCTCAAACAAGATCCAACACTAGCCAATTCAGTAAAGCTTGCTCCTCTTTTTGAATCTGTCAAGAAATGTCCGTCGATTCCAACGAGAAGGATTATCTAATTTGGTGAATCAACCCTAGAGGTCCTTTTCACGTCCCTTCTTACCATCATTCATGGGAGTTCCATTTCATCCCTTTTTTTCAGATCAAGTTTCAAGCCCACTATTCCCCTAGGACAAAAGACAATCTAACCAACATGTTAGTTGTCCTTCAAAAAAGGAGAAAATACTTTGTTTTATCCCCTCAGGTTTCATGATGTCCAAGAGCCATAGAGAGCCAGTTGACCACTTATTCTTTAGTCATAAGTTTGCTTAATGGATTTGGCTCGACTTTGTCCAATTTATGGGACCCCATGGGTCATGCCAGCTCCTACCTTAGATATTTTCTTCCGATGGAGGGTCCAAATCCAGGATCAAGAGGAAGAACTATTAGTTGCTTCCAAATTTTTGCTATTCTTTGGGCTATCAGGGAGATAGGAACAAGCGGTTTTTTGAAGATATGCAGTTCATCCTTTCTTCCGTCATAAGAGAACTTTTTGTTACATTCTCCCACTTATCTATGTCTCTAGTGACTTTAGAGGTTCATCTATGTCGAACACTTTCAAGAGTGTAAAGGATAGTTGCACGCTCTTCAATTCGGTCTAAGAGCGTCTAAGTGAATTGGCCTCTGAGGGTGGAAAGGGTCAAGCTAAACGTTGATACCTATTCTCTAGAGAATCTAAGACCCTCTGGGATTGCTAATGTGTTTATATACCACGCAAGAATCATTGCCCATGCCTTCTCAAGCACAATAAGGGAGGGCAATTTATTTGCTCTTGTTATGGCGCATAGAGACAAGAGGCAACAGTTATCATTATTTTATGATGGACGAGCCTGGTTGTTACATCCGTAGTCTTGTTCTTGTAGATTGGCTCAATTAGTCTATCTAGATATATCTCTTGCATCTATAAAAGTTAAGTTTCCTTACAATATGTTTTTAGGGGTTTGCCTTCGGAAGAAAAGTTCGGAAGTAGTTTCCTTTTCATATTTTAGTTTTAAAGCAACTACCACATGAGAAAATAAAGAATGTAATGGAATTTATCCTCAAAACCCTTTAGTGTCTATTAAAGAAACCCAAGATGTAAAAATATATACATAACAAAATGCCATATCCCAACTTGTTGGGGTCGGCAAAATAAATCCTATTCCTTCATTCCAATCTATCAAAAACCATATCTTCAGTCTGACTATGAATATACAAATCCTTTCAAACTGACTCCATCCAGGTTCTTTTTGGTCTTCTTCTTGTCCTCTTAGATCCTCAAACGAGTACCTCCTGACACCTACTCACAGTTGCCTCCCTAGATCTTCGTTTTATATGCACAAATCACCTTAACCTACTTTCCCATCTTATCTCCTATTTGGGCAACGCCTAGATACTCTCCGATATATTTATCCCTTACCTTATCTTTCCTAGTCTTCCCCGCATCCATTTCAACATATTTCATCGTTGTTTTTTCTATCGAAAACGAAGGTTTATATAAATAGAGGAGAATGTACAAAAACAAACAAAAAATGGCCAGTTCCCCAAGACAGGGAACTAAGTACACAGAAAAACAAAAAAAGGTCAAAAAAGGCCCAAAAATAACAATACAAGGAACTACATCGCAATAAAGGCCTACCAACATCTGACAAGGTCCGAAGAAGTCACATTCTGAAAATCTAGAAGAACCCTACACCAGGCAGCCATAGCACCCACAATCAAATCAATGAGGCGGTTCAAACTCCTCCAATAGTTCTCAAAAATCTTTTTGTTTCGCTCACCCCATAAATGCCATATGATGCAGAAAAATAACACCTTAAAGATACCCTGTCCCTTCTTCCCCAAAGCAGAAAAACTCCACTGATCAAAAAGATCTCTCACATGTCTTGGGGGGCCCCAAACCAAACCAACACTCCTAACGAAAAAATCCCACACCTTTGTTGCATAAGCACAAGAGAGAAAAAGATGGTCAACGGATTCTTCATTATGCATACACATCACACAAACCTAAGGGGATAGAGCCATGTACTTTCTTCTCCTTCGAAGGTTATCTGCGGTGTTGATACAATTAAAGAAACAGTTCACACAAAGGCTTTAACTTTAAGAGGAACTTTAAACCCCCAAAGATGAGAGGTGGTGAAAGGATTCAAGAGGTTAGGAGTTAGGACTACACTTTCGAATAGAGCCAAAAAATGATTTACAAGAGAAGCTACCACTAGGATCCAAACACCAAACACAGGTATCAGGGGATGACTCATCAATAAACACATTCTTAAGGAGTTCAAAAATATTACCTAACTCCTCTTCCACCATTCTTGGATCCCGTCGAAGAGGAAGATTCCAAGAGAAACCCGAAAGAGACCAACACAAGACATCAACAACAAGGGAATCCGAACAACAAACTAATCAGAATACTCTAGGGAAGTAGAAAGCCAAGGGAATCTTTCCCCGCCAGACATCAGTCCAAAAACGAATAGACGTACCTGAACCCACTGAAAATCTAACCTAATTGGAGAACACAGGAAATAGAGAGGTAACATTCTTCCAAGCACTAGACGACTTAATATTCGCCCTAGGGTTGACATCTCACCCATTTGAATGAACACCAAACTTATTTGCAAGGACGGAACGCCACAGAGCCTTCTTCCAAGCACTAGACGACTTCATCGTTGTTGAGATGAGAACCCTGTTAACAATTTCTACACTTATGAATGAGACCCTCACCTTAGAAAAAACAAATGGAGTCGCAATTTGCAGTATGTATGCGTTCTTCACACACTATAATGGGTACCATCATGCGGATTCAGCCTCTAACACCGTGCTACAAGGCCTTTTTCCTACAGTATCATATCGAGGGGCAGCCTCATCAAACATTGATTCACATAACTAAAAACTGTCAACAGAAAGAAAGACCAAACCTAATCATCCTTATAAAGGAAACAAAAGTCCATAGCACATACAACACTTGCTGAAACACTTATAGCTGTGAAACACAATAATCACAGAGAAATAACAAGTATCTAGTATAACTCGTATGAAAGATAGATTGTCAATCGAGCACAAATATTATTATAGCGAATGGCTAAAAGACAATTTCATGAAACATAGAAGCCAAATCTTTAACATCTTGATTCTACAAGTATAGCAAGCTTTACCTTCTGTTGGTAATGTGCAAATGCACCTTCCACCTGAACAGGTACCTCGGACGGTATACTCGAAGTATGCACCGGAACTTGGCGAGGAGCATACTTTCCAGCAGCAGCAGCCACTTCAACTGGGGCTTTCATCTCAGGCGTGGTGGTGAAGTAATCCGAAGCAAGAATCTTGTTGAGCCGCTGTCTCAAAGCCGAATCTATGTCATCTTAAGGTTTACCAAAACACATACAAATGCAGTAATTTCAGAGAACAAAAACAATCAATCATCAATGAATATATAAAACAAGAGAAATTTATTTATTTTTTCTTGTTCTTTAGGTGTGAGGATACAGGTAACAGTGGATTGGGGTCCGATAGGCTGATCGGAATTAGCAAGCCAGAGCTTCGCATGTTCGACGCAGCTTCGCAAGGCGTTCTTGTGCGAGAGAGAGGAATGCAGAGGCCGGGAAATCACGAGACCTCCAAGCAAAGAAATCAAATCCAAATCCCTCTCTGCAAGTAGATCGGTGGCGTCATCGGTCACGTAATCGTAGGTCAAGCAGCATCCTCGCTCATGCGTCCTGGTGAGCATCGTCGAAGCGAAATCACTCTGTGGCTTGACATCGAAGAGACAACCAAAGTATAGAAGATTCAGAAGATCCTCCACAACGGCTTCGTCCGGTTCAAGCCGGTGATTATCCGCCTCTTCTCTCTGTTCCTCCTCTTGCTGCTGCAGCTCTAGGTCGTCGTTGTCGGTACTAGGTTTATCGCTGTCGTCGACGGTGTCGACAAGGGGAGGAGCAGCAGAGACTTGGTGGCGTTGAAGGGCGAGGTTGAGTTCCTCCTGAACGGCAGATGAGAGAGGTTGCCGGAGCTTTTCGAGCTCATCGATGAGAGCGACGACGGCGGGTTTTGAACGGAGGACTTCTTCCTGCTCCCTCTTGATGGGTTTGCCTTGAGAAATACCATCTTCCATCTGAAGGATTCGGTTGTGCCTTTTACGGAGGGCTCGGAGACGCTTGTTGATGAGACTGAGGACTGGTCCGTCTGTGACTTCGGAGGCTTCCGAGGCTGCCATTGTTGTTGATCGGACCACCTGGTCGGCCTTGCTTTGGAAGCGGTGGCGGCGGCGGTGGTGGTGGTGGTGGTGGTGAGGGACGAGAGGGGATAAAAAAATAAGGAAGGAAATATAAAAAGGGTTTGAGAGGGACTTAATGCGTTTACTTAACCATTGTGATTGGTTGGTTGAGCGAGGGATTAAAGAGAGGTGAAGGGAGGCGGGGAGATGAAGCGGCGAGTGGGGGTGGAAGTGGGAATCTTTGATGAGCATAAATGCGTCTATGTTACGCCTTTCAATGGATCGGACAATGACCCGAATCCGTTTTGAGTTCGACCCGATTATAGAGGATTCGTTAAGATGTTTTCGATCCAAAATTCGATTAAGATCCGAATCTGAAAAATCCAATTATAATCGAATTGAATATGGATCTATATAAATCCGATTCGATTAACATCCGATTCTATTATATAATTAAAACTCGTGTATTATTTTTTGTATAGTCACATATTATCATTATCTATAAATAGTACCTCACATAACTATATATTCATTCAATCACATATATGACTTTTATACATTATAACTACATAGTATCACTACTCTTGATACATACTAAAATTACCTTGTAAACAAAATAAATAAAAAAAACTCTAGTTTCGAGTATTCTTCTCTTCTAGACTTGGATTTTGGGATATTCAGATCAAATCGGATTTCGGATTTCATATCATAATCGAATTTGAATAGAAGACACAGATTCGAATTCGGATCTTGTATATTTCTTAACGGATCGGATTCGGATTTAGTAGAATCTGCTTCAAATTTGATCCGTTTACAGGCCCAGTCTGTGCAAATATTAGCCTCAATGGACAAAGAGTTGGGCCTAGGCATGTAAATGGACCGTCATGGTACGGCTCACGGTACATTTAGTGCAGGCCCATCGTACTTTCGGGCTGGCACAAACCGGGGCCCACACTGGACTGGGCCATGCCTTGCCCATTTAGAGAAACCACAGGCCCGACGTATTATCTTACTCCCATATATTTGCTATATTACTCTTCCTCAATTTTATAAGGATTTGAAAAATCCACGTGAGTTTAATACTGATAAATAGATCATATGGTGATGCTTGCAAGATGTCATTGACATTGATCACGTACCTATATGGAGAGAGAGCAATATGAGCCTCGATGGGTCAAAAAGGGGATGGACTTTTATTGGTCAACGCTTATGTGAGCTAAAATAGTTTATTTGACAATATAATTGTCCTCTTTGGCCCAATAGCTCCGTGTAACTTGCCTATGGTCATTGACAATGGGGTCATGGGCCTTAAAAAAGGGCTTATTTGGGTCTTAAAATTGGATCATTAGGATCTTGTGTTTGGTCTTGCCAAAAGGGATCATTGGTCCTAAAATGAATCTCAACGGTCAAACAAGTGAGCTCTTTGTGGTCACACCATTTTTCATTTTTTTTTTATATAAAATCTTCTCTCTCCAAACAACCAATGACATAAAAGGTTTGAAACCTAACAAAAAAATAGCTTGACGATGATGAATAATAGTTTGCAAAGTGACGAGATGAGATAACAACTATTCAATAATCAAACGACTTTTCTTACCTTTTCACGCAAACATCTCTTGAGTGTTATCCAATGAAAAGATGTATCTACTCCACATGATTCTTGGTTGAATTAATAGTTGTGCTTGTGAAAGTTGATATAGTGAAGCAAATAATGAAAGATGAATATAGACATTGCATATGCTCTAGATTTATTTAAAGATAAAACTAAATGGTAATAAGGGGTTGAAAAGAAAAGAAAATATATAATAATAATAAGAGAAACGGCTTAGGTTCATGGATAACGATGCCGGTGGATGACAATGATACTCCCCACCGAAAAGGGTGATCAAGTAGTTGGACAATTAGCACAGACCAATCGTCTTCTCTGAAAACCATGAAGAAAAACTGATTTCATTGATAATTTAAGGTGATTACAAAGATATCCCATTGGGGATTTAAATAGAAAAAAGACGCAACGATAAATATAGAAATTAACTCCTCATAATCTCTAATTAAGGAAAAGATTCAAACCATCTTCTAAAACTCTTCAATCAAATCTTCATAATCCCAATCTTCTCCTTGAATCACTTTACTAAATCTTTTGAATCAAATCTTCATCATCTCATTTTCTCCTTGAATCACCCATTGAGTTGATAGGATAATCCACCACAGACCATATTACCATACTCCCATATATTTTCTCTATTAATAACAACATATAAGCTACTTTCACCTGATACCCTTTCTGGTCCAACCGATTAATGATAGAAAATATTATCTTGTTATTTAATTAATTATCCAAAGAAGAAGAGCACCTGATACCCTTTCTAGTCCAACCCATTAATAATAGAAAATATTATCTTGTTATTTAATTATCCAAAGTAGAAGAGCAGAATCTAGAACAGATAAATTTTTGTTACTCTTTCATCTTCTATGTAACCCATAAAAATGATTATGCAACTGGGATTTCACAGTTTGTTTTGCATTTCATCAGCTTTTCTTTTACTCCTACTTGAGTTTCAAATGGTAAACAGGAGAAGTGAAAGACAAGAGACAATTAGTCATAGCTAGCTGGAATCAGAACAATTCTTGTATTTTGTAAGAGTTCTGTCATATTAGAAGAACAGAACACACGGGCTTACATATCAAATGTACTTACACAAGATGTTTGTTATGTACTTGTTTTGTTTCCATTGCAACCTCAAGGGTGTTGCCTGTGCCCTTGTATCTGTACCACCTAGCACATATTAGAAAATACACAAAATTCAGGACCCCCAAGCCAGCAATCATGAAGTAGTAGTCCAACTTCCCCTTGTCGAGATCTTCCGGCAACCATTGTCCGGTAGCAGCTCCGGCCGCAGTCCTGTGGACTATCGTCACTAGGAAACCACTCAGATAACTCGATCCCGCCATGCCGCAGAACGTAAAAGACCCGGCAATGCTTCTCATGTTCTCAGGGAACTGCTTGTAGTAGAATTCGATTTGGCCGACGGTATTAAACGCCTCGGTGAGGCTTGCCAGTGTGAGCTGAGGGATCAACCACATAGCAGACATGGACGAAATGGCGCCTCTCCTCGGTGCAATGCCTAGCGTCGGCCGGGTAAGCGCGAAACTCCTCCTTCGCTCTTCGACCAAGGCGGATACGAGCATGGTGACTATAGAGAGGACGATTCCGAAACCCATTCTTTGAAGGATCGTAATGCCGCCTTCTTTGCCGGTGATCCTCCATAGCTGGGGGACGATAACCCGGTCGTAGAGGGGTATCCAGATAGTGAGACCAAGCATCATGAAGACAATGTAGGATGATGCAGGGACATTGAAATTGCCGAGGCGTCTATCCGACTGAAGGGCTTGGAATACAGCATATGTTTGCTGCTGGACTATAGCAGAATAATAAACAATGGCTGATGCCCATATGGGAATCACTCTCATTAGGCACTTCACCTCTTCCACTTGTTGCAGCCTACAAAGCCTCCATGGATCAGTTGCTGATCCATCTGGGTTGATCTGGTCATCAGGAGTAACAATGGCAGCCTTGTCTAGGAACCTGATGTCATGATCATCATCTGAGTGAGCTCATGAGTCAAATTTTCTGACTAAAATCGTCTTGGTGGGACCATGAAAACTAACTCAACTCACACAAATCACCATTTTCTGGGTTAGGTGAGATTTTTAGTGGTGTGGATTTCATGTTCTTCACCTACTTCAGATAAGCATGAATCAGCTGACTCAAGGACTAGAATCAATTTCAAGTACGTACACGATCTTGAAATTTATTAGCAAATTCAAGAATTGGAATCTGTTTAATTACCTGAATTGATCAGTGTAAGGAAGCTTGGCATTGATAGAATAGGTGGGAACATAATTGAAAAGGGAAATCGCGGGGTGA
>JAUPMG010000002.1:12862306-12874747 GCA_031762675.1 Pachysandra terminalis | reverse complement strand
TTCCCTTTGGATCTCTTCTTCCTTATCTGAATTGGGATTTTCTCAATTTCATCAACAGACACACTTAGCTCCTCACAACTCATCAGAAACTCCTTGTGCCTCAGATTTTATCTTACTCATCTGAATTGGGTTTCCCTTAATCCCATCAAAAGATTCAGACTTCCATGCACTCTCAGTTTGTTTCAAGCCACTGTAAACGGGAAATTCACCAATACCAGCACCCTCTTCAGAAGTCTCCTTTCTTTTACTCTCACACCACCTTACTGCAATGATATCACTCAGCTCAATTGCAAGAAAATAAGGTCTGACCTGATAATCTTAGCAAGGAGTGAATGAGAGAAGCTCATGCTAGATTCTTTCTCTTCCTCTCAGGTGTAAAGTGACTCCGGTGCAGAGACTCACCGGAGATTGCATACAAAGAAAAAAAGCAGGTCGGAGAGAGAAGAGGGAAGAAGACGATTATTTTCATTTTGTTTTTAATCGATAAGGCGCTAACGGAGATGAGCTCCACTTAAAGCCACGTATGCAACACGCAAGCTAGTTTGAACACGTGTCAGCCATCCCACGGAAGAATAGAGGATGGCCGGACATTCTTGGAGCAGAAGAAATGGACTCATTTAGATACAACATACAAGCAAAAGATAATTTAACATATGTAAAATTTGATGATTTTGTTAAGTTCCGTTAGTGTAGGAAAGGCCCCGAATGATGATAATAGAGGAATGTATTTATCTTTTTAAAAAAGATAGGGGAGGTACATGGGTATTATACAAAACCTTAAAGGAGGTTTGCAGAATTTATCCATTATTATACGAGTAGGTTCTGTTTGTTTTGGCGGAAAAGTCGGAAAATAAAATAAAATAAACTTTAGAAAAGACTAAGAGCATCTCCAATCGTTTCCCTATAATTTCCCTTATTTTAGGGATAAGTTTGATTCAAAAGTCAAATTTGGGAAAGTGCTCTGCAATGCATCTCTCTATATTCTAACTCAAACTCTTTAAAATTTCACTTTTATCTCTCAAGTCTCTTAGAAACCGTAGGATGTGAAAAAGGTTAAAAAAAAAAAAAAATTGACATTAAAAGATTATAGCCATTGAAATTATAGGGAGAAATTTAGGGAACGCTAAAATTTTCTCCAAATTTGAGAAAATTTTTAACTCCTCCCCAAATATAAAGAGGGTTTTAAGGACGATTGGAGAAGGTTTTGGAGAAAAAAAACTCCACAAATTTGAATATATAGAAAAAAATAAATAAGGATTAGAGATGCTCTAAGGAGGGAACACATAGTTACTATACAAAGAGGGGAGAGTGAGAAAGATAGTACCCATTATTATATGAGCACGATAGGCTCTGTTTGTTATGGCGAAAAAGTCGAGATAATAAAATAAAATAAAATTTAAAGAGGCAACAAATAGTTAGTATAGAAAGAGGGGAGAGTGAGAAAAAAAGAACAGTGATTGTAAGAAGTGACAGTTGTTTTTCATAAACCTTTAAAATCTATTAAAATGGTTTTTTAAAATTTTATATTTTCCTTTGAAACAAACAATTTCCTTCAAAACAAACATGTCGAAAATTTTGAAATCCTAAAAAATATTTTTTTTCCTCTAATTTCAAGTGAAAAATACAAAGCCTAAAGGAAGATCCCTCGTACCAAATCCGCTCTTAATCCTATCGGATTGGTATCGGGGGAATGACAAATTTTGACCCGAATATAAGATATATTAAAAATAAATAATTTTTTAAAGTTAAAATTATACTTTTTTAGAGATATTTATATGTGAATGGCAATGGAGAAGGTTGGGATTAGGTTGAGCTAAACCCTAACCCAACCAACAGATTACCAAACCCTAACCAATAGGGGCAGGATAGGACAGGTTATTACCCATTTAACCCGCCCCATTTCCATCCCTAATTATGAACACCCACCTTTATCTTTATGTCAACCTAAACCCACTCTAAAAGTGAACTAGCTCTATCAAATTTGCCAATGAGAGTTTTTCCATCTACAAGCACTTGGCCTCCATTAGCTGCCATATTTTTCTACTCTACTGACAATTTTTCCGGTACCAATCGCATGACACCACGGAAGCATCAAGGAAACTGGTAACCAATCAATCTAAATCCCCTAAGATAAAAATCAGTCCTAAACAGGCTTCCACCTCAAACGGAATAACCAGTTACCGGTTCTGTCAGTGTCTGCATAGCGCTACACCATTGGTAAGATAAAAATCAGTCCTAAACAGGCTTCCACCTCAAACGGAATAACCAGTTACCGGTTCTGTCAGTGTCTGCATAGCGCTACACCATTGGTGCCCATCAGAAATATAGTAGGAATTCCCCCATTAGCCTCCCCAGTCTTATCTCATCTATCTAAAATTAGTGCATAAACACAGAACCGACCGTATCCGTGACTAGGAGTGGGTCTTCTTACCTTCCACCAGCTAAAGCATAGATGAAAAAAAAGGGAACAAAAATACTTGGAATTTAAAACATGTCACATACAAAAATAGCTCAAAAACTGTGTAAAATTGCATGCTGAGTTTCAGGTTTCTAAACAGAAGGAACTTATGTTTGGCTTAAACAAGTAACAGGCATGCTTCTAAGCTCTTACACATCAGGTATTATGTGTTTAGGCAGAACAAAATTGATTTGGGGAAAACAAAATGAGAGAATATCACTTCTTACCTTCGTAAAATAAAGCTGTTGAAGTGATTTTACTGGATTTATAACTATAGAAACGCTCGATGTGCCATGCAGTGTACAATGACCTTTCTCCGTTATGTGGCAAACCACAAGAAACGTAGCTTTGATAAGTGATACAATTAGCTTGCATTGCTCCTCTTCAGGAAGTCTTTCTAGATAGGTTCTTCAACCCGCATCCCATACATCTGAGGATGACAGTCTCTGTGGTTGGATCTGGTTTAATAGCAAATTTGACACCAAGGAAATCTCTGATGTTTCTGAGTGTCTCGATTGCATATCTTGAGAGCTTTCCTACACGAACCTTCGAAATATCTTCTGGGCATAGAGCACAAAGAAGGAATAACAAACCCTACACATCAAAAAATATAACACAAATTAGAATGTGTAAAGAACTCCATGTTCTCTTCGTCATGCATTCAACAAAGAAAAAGTCAATCCGAAGTATGCTTGAAATATTAGCTTTTCCATTGTTTTATAGAGGACACATTTTATATCTTGTTCCCTCCCAGCAAGCAAGTCTAAGACAACACAAATGCACCGACATCCAAAAAGCTCACATGCTTCATCAATTTAATCAAGGTATCAAGTCCTAGTGATCTATCAAAATAAATAAACAAATAAAAGCTTCACAAATCCCAGTGAAGTAAAAAAAACTCTAACAATGCATAGGTTAAGCATCACCAAAATGTTGCTTTAGCGATCCACATGCAACCAAGTCCAAACCTAAATTTATTTCTTCTTCTTCATCATCATCATCATATGCCTTATCCCAACTAGTTGGGGTCAGAACAAGATTCCTGTTCCTCCATTCTAAATCTGTCAAAAACCATATCCTCAGTCAAACTATGAGTATGCAAATCCTTTTTGATGACTCTATCCAGGTTCTTTTGGGTCTTCCTCTCTCCCTCTTAGAACTTTCAACGATTTCTCTCTCACACCTTCTCGCAGCTGCTTCCCTGGGTCTTCGTTTTATATGCCCAAACCATCTTAACCAACTTTTTTTTTATCTTATCTCCTAATTGAGCCACATCCAAACAACCTTAAATACGTTTGTTCCTCACCTTATCTTTCCTAGTCTTCCCATGCATCCATTTCAACATTCTCATTTCAGTAACATTCGTCCTGTGCAAATGTTGCTTCATTGTTGCCGAACATTCTGATCCATACAATATAACAGACCTAATGGTTTTTCTATCAAATTTTCCTTCTAATTTGAGTGCAACACGTCGATCGCATAACACTCTAGAGGCACTTCTCCACCGAAGTCATTCAGTTCTAATTCTATGAGCAACATCCTCATCAATATTTTTCACTTTAGGATACTTGGTCCTCGATAACGAGATTGATTGCTTTTAAGAATCACTTGGTTTTCAACTCATACTGCTGTTTCACCCCTACTACTATTGTTTGTGCTAAAGTTACATTCCATGTACGCAGTCTTAGCTCGACTTATTCTATAACCTTTTGATTCCAATGTCTCCCTCCAAAACTCTAATTTTTTATTTACTCCCTCTCTTGTTTGGTCTACCTAAACTACATCATCTGAAAAAAGCATAGACCAAGACACTCTTGAATACGATTAGTTAATTCATCCATAATTAAAGCAAAAAGATAAAGGCAAATGTCTTGATGTAAACCTAAAAATTAAATATATTCGTACAATAGAGAAAAAATTATAATAACAATGAAGATGGAAAATATCAGGATGCTACTGCAGCAAAGAAATAAAAATAAAGAGCATCGTATACTCTGTAGTAGTAAAGTCAATGCAATAATAGAAAAATCAAAGGATAAAAGAAAGAAGAGAGTTGAGAACACTTGAACAAGTTTATGAACATTTTTTTCCTATAAAGAAACACTGTGTGTCCATTTTATTAAGTAAAATATAAACTACTTTGAATTAATGTGTTTATTTTCTCAGACTAACTGAATATTATTTGGTTCTCGTCCAACTACATTTATTGTTAGGTCCTAAATAGGTAATGATATTTAGGGGAAATGCAAGAGATATTGAGCCTTAGCTACGGAAAGCAAGGACCGTATTTCCCAAGTGACATTTTGACTAGTTTTGAATCCCTATGACATGAAAGGTAGAAAAGGAATTGCATAGACTAGCAAATATTGTCGCATTGCATAGGAGACAGACCTGGTGTGTTGAATCTACCACTCCCCCTAGCTCAATCTCTCCAAGAAGAACAGAAGCAATTTGCTCCCCAATATCCTCAGCAGGCATCAGCTCTTCCCTGCCATCATCTTCCAGAGTGTCTGCTTCCTCCCCACGGGCATAAGAAACAGCAGTATCAGCAGATATGAAACAACCAGAAGTAGTCTCAGCAACCAATGAAATGCCATAGCCAGGTGACCTACAATGGGATTACTCATACAATGAGCTGAGATTAAGAAGGAAGCAGCAAATAGAAGAAACAAAATTACTCGTACAATGAGATGAAATTAAGTATGAAGCAGCAAATAGAAGAACCTAACTATAGAAGTCAAATGTGAAATCTTGGGGATCCTCGGATATTCTTCTGAAGAACCAATTTTTCACAAATAGGAAGTGTTCATTACAGAAAGAAAAAAAATTGCCCACAGAATTCGTAAAACTACATTAGTTTTACATTAGTGAAACCACCAGCTAGCCTTTTCAACCATATTGTAATTATTCTCTCTTTATCAATGAAACCCAATTAATTCCAAGAAGAAAAAAAAATATCAACATACTTTCCAGCTTGTGGACCAGATTTATGATCGGTAAATATATGAACATCAGGAAGCAAACGATTAAAGATTCCACGAGCTGCATGTAACATAATATTCTCAAACTGGGAGGAAACTTTAGTTGAGAAGGTCACTCCTCTGATCCTCTTTACCATTCCCTCATCAACCCAATTGACTGCCTGCAGATAACAACAATAAATTACTGAAACCAAAATCAGAACAGATGAAGCAGCATTCCTTCTGTTCATCTGAGAAACTCACTGTTAAACTAGTTTGAATGATGGGCACTGTCAAAACAACTTCTCCCCCACCCAGTGGAGGAGCACCACGACTTTCAATTTTCAGGTCCAATCCTTCTGAAGGAACTCCAAAACGTTTGAGTATATGCAAGGTGGTTGATCGGAAAGTATCGACGCATGGATCCTTGGAATCATTCGTTATTCCTGTAAGAAACAGATTACTATTCACATTTGGCGGGAAATGCTATAATCCATGCATTCATTCTAAATAAATTAAAATGTAAAAAGAGAAGGTACAACAACATGAATCAAAAGTCGTGCTAGGTTTGGGAAATAATGATTCTCAAGTCATTCGGGACATTAGATGCAGTATGGTTCAGGTAGAACTGCATAGATCCAACTTCGTTAACCATATATTCTTGAAGCATCCAGGTAATATACCTAGTGTTTTCAAAAGCGTTTGAGGCGTAAACCTCGAGACGCACCTCAAGGTGATTCATTGCAAAAAACGCCTCGAGACGCAACCTTGAAGCACAAATTGCTCATGAGACGCGAGCCATGTGTCTTGAGGCCTAAAAAAAGCATACGCCTCACATGAGGTGCAAGTGAGGCATACGCCTCAAGACATAAGGCATAAGCCTCAGTAGCTAGACTGATAAAGCCTCTCAGTTTTAAGAAAATTGATTTAATACTCATTTTTTCAAGGAAAGCCAAGGTTTTAACTCTACAAATTGACACTAACCAATCTTGTTAAGTGAAAAGTACTACCAATTTTATTTTAATTGTTAATTTTAGTCATTTATCATGACATGAATATCAACTGTTATTTAATTTATTTTATATTTATACATAAATAATTTATACTTTATTATTTATGTATCTACAAAAGGTGTGCTCGTGAGGCTTTCACTTTGAGGCTTACGCCACACGCATTGGGCAAGTGAAACGCATCACCTCATGCCTTAGCGTTTTAAAACATTGAATATACCAATATAAGAGAGAAACAGGACTATTGATAACTAGAAAATGTCAAACCTAAAACTTTTCTAGATTTTAAAAGCTCACATCTTATTCTTGCAGCTTGGAGAACCCCACTTAGACTAGTATGGATATAAATTAAAAAAAATATATCTCAATCACTTTATGCCCACATTTAGATTCTTAAATTTCTAGGAAAAAAAAACACATATATTGGTAAAACCCTCATCCCAGAAGCTTAACATAAGGAACAATTCATTAGGAAAAAAAACAGAGAAGAATTGTTTATACCTTTAAGTCTAATGGATAGGGGCTTCTTTCCAAACAATCCAAGCATGATCAAAGGCTCCAAGAAATAACCAATTGAGCGACTGAGACCGCAGTCGTGCACCAGATGTTTCCCACCAATCAAAATTCCCGGCTTGTACTTTAATTTCGTTCCTGAATCACATAAAACATAATTAAAAAAAAAAAAAAAAAAACATAAGCATAAACCCTAGAACCTAATCCTAATTTTACTAGGCTTTTACCAGTCTCGTTGATTTCGACAACACAATCGTCGCAGATCTTCTCTAACAACCGGAGGAGAGAGACCTCGTGTGGTCGGAGACCCGGCCATGTCTCGTCCGGACGGATATCCTCAATCACTACCGGAGTCGATGAGAGGGTTGATAGCAGCAGCCTTTGCCTCAACTGCCCACTTCCCTCCAACCTCTTGTACGAGATTTTCACCATTTTGCTTCTTCTTCTTCTTCCACTGTATCGTACTTCACGAAACGTTTCGCTTCCGGTGGTGAAGGCCAAGGGTTTAATAAGATCTATAAACCCTTTTATATATTTATGGTTAATCCGTTCTTGTAAGTCTAAATCCTCTCCGCCGTTGGATGGTTTGAGAAAAAATGATCAGTTGATTTGACCATAAGATTGACGATTTAGCTCTTTTCTAGTAACATAGACGGTGATGGATGGCTAGGAATGTTCACCGTCGGTCAAATTCTCTTACACCTCATTTTATAGAGAGGAAGGCGCTGTTTGCGCAGCTTCCCAAGTACCGGGAAGCCCTTCTAGATCCCGGAAGGGCTTCTCACCTAATGTTTGTTTAGTGATGTTTTAAAACTCATAAGTAACTCAAAAAACTCCGTCCAGTTACTCGGATAGGTAGTTTTGTTGGTTAACTCGCCCCAAAAATCAGGGCGGTTAACCAGCTGGTCACCAAAAAACTAGACCGAGTTACTCATAAAACTCGGTTGATTTTTTTGTTGACTCACTCGATTAACTCGATTATAAATTAAATTATCCTCTTAAAAATATTTTTTTTTAAATAAACTTACTAATCTAACTCTTCATATTCATTATTAGGGAGTTGGGACTTCAATAGCAAGAACTCTTCATAACTCAAACAGTGTGTGCGTTTAACTTGAACAATGTGTGTGTGCACACATTTAACTTGAATAATATGTGCATTTAACTCTCTCCTCTCTCTCTCTCTCTCTCTCTCTAACAATCTCTCTCTCTCTCTCTCTCTAACAATTTGTTCTCTTCAAAGTTCAACTCCAAGCTCTTCTTTCTCATATTTTTTATTTTTATCATAATTCTATATAATTTTTAAATATTAATAAATTTTTGTACTAGTTTGTAACTCGAGTTGAGTTACTAAGTTACTCGGATAGGTTGACTTTTGAGTTACCACCCCCATCTGAATTTTTAAACATTGATTTGGTGACCCTTCTAAAAGTGACTATAAATGGAAGTGCTTCTTCGAAAAGCTCAATTTAGTAAATCTTGGAACTGCTTCCAAAAATTGCGATTGCAAGAAATAGTTAGCATTGATTTAAATTTATTTAAATTCCTAAAATAACAAAATTACCCTTTCGAAACATTCTTAAGAAAGACAAAAATACCCATTTAACCCAAAACTAACGTATACAAATGTATATTATTTTTTTCACCAAATAACTTTTAGCCAACAACTTTGATTCAACACCTTTCTTCATAAAGCCTTCACACCAAAGCCCTTGCATTTGTAGAAAGCTTCATCAAACGGACCCTTAATGTGTATAGTTAAAGCACTTTTAGACTTGAAAATTACTTTCAAGGTCCAAAGAAGAGAACGCGGATCCTCTGTGCTGAATCCTATGTGTTGAGATTGTGTGTTGTGAAACATACCGAAAGGCAAAATTATAATTTTGCTTACTTTATGAGTAATTTTGCCCTACAATGTGTTTCACAGCACACAATCTTGGCACAGGATTCAGCACAGAGAATCCTCTCTCCAAGGAAGCAATACCAAATCCACCATTGGGTGTTTGTTGCCACTTCTAAAACCTGCTTTATATGGAAGAGTTTCTTGAAGAATCTCATTTTGGTGATGCTTTTTATGGAAGAGTTTCTTGAAGAATCTCATTTTGGTGATATCATTTTGGTGAAGCAGGTCATGGGTAGACATTTGCAAGATTCAAAGTCCTTTTTAACAAAGCTCTTCACACATTGATGTCCTTCCATTTGTACCAAGTTACAACCAAACAGGTCCGAAGCAATTCTTGTTTTCCCTCGCAATACAAGAGGCCTACACTGACAGATCACTCTGTCTTATTTTGGCGCTAGGTTTTGAAGAGAGAGAGAGAGTAGCCAGTCCAACAGAGCGAGAAAGCAAGAAAGGAGGAGATGGCATACGCCGGTGCAGCTGTAATAGGCGGATCGTCGGCTTCTTCAGTACGGCAAGTGAAGCTGGAAAAGGAGTGCGAGCTGAGAATCGAAGTCGGAAATGATACTCCTCTCCGGCTCCGGCTACTCTCCGGCACCGCCGAGATCTATGGCACCGAACTTCCTCCCGAGATCTGGCTTAATTTTCCTCCAAGGCTCAAGTTCGCGGTAAGCTATAATAAATTTGTTTATTTCGGCGAAATTTCGACTGAATTTTTTTAAATGTTTTATTCAAACGAAATAAATACCGAAATTTAGTCGATATCACCGAAATTTATCAAATGAAATTTCGATGATTCCGACGAAGTAATTTGAATGTTTTTTTTCTTTTAATTTATAGTATATTTTCATTTATTATTTAAGCTTTTAAGAATTACAAAAGAAAAAATATATATTACAGAGTGGTTGTGTATCTGTGATGTGTGTGAAAAATATTATTACAGATGGTTGTGTCATGTTTATGTGTGAATAAAATATTATTAAAGGGAGTGGTTGCGTGTGTGTGTGTGTGTGTGTGTGTGTGTGTGTGTGTGTGTGAGAGAGAGAGAGAGAGAGAGAGAGAGAGATTGTGCATAATTATTGTATTTTGATCAAAAATAATTTATTTCGGCAATTTTTTTCAAAATTTCCGGGAATGTAGGATGATCTCATTTGAAATTATCCAGAATAAAATTTTGGGATTTCTATTTTGCCATATAAGGACGAGATTGAAATTTCGTGAGATTTTGACAAAATTCAAAACAATGTTTGAATTTCATGAAATGGGAGCAGATTGCTAAGTTATTGGGGTTGTGTCAGTGTTTACAATGTCATCTACTCACTGTACAAAAGAAGCTAAACAAACGTGATTTCCAAAATATGAACCTTCAAACTATAATTGATCTGCTCTGTTGCTCAGTATTAATGTGAATCCGAATCTCATATTTCAGGTTTTTACTTGGTATGGAGCTACAATCGAAATGGAAGGGACCACTGAAACTGATTATACTGCAGATGAGGTATGTTTGTGTTCTCTTATATTTGTAATGACCACTGTTTGATTTCCTTGACTACAAATTTGACTCTTTAAGGTTGCTTTCATGTCAATTAATGCTTTTGCAATGCTTCTTATAGACACCTATGGTAAGCTATGTAAATGTACATGCTATTCTGGATGGACGGAGAAGTCGTGCTAAAGCATCCTCATCTAGTGATTCCGAGTCTTCTCAGGTATTACTTCATTCTTTTCCTTGATATGCTGAAAAATAAAAGTTTTTTTCTTGTTTTTTCAAGTATACCCAGCTTTGCCCCAAAAGCATCTAACTATCTTGTTGCTCTTCCTTTGGTTTGGTTCCACAAATGTGCTTCAACCACTTTTTGATTATGCCTGAAAGTTTTTTTGCTGTCTCAATAAATAAAGGACAATGGAAAAAATGTTTCCCGGACCAATTGTATCATCAAATCCACAGGACCATCCAGTAAAATAATATTAAGTAAAATGGGGAACCTGGCTACTCCAGCTTCAACTTTTAGTGAGACAAGGAAAGAAAAAAGGAAAAGATTTAAAAAGTAAATAAAAATTTAAAAACATATTATTTTTTATACTTAACTGAAGGTTTAGGTTTTTTGAGTTCTGGATACAGGGGTTTTAAGGTTTAGATTTATTTCTTTTACAAATTCTCTTTAGTTTTTTTTCTCTTTTTTTTTTTTTTGATGAATCACATCAAGATATATATATACACACATCAAAAAAGAGACTGAGAATGTATAATAAGCCTGAGGTGGACTAAGAAAGGAAAAAAATGAAAACAAACAGGCATAAAAAGAACACTGTAAAATCCTCACTCCCTGCCCTCAATCTTGTCTTCAGTAGGTACCCCGATAAACAATACATCTCTCCCCAGTCCACCTCTAGCAAGCCTACCAGCAAGGCCATTAGCCCGTCTAGGAATATGGCTAAAGGAAGTGCATAAATCACCGAATAGGAATCTCGCAAGGCGACATATATGTCTATATCTCCAAGCATTCATAGAAGAAGAAGACAACACCCAATCTATCACAATCTGAGAATCCCCCTTTTTTGCTTTCCGTGGACTAGCACAAAAAAGCCTTGCATGAGTGTTGATATCCCATCCATTTTCATGAATCCCATATTTGCTTGCAATAGCCTTGAACCAGAAGGCTTTTTGGTCTAGACTAAATCTCTATAGCCATTTTCCCAAAAGTGCAAAGTTTTGTTCCTGAATGTTACCCAAGTTTAAACCGCCCTTGCATTTTTGGTCTAGCCTAAATCATCTTCACAACTTTTACCGGCGCACGGAACAAGGATAGGTAATATACGGGAAGATTTTTGAAAGCCGCTTGAATTAGAGTGATCCTGCCACCAATAGATAAGCAATTCTTTTTCCATGTGGCCAGTCTTTTCTCCACCTTTTCAATGTGAGGTTGCCAGAAACTCGGTTTTCTAGGGCTATCTCCTAAGGGGAGACCCAAATATCTCATGGACCACTCAGAAACACCACATTCCAAAACATCTGTGCAAGCCTGTACCATTTATTTCACCCTTTTGTACGTGGAAAATAGGGTCAGTTGCATGTTTGTCCCTTGTCATTTGATTGGATAGTCATGGAATTTAAATCACTCCATTGGTCATTGTTACATGATTCAATGAAAATTATATTTCTTTTGTTTTCTCATTTTCTTGAAAGAATGTACCCACCTAGCTTGTTTCTAGCCTAAATTATTTTGGCAAAACATAGGTTCATTTTTGGGGGGGAATATAAGCTATGGGTAGGTATTGAAGATGGAGAACACAACATCAACAAATTGGGAGTTGTACTATGCAAAAGTAAACCCTCTTCTCATCTTAGCGATGTCCAAAACCTTGTTCTTAAATCATGATTACTATGGCAAGGAAATTTCTTGGGAGATTTTCTATTTCCTCTCTGTTTTTTCCCCTCATTTATCAAGAATATGTGATAGGAACTGCACTTTTATTATATATATAGGCGTCAATGTGTGCACACTAATGCATGATTTTGCTTAACTCTCAAGTTATGTTACTATTAGTGGTTCAGGGCCCCAGGGTGATTGTTGTTGGACCTACAGATTCAGGAAAGAG
>JAUPMG010000002.1:12841602-12861311 GCA_031762675.1 Pachysandra terminalis | reverse complement strand
CAGTTGCTTCTTCATGCTATTGAAACATTCAATGCCAATGTTGTTTTGGTTCTCGGTCAGGTAAATGCCTTTCATTTACATATATAAATTTCATTGTCATCTAATTTCAATTCATCCAGCAGCATTAGGCTGGTGAAATTCCCCACTGTCGTAACTTTTATCCTAGTAGTTAGTCTTCGGGAAAATCTGTAGCTGAATGTAATAAGATCAAACTTTTCATCGATAGATCAAATTGTGAGGTACATGGAACAAATGTCAGCTTCAGGACCCGCCATGAAATTCTTTTGTTCAAAATCGGCTCAGTGAACAATCATTAGGAAAACAAATATATATATATATATTTATTTTATTTTTTTTCTTTCTGGAATATTCTACCAGTCCAATTGGACAAAATTTATAGATTTTGTTTTGCTGTCATGCATTTACAAATTTCAAAGAACTTGTGAATGTCTTTACCAAGATTCTGGTATCTTGACCAACATATTAAAATTCGGACTTTTTCATAGATGTTAGACTGGAAGTAATTGAAACCAAGAGTTGCAACCATTGCATAGGTGGGATATAGGAGCAACTGGACGGTAGGTATTAACCCACACAAGCAATAGTTGTCTTCATATGCAATTTATAATCAGTAACACTACATATTATGTTAGGACTGCAGAATCACTCTTAACTTATTATGCTGCAAGATATCTTTCCAGCACATGTAATAGCTCTGAACGCTCTGGACTTTTGCGTTAAAGGATTCTTTTCCTTTGTTTTTTATAGGTTGAACATAAAAGAAAAAAGATAGTCTCTGTATGAAAAGATTAAAAAATTTCCAGTGGAACATGGATGCTATCTTGGTTCTACATGGACAAATGATACCTAGTCATTTTTCTGTTAATTTTCTCATTGTAATTCTTTCTGATTATTTTAGTTCCCAGAAGTTGACATCTCTGTATTCACTTACTGGGGAATGAACTTGAAGGTAAGTTCATTGCCTCATTTTTTATTTTGTATGTTTTCTAAACTTTGTGCAGGAGAAACTCTGTAGCATGCTCAAAGATGTACTTAGGAATAAGCCCAATGTGGATGTTGTGAAACTTCAAAAATCAGGTGGTGTTGTGTCCAGGAATGCAAAGTTCCGTCAGAGAGCCAGGAGCTACAGGATAAGGGTATACTCTGAACCCCATATGTTCATTAGATGATTTGACTTGTTTTAAGTAATTGTTTTTTATTTTATTTTTTTGGTTCTTGCTAGAACTCTACTTGTAAGAAGAGTTGGTTCTTGATGTTTTATATATAGAATTGTTACCAACAAGTCTTGTCAAAAAAGAGAAGCATCAAATTTCTGGAAGATAATAGATGTTTGCTAGAAATTAAAGATTCAAATTGTTATATAATGTCTGAGAAGCATCTCCGAACAAAACTAGTAGTTTTGTTATCAGTTATGTTTTCATGATAATGACATTAGTGCATATGTCTTTTCTTTTCAATAGTTATTACACTTGCCAACAGTCTTTATTTTAGTAGCCTGTCTTATATTTAGATTCTTTTTCATGCTTCATATAGCTATTTCGTTATTTCTATGTGACACGAGAAAGAATGGAATGTAGGGAATTGGGCTTCCTCACTTATTTCTAAGTTCATGCTCCCTTTGCACATTCTGATTTTGATTTCTTTCAGGAGTACTTTTATGGTCTTGCAAATGATCTCTCCCCACATTCCAATATTGCGAGTTTCAGTGACTTGTATGTGTACCGAATTGGTGGTGGGCCACAGGCCCCACGTTCAGCTCTGCCAATTGGTGCAGAGCCTGCTGCGGACCCTACAAGATTGGTTCCCGTGAATATCAACCGAGACTTGCTCCATTCTGTTCTTGCTGTTTCATTTGCCAAAGAACCAAGTCAAATTATCTCTAGGTAAATCATGGCATTTTGACCTACCCTTTCTCTGCAAATGCTCATCATTCATTCATTTATTTATTTTTTTGGATGATAACCAGCCAGAACATTTATTTTTCATACATAACAATCTAAATATATTCTTAAACGGGTTGGCTTAAGAGATTTCCAAATCCGAAGTTCTGACTGATCAGATGATACTATAGTTGAATGCACTCTCCAGACCTTCTCCCAGTCCCGCATCTAATCATAATACAATAAATTGAATTGTTGCATTGTCTTATTCGGTAGACGTGTTCAGGTCATACTCTTATGGGCCTATCATAGTGATGGGGTCCGGCCACTTCCTGTACAATGATCATAGCTAACCATACTCATGGTCCTCTAATACTCACATATGGTGGTATGCACGTGCACATGCAAGTTGAGGAACTGGAGATCTTGGTAGCAGTCTTTAAACTCGGTATTGGATTGGGGATCGTCCTGGTCCAATACCGATTTGGATTGTCGATCCAACTCGGGATTGGCCGATCCAAACATGACCTTATTTTATTTATTTTTTTTTTTTAAATCATAAAATTTTTTAGGGGTGTTGGACAATCCATATTGGTTCCCCCCCTATATGACTCGTTCGAAACCGAGTCAGATCGTCTGGATCGGATGATCTGAACGACTCTGAATCAGTTTTGGACCGAGTCATAGAACTTTAGCAATTTTCGGGATCGGCTTGGGATATTGACTCGTCCCGAGCCAATCCCGAGTTATATCGGCAGATCCGATTCGGGATCAGCCGACACTAACACTATGCTTGGTAGAGCACATAACTAAAACAATTAAACGCTGACAACAATAAAATCCCAACTATTTGGGATTGGTAACACAAATTCTGTTCTGCAATTTCAATCTATCAAAAGCCATATCTTTGATCAGATTATTTTTGCTCAAATCCTGCACAAACATGTCTTCTCTAGGAACGTCATATTCATGTCAAATGTATTACCACTTTTTTTTTCACCTGACTTGGCTTATAACTTCTTATCTTTTTGATGCAGTAATGTTACTGGTTTTATTTGTATCACAGACATTGACATCCAGAGGTATAAGCTTTCTCGACTCACCCGCCTTTCTTGCTTTTATTCTAACGTCGGAACCTAATGACAACAAAGGTAATACACAGGAAGAAGATTACGTACCTTGCCCCATCCGCCGGTGATCTCCCAAGCAGATTCTTGATTGTCGGAACCCTGTCATGGCTTGAAACCTAATAGTTTTTAATACACTGGACTCCCAAAGCTTTGAGAATATCCAGTGTCTCAGGTTCTGGGTGAAGATTTTGTTGTCTAAAAGGAGCAATACTTGCACAGGTCATTTTGAGGGGTTTAAGAGATGCGTCTTTGCTTCGAATTTCTGCATATGATTGTGTTAATTGTCTAGTTTTCCTTTCACACTCTAGCTTTCTGAGTCATGAATTCACTCCTTAATGTTCTATCGTGGATTTCTGGGTTTGCAGGTTGCAACAATGTTATTGTTTCTATGTTAACTATACAAAGTACAGTTTGTTTCTGGGTAATGGTTGCCCTAGACATTGCTGATCAGACACTGGAGATCTTTTGAGGAAGAAAAGAAATTTAAGCATTGACAAGGCAGGACTTTACTGCTCTGTAACCAACCAGAGGAAGAGTTGCTGTGGCGAGTAGTGAGACCTAAGACTGCAGAAACAGCTATTCGTCAACACGCTCTCCCTTGTTTGGCAGCTCGCTAACAAAATTTTGTCTTCCCAAGTTACCAAAACTTTCTTCGAATTGAGGACCCTCATTGCTGCATGATCCGTCTGAATCTGGTTGATTGATTAGCAGAAATAAACGGTCCTCGTGTCATCACCTACGGTTCAATATTCGTTAATATTAAATAAACATAGGGGTGTTTTAGGAAAAATAATAAGGTTATCATATTTTGCACGTTTGTATCAGAGAATCCATTAGAAGTACGACTCATTGTGACACGGGACTGGTTAGAACTCGTAATCCATAAAAGGCCCTCTCAGTGTTCTCAACCGAAGACTCGTAATAGAATCATCACCACCTGATCTTGATCAGACGATCTTATCCGTCAGATTCTTATAATCTTTTTGGCACAGGATGATACGTGGAGAGATAATACGGAGAGATAACTACATATATGGTAATACGGAGAAATAGCCGGTGATGGACTCTGATTTGAATTGGAAGAGCTAGCTACGTCTACTTGAAGTCTATCTTCTCAGTACAGATTAATATAAAAAAAAAATAGATCACTAGCTTCTCTCTCTCTTGTTACAACCATGGCACAGCTTGTCTTTTTATTCCTTCTTTTGACTATCCATGCAACTTCAACAGCTCAATCTCCTTTCCATCGCCACTTGTCCAACCGTCATGGTGATGTTTTTGACGTTCTCCGTTTCGGAGCAGTCGGAGATGGACGAACCGATGATACCCAGGTACTCTTTTATATATATATGTATGTATGTGTGTGTGTGTATGTGTATATACGAATTCAGTTCTTAATTCTGTTATATCTTTCTTTCTGTGGTTTTTGTGTTGTAGGCCTTCAAGAACGCGTGGGAGGCTACGTGCATGTCTTCATCATCTTCTCCAACTATGCGTGTTCCTCTCCATAAGACCTTTTTACTTCATCCCATCACCTTCAGTGGAAGTAACTGCAAATCCAGGAACATCCACGTTCAGGTCCTCTCATGAATTCTTTCCGATCGATCTTTGCTTTTAAATCTTTATGTTTTTTTTTCTAACCCTTTATTATTGTTTTTAATTACAGGTGGATGGAAATATAGTTGCACCAAGTGATCCTTCACACTGGAATTGCAAACATAATAACAACTGTAAACAGTGGATTGTATTCTATGAAGTCGATGGTCTCTCAATCCGGGGTTTGGGTACAATCGGCGGTCAGGGCTCGAAGTGGTGGAGCCGCCCATGCAGATATGTAAGATCATATATATATATCCGAAAAGACTTTCTTTTTCAAAATTTTTAATCAATCATGAACAGTTTATAGCATCAAACAACTTCATGAAATAATCTTTTTTTTTTTTTCTCTCTCTTTGGGCAGGGTTGTGACAGAGCGCCAACGGTGAGTTAATAGCCATTCTATACATATGACCATGCATCTATGAATGTATCATGTAAATTAGGGGACAAGATCATCCCATTCGGAGAATATATGTCAAAACATTTGAGTTCAAGAACTTCATTCACGATCTAGGGATATTATCACATCCTATTTTTTGGTAGGCTTAAAGTTTTGCCGGTTTTGGATGTGTTGGACGAAATTTGAAATAATGTTTTTTCTGAATTATTTTGCGAAATAAGTGTACGAAATAGCCGAAATCTTTGTACTTTGCCCAAATCTATTTCACTCAAAATGTTCATTTTATCAACAAAATTTTCGGCCATTTCGGCCAAATTATCGTCTAAAATCTAGTTAAAAGTAAAGAAAATGATAAATTACACTCACTCCCTTGAGTTTGGCATAATGACAACAAGTACCCCTTAAGCTTTGGCCATCACAAACACCTCCCCTATAGTTTGAAAGTATGTTACAACAAATCCCTTCCGTTAGTAACTATCAATAAAGTAACGAAATATTTGATTTTTGCTTATTGCAGTATATTTTATGGACGAAAATACCCTTGTATACCTTGTTTAATAATCTTGAGAACGAAATAGATGCTTATATGGAAGAAGAAATAAGTTTAGTATCAATGAAAATTGTGAAAACCCCATTGATCTCATATAATTATAGGATAAAAATTAAAAAATAACAAAAATTAAATCAGAAAATAAATAATTCAAAAATTGTTCATATTTATTACAATTATCATTGATTGAGGGGTATTATGGTCAAATGATCAATTTCTGTTACAGATCGTTAGAACCCCCTCTAGTTTGAATTTGAATCCAATATAGCTTGGGTACTTATATACTTTTTGGATGTTGTAATATAAATGTTGTATTTATTATTTGTAAATTTTTGTATTATTTCACATCATTAATCAAAATATTATTTGTTGTTGTTTCTTTTTTTAAATTTGTATGTTCATAAATAATGTATATTTTAATGAAGATATCACTTTTTATTGACTAACTTTATTAGTTATATTTTAGAAGTTATTACTTAGTACTTATTAAAAAAAGAGAAAAAGAAAAGAAATTGGCTAAAATTAAGTCTATATTAAAATATTTAAAAAAAAAAAAGTGAATTTATTTCGGCAAAATATCCGAAATTTCGATTCGAAATATGCCAAAATTTCAACACTTTATTTCGTTCAATTACCTTAATAAAAAAATATTTTTCATCGAAATATCCAAAATTTCGGATATTTCGGTATCATTTATGCCTTTGAAATCTTTAAAATTGGCAAAATTTTAAACTATTGGCACAGCATGGGTTTTTCTCTCATTCACATTTTAAGGCTTTAGGGTCATTAGAATATTTGAGTCTCCATTATAAGCAATGTTGTTGATACAAAAAAAATTTTGAGTCTTCTGTGATTAGCTATATATTTTCCATATTCTACTCTATGTCACATACTTCTACTTTCTTCTTTAAATAACATAAGTTGATCATCTTATTTTCACATCTATATATTTGCAGTCTTTCGTGATTTCACACTCAAACAATGTTCACATTAGTGACCTAAATTTTAAGGACAGTCCTCAAATGCACATTGCCTTTGAGAGCTCATCATGGGTATATGCTACAAATCTCAAAATCAGAGCTCCTGAGGACAGTCCAAATACCGACGGTATTCACATCCAACGGAGCACAAATGTATTCATAGATCGTTCGAGCATCGAGACAGGTATTTCATTCGATCTATCCATCATCCTATATTAATCACACTTCCATGTTATTCTTGTAATATTCTTATGCATCACAATCTTTGTAATTTCATTTTAATTTATCCTATATTAAGCAAGAAGCCGACTCCGTCTTTCCGAAAAAAAGAAAAAAATTATTTAATTTATGTGAAATGCAGGTGATGATTGTATTTCAATCGGAGATGGATCGTCGCACCTTCATATTACCAGAATCCTATGTGGACCTGGTCATGGTATAAGGTGAAACATGGCAATTCTGATGATCATTGTTAATTTCTTCATTTATTTGATTATAAATATTATTGTTTTTCTCATGTTAGTAAAATATTTTTGAATTTCTTGGATAGTATTGGAAGTCTTGGTAGAGGAGGAGAAGAGGAGACAGTAGAATACGTTTACGTTAACGACGTTCAATTCACCGGAACATCCAACGGTGTTCGGATAAAGACATGGCAGGTAATATTTGAAACTCAAACTTAATTTCCTTATCAATGACTCTGCAATATGATTTCTTATATTTATTGTTAATATTTGATCAGGGAGGAAGAGGATACGCTAGGAATATCGAGTTCAACAGAATAAGATCTCGCGGTTCAACCCTACCGATCGTCATCGATCAATTCTACTGTGCTCATCAAAACTGCAAAAAACATGTGAGATCCTACTCATAATCTTCTGTATCATGGACTTGCTAATAAGATTTTAAACCTAATTTATCGTAAATATGGCAGAGATCGGCGGTACATGTTAGTAATGTGACGTATAGTAACATATTCGGGACGTCGAATAGGGAACAATCAGTGAAGCTTGCATGCAGTGAGACAGTTCCATGCACAGATATCTTCATGAACAACATAGATATTAGATCGACTAGACACCATAGAGCGACGACGTCCTACTGCGCGAACGCCCACGGAAGAACGCGCGGCGTAGTCGTTCCCGAGGTTCCATGCTTGAAGAGAAGAAGAGAAGAAAATTCTCAATAGTTATTAATTATCTGCAAATAATGAACACCAGAAAATCTGGGTCATACCTCATGGCCCATCCATGGAAGGCTTTAAATTTGCTTGAATTTAGGTCATCAATCATCATCAAAGTTCTTAATTTTAATGGTTAGGATAAGTATATATTTAATTTCTTTTTCTTTTGAATAAGCATTTGGTCTTCTTGATGTAAAACAAGAATTTTTTTTTTTTTTTATTTATTAAAGATTTCAGTTTTTAGTTGTTGGGTTGGTGACCTTTATATTTAATAATTGAAATAAGGCATTTCCTTGATGTTGATGTTCTTGTTTGCCTCTTTTCTTTTATTTTTTTCCCACAACTGTGTAAGTGAATATATGTGTCTATATGGGACTTGAATCCAAGTGTGTAGTATTAAATCTTCTGCCAGATGGATAGTTTGGATTGACTACACGTAATCAAAATGGTCTTATCTCAACAACTTGATGTCTGAAATTTCTATTTGGATATTGTATTATAAGATTGAGTTCTCCTTGCTTGAATTTAAGGGTGTAAAGATGGGTCGCATGTGTCGGCCAGGCCCGATAAGGCTCGTGCCTTTTGCGCTGTGGGCCAGCATAGCATAGTCTAATTATTTATCGAGTCATGTCATGTCCTACTAATTTCGGGTGAGGATCAAAAGAAACCTCCCGTGATCCACAACAGGAGGTTGACACTTGTTCATAGGTGAGCCCTATTAAGAATAGCCACTTACAAATTTAAAAATCCAAAAACGGGTGAACCCTAATGGGCTCACAAGCAGTACAACTTGTGGGCCCTAAAACAGGTTTCAGGTCTCCAGATGTGGCATGAAGCACGGTTATTATCATGTCGTACTAGACTATATTGTGGCCGGCTTGTGCTTTAATTTTTATTATGGTCAAAATCCAATCGTGCTCCGCACCCGTTTGTATTCGAGCCGTGTCGTGTTATGGGTCATGAACTCAGACCTGACACGACACTATAACACATATCGTGTCGTGCCATACTTGAGCACGGACCAAATCGTCTGGTCGGACCAGGCCGGCCCATTTGTACACCCCTAAATAAAAATGATGCTGATAAATGATAAAACAAGGATCCAACCCAAGGCGGAGCAGATCATCACAAACCTGTTAACAACCCTGTTAATAGAGCTAAATGGAGGGTACAATTGTAATTTTTCCACCTTCACCTAAGTTGTATTATAAAAGCAAAATTATAATTTTACTCTTCATTTTGTCCTGTTAACAGGATTGTTAGTAGGCTTGTTAACAGAGAATACGTCCCCCCCTAGGGCTATATTAGTCTCCACAGACAGTTTTACACTATTTGTTTTTTGCTGCAATATTAGTCTTTGGGTTATTATAAATAAATAAAAAAAGTCTTGAGGGGTACTGTAGTAAAACTCAAGATCTAAGAGGGTGAAGTGAGCCGATCATAGTGGTGACTGATCTGAATTCCTTTACCAAAAAAACATATATTAAAATAAAAAAACAATAAATAAAACACTAAAAAAGACTGTTCGAAGTTCTAACTTGCAAGAGAGAGAGCCAAAGGTCCGATTTGCAAGCAAAAATCCCAGCTCTCCTGCCCGAACTGCCCGTTCTTTGTTCTCTCTCTTCCCTTCTTTTCTCAAGTATATTCTCCTCATCCTCCCTTGCGTCTCCTTCCTCAATCTACACTTCTCAAGTGGCCATGAAAGCTACCAGTAAGGTTCATCTCTTTCTCTCTCTTTGAGTCTCTGAGGCTTCGATGGGCAGTCTGCCGGTGTTCTTCGGGCAGCTTGGTGTTCTTTTTGTACTGTTGGTATAACTAAAAACTGATCATTCGGATCAGATTTTGAACTCTGAACTGGTCAGCTTGTTCTAGTTGATTTCTAGGTTTTCGGAGCTCTGAAACGTCATTTTGATGGGGTTTTAAGCTGATTCTTCTTGTATGTGATCTGGGTTATTTTGGTACTTTGGAAAATTTTAGTGGGTGAGTTCTTGATGGGTTTTTAATTTCTGGGGTTTTGGATTTTTCTGCTTTTTACTGATTTTCTCAATTGGGTTTGGGGAATTTTGAGCTGTAGAAGAGATTTCAGTCTGGGATTTTGTGATCTCTGTTGCTTCCTTGGAAAAGCTTCATTTGACAGTTTTGGTATGTTTGGTGGATCTGGAATAGTTTCAAAGAGGGGGGAATTTGGTGGTTTGAGGGATTTGTAGGGTTTGCAGATATGATGAGTAACTGATCTAGGCCTTTTTGAAGATGGGATTGGGTCCTGATTCGGTTCAGGTGAAGACATTGACTGTTAAGAAATCAAAGGGGAAGAAGAAGACAGATAGCGCAGAGGAAGAGACTGGGTGTTGGACTAAATTCAGGTTTATAGGGAGCTGCATCTCTTCAAGATCCAAAGTTGAGAGTTCTATAAGCGGCACCAGTACTCACTATGGTAATTCTTTATTTTCTGCAAAATTTCCCATTCAACGATTTTATCTAAATTCTCTCTTTGGATGTATTATCTGGTCTCATTTATATCTGGATTCTAGCCAAATTTTTTTTCCCAGGAAAGAATTTCAATTTTTGATTATTTTCTTATCTCTGTATGTTTTGATGAGTATTGTTTTCATCAAGTACGTATTCATCTTTGTTTGTTAGCATGGTGTGTTGATGGTAACCAATTTGTCTTTTGCTTCTGATGGAAGATCTTTATCTTAAATAAAAATAATTGATCATTGGGTTTTGGGTTCTGGGAGGCTTGGGTTTTTTTGGAAATTTTGTTGATCTTAAATAAACAAGGAAAAAAAATTGGTCATTGGGTTTTGGGTTTTGGTAGGGTTGGGATTTTGTGTGAGTACAATGATTTACCATTTAGGCGTTTCGAACTAGTTTGGGTTTTGGGAGGGTTGGGATTTTGTGGGAATTTGGTACAATGATTTACCATTTAAGTGTTTCGAAGTTCGAACGAACTAGGCATGTTTTCAAGATAGGTCTGTTCTCTAATATCCAGGATTTAATGGATAGTTTCCACCGAGGGTCCCTCCATTAGATTCGGGCTTTGGATGCTTGTTAGCTCATTTTGTTCCCAAACTATTTAATTTGTTATGATTTTCAAAGTCTAATGGACAGTAATTGCTTTTCTTTGGAGATTTGCTTCTTCTATTATTACATTATATATACCCATGATCTGATAACAATTTAATTTAATTGTTGGACTGTATGAGAGTCATTAAAACCTGACTTTGGATGTTTGTTAGCTCATTTTGTTCCCAAACTATTTAATTTGTTATGATTTTCATAGTCTAATGGACAATAATTGCTTTTCTTTGGAGATTTGCTTCTTCTTACATTAAATTATATACCGTGATCTGATAACAATGTAATTTAATTGTTGGACTGTATGAGAATCAGCGGAAAGTAAATCCACGAATGATACAAGCAGAGGACAACCAGTTGCACCAGTAGCCTCCTCTACAGCCACCAGTAATGCAGAAAGTAACTCGTCCACTTCTAAAGTAGATGAGGTACTCAAAATTGCTTCTCAGCTTCTAAAATTCACTTTTAATGAGCTTAAGTCAGCAACAAGGAACTTCAGACCTGAAAGTCTTCTTGGTGAGGGTGGCTTTGGTTGCGTTTTCAAAGGATGGATTGAGGAGAATGGAACTGCTCCTGTGAAACCTGGCACCGGGCTTACTGTCGCAGTTAAGACCCTCAACCATGATGGACTTCAGGGTCATAAAGAGTGGGTGGTATAGCACTTCCCTTTTCTTTTTCTTTATCTTTTTTCCCCTCTTTTTTTTTTTTTTTTTCTTTCTTATATTGACTACTTATTTTGCTTCCACTTCCTTCCTCCTAACATTCTCGGGTTATTCTCATATCATCATTTGGCAGGCTGAAGTTAATTTTCTAGGTGACCTTCTCCATCCCAATTTGGTTAAATTGATCGGTTACTGCATTGAAGATGATCAAAGGCTGCTAGTATATGAGTTTATGCCTCGAGGAAGCTTGGAGAACCACCTCTTTAGGAGTATGTAACTGCTTTTATCTGTACAAGTGCCCTTTTTATTCCTTTACCATTTACTTGATTTGTATTGATCATAAATTTTGATCTTTAGGGCATCCAAAATTGAAATTTTGAGTTTTAGTTGAATTAACCACTTACTGTAAACTTCTAAATAAAGTCATGGCATCTCCTTCCTAGTTTGTAGATCTGTTACGATCACAGTAACTTTTTTCCTTACGACAAAAGATTGATATTGGAAATCACGTTTTATTGACCATCTTTTCATAATTGATTTTTAATGTTCTTGGGTAACAACCACGTTATATGCAGAAGGGTCCCTGCCTCTTCCATGGTCTAACAGAATGAAAATTGCATATGGTGCTGCAAAGGGGCTTGCATTTCTTCATGAGGAAGCGGAAAGGCCAGTGATATATCGTGATTTCAAAACATCTAACATCCTATTGGATGCGGTATGTGACTGAAACTATGGCGAATGAAATCATGTGTTCTTCCTGCTCTTCCTTCGTAATAAATAGTAATCCTATTCAGAAAAGATACTCTTTCAGGACTACAATGCCAAGCTTTCTGATTTTGGGCTTGCTAAAGATGGACCTGAGGGAGACAAGACTCATGTATCTACCCGAGTGATGGGAACTTATGGCTATGCAGCCCCAGAATATGTGATGACAGGTAAGTGATTTAACTGCAAGTTTGTTTAGTGAAAATAATTCTTTTGACATTAGTTGTTTTCCCTCTCCGACATCCTCCCTTATTTGATGATTTCATTTTATACTGGTTTGTCCATTTATGGTGCATTTTCTTGCAATTTGGACTAGCAAAAGCTGCAGATGATTGTAACTTGTGGATTAGCTGATGGTTTAGTTAGGAGCTTTTGAAATGAAGATATAAATTGCAGTTGATGGTTCCCGTTATCATTACTTTGGCAATGATTTTCCTGCTTTCCCTTTCTCTTCTCTCTCACCATTCCTTAACAGCACCTGTTATCAATTTCTTGTCTACTGGTTCTTTTCGTCCACCTGCTGAACTGCTTGCCATATTTTGCCAGATGCACTAACAGTACTTATGTTTGGAGCTAATTGTTTTCAACTCAATCTTTCTCATCAAGAACAGTAGCTGATAATGTATCCCTGATGCATTAATTTTCTAGATCATAGGAGGCAATTGGCCACTAGTAGACTGTGCCAGGTGTGGATTCTTGTACGAGGAGTTCTCATTTTTTTTTTTTTTGGTTCAAAAAATAAAAAGTGAAATTAAATTATATTTGATGACCTGAGGATCACCATCATCTTCAGGTTTATGATAATAGTTAGGTTCAAGAGTTTTTTCTCTGTGAACACAGAAAAAATGATAGTCAATCGATATACTTCTTGTTAGTTGTTTGATGAAGGGATTTCTCTTCGAATGATCATGCCTCATCTAAATGCTTGTGTCGGAGATACTTGTTTGTATCTTAATTTATTGAAACTATCTCCTTGCACGAATTAATCACCTAATTCGCTAATACATGGCTTTTCAGGGAGTTTTTCCATATAAAGTAACATCCATATAGACCAAGGAATCAATTTATTTGTGACTGACTGTTAAATTGTTATCAATACATATGATTAGATTGATCACATATTTTGAGTTTTAAATCCATATTTTATTTTTCATTTTTAAAATTAATAAAGTCATTATTCCAAAAAAAAAAAAGAAAGAAAGAAAAGCTAAATTTTTCTAGGGTTGAAACATGGGATTTTTTTTCCCATATTAAGGAACATAATCAACATACAGTTGATCTATAAGTTCCGTTGATTTTCACTTATTGATCGCATATTTTTATTTGTTGATTGTTATTGAGTTTTTAGATTTAAAATTTATTATTGTTATCCTTAAAATGGAAAAGTATTGTCTTTAGAGTTAATACTTGGGATTTTATTCAAGTTAAGATATATTTATATTTTAAATTTTAAATAAAAATCTAGAATGTTATGATAGTTTGACAGATCATATGGTTCTTTAGCACATTTTTAAATTATCTTTAGACGCAAAGTGTCTTGAATTGAAGTTTCTATATGTATTTTCGCATACCCATATGTTTGTTGTATACCATTGGATGGATATAATTTTTGGGCTTATTTTTGCACCAAAATCAAAATTGTGTTTTCTGTTCCATGTAAACAGTTCTTTTGAAGGAACCAACCTCACCTGCAAAATCCAATTTTTAACCATAATTGTAGGAGACAGTTCATTTCCCTGGAGATGATATGGTCTCAACAACAATCATCTAACCTTTCTAGTTAGACAAGGTTGTTGGTACTGTAAAATACGTTCTTTGAGCTACTATCATTTATATGCAGTGGGCATTACAGTTAACATATTTCATGGAAAGATCAGTTGAAAAGCACAACGTAGTGGATTAGTCATGTTGTGTGAGTTTTTTTTTTTTTATTATTATTTTTATTTGATGAATATATGTAAGATAAATTATGCCACTATGTAGAAAGATGGTTTGTGTGCTGGTACTGTTGATTTGCATTGTGAGAAGTTTGATCTGGTGTATCTGATTTGGAAAGTTCCCGTGCCATAAGAAGTGGTTTTCTTAATGTGGATGGCTTCCCGCGATAAACTCCTCATGGTTGATTATTTGATCTCTAGGCAGTGTTTGATTCCTAATTATTGTGTTATTTGTAAGGCTGAGGCAGAGTCAGTTTGTTACCTCTTGATTCTTTCTGTGGTAGTTCACCAGGTTTGGAATTTTTTTCTATCATGTTTGGGTTTTCTTGTGTGATGCCTTCTGATTTGAGGTGGCTTTCTTAGGTTGTAGGTGGGGAAAAGGAAAGGGAAGATTGGTGCTTTGGGGTATGTCTCCTTTCGCCATATGTTGAAAGGAAAGAAATTCTTGCAATTTTGAAGGGATGGAACATGACGTGGCAACCATCAAATTGCAGATATTTCAACTTTTACTAATATTAAGAGCTTAAAATCACCTATGAGTCTTAAATGCACATTGTGATTGTTTGATTGAAATGCAATATTTAATTCAAGAAGTGTTGAAAATTTTCCATTTTTGATGGTGTGTCGGATTTTAAGAATTGTTATAATAGGGAAACAGGCACTCTATAAAGTATGGGATTCTCACTCACTATATCACCAAGAATTGCTTGCAATCACCTGATCAGGATTTTCTATGTTGTGAACTCTTAAGCTTTTATAAATTTCTGAACTATAATGTTCTCCTTGGCACATATCTTCTCATGAATGTGATAGATGTATAAACGAAAATTCTGTTCATAAAAATTAAGGAAAAATATATTGCGGGTAATTTCTGTTATCTAATACTTAAGTCAAGTCCATTAAGAACCCTTCAAAATTTTAGAGAGAAAATATGTTTACCATTACTTGGGAATTTTGCTAGATAAAAGCTATTCTGATATTGACCAAGTTTGTGGTTATCTTGATACCTCATCTGAATTTACCTCATCTTCTACTTCTTCTTCTTCTTCTTTTTTTTCCCCGGTTTGAATGAACTCAATCATCTGAGCTAGGTGGAGCTTCATTTATCGTTGATTTTTATTATTGCTTGTGTAACTTTGTGTGAAGTAAGGAGATATTACCGACTCGTGACCGTTTAATGCGAGGTTCTTTTGTGGATCAGTTTCTCTTAATATCAATTTCTGTTTCAGGGCATCTCACGTCAAGGAGCGATGTCTACAGCTTTGGAGTAGTCCTACTTGAAATGCTGTCAGGTAGAAGATCCATGGACAAAAACCGACCGAACGGGGAGCAGAACTTGGTGGAATGGGCACGACCCCATCTAGGGGAGAGGCGACGGTTCTATCGACTGATAGACCCTCGCCTTGAAGGTCACTTCTCCATCAAGGGTGCTCAGAAGGCCGCTCATCTGGCTGCGCACTGCCTTAGTCGGGACCCAAAAGCCAGACCTCTAATGAGCGAAGTCGTCGAGGCCCTGAAACCTCTGCTGAACCTCAAGGACATGGCTAGCTCCTCCTACTACTTCCAGACTATGCAAGCAGACCGTGCCGGGTCCAACTCAAATGCTCGAACAGGCATTAGAATACAAGCAGGGACTCTATCGAGAAACGGGCAAGCTATACGAAGTCTCTCCATCCCAAATGGCTCGTACGCCTCTCCACATCACCATCCCCACCAGTCCCCCAAACCCAATGGTAAACAACTGCCTTAGCATTGGATCTATGTTTATCGCTTTCATTCCCGCCATCGGTTTCTGTTTTCCTTGTTTTATATGAAAGTACAGAGAATCTATGGGAGGCATTGCGGCATGAAGAGTGGGATGCCAATCTTATGTCCTTGTGGTGGTGTTTTAATGCAGTAACCATTACCCAGAAAGGGAAATGGTTTGAGGAGAAAACTTTGTAAAGAATTCTATTGCCACCTTTTGTTGCTTATTATATATATAATCTCTTTGAAGAAGTGAAATGGTACATCCATCTCTCACTTGTTTTGAACAAGCAGATGCATTCAACAAAATTTTTAAGGTAAATAGATTGTGATTTTGTTTATTTCTAGGCTGATTTACTGGTGAGTTGCACCAGAGTACAAAACCAAAAAACCAAGTGAGACGATGCTACATGGCAACAAATAATTTGGTAGCTCCACTTGTATACATTCATTGATCCCACTTCATATGCTGAGTTTCAACACTAAACACAATTGTTACATGACAATCTCCTAAATCTTAACATCTTTTGTGCACAATATCTAGAAACAATTATGAAAAATTAATCGATACGATTACAAGGGACATCAAATAAACATGTGTATAAACACGGGTTTGCTCAATTGGTAGGCTCTCTAGCTCAGGAACTGGAGGTCCCACGTTCAACTCCCCTGGCTTACCGGATATATGGTCCTTGTGGGTGGGGTCATGTATCCTGAGTTTACCCTATCCCCACTAAGTGGGGTCGGGAGTTCCACGTCACCAAAGAAAAAAAAAAAAAAAGAAAGGGAAGTGTAAGCTTACATTGCCAATCATATGAAAGATTGTCCACAACAAAATACAAAAGCTCTTTTAGTACAAGCATCACATAGTCTCAACCTGTTTGGTGGTGCACAAATATTTATACAACTTATAGCTGCAAGCAGAAGACCGAAATTGATTTTCATGCAAGTGTGAAACGTCATTCTGATATGTTCATTTTGGTCATTAGTGTTGTTCCCCAAGCAGATTTCCTAGTCAATTGACCCTTGGATGTACTTTCAAATATCTTATCGGCATTACCGACCTCGAAACCATCACGTCTATGGAACTCCTTGACCTGTGCAGTTCAGAAGAATGAATGATTAACATGACCTAAAAGTCCAAAATAAAAAACAGGCAATCACTTACAATCCTGGTGATGCTGTAGAAGGGGAAAAAAAAAAAAAGGAATATAGTAATCAACCAAGATTAAACTAATAGCAAATATACTTTTCATAATTATAAACTGATTAATATATAAAATGCAACTGGACAGCTAGGCAGCAACAATACAACATGCCCTTAAACAAATATAAAACACCAAGCATACGACATCCTGATGCTGAAGAAGAAAGTTCACGTGTAAGAGCACAATTTGAGTGAATCAGAAGTCAGACTTTGACAAGGGACGATTATGACAGCTATAAGCGTTTGCAGGCATCCATTTGAGGGAAGAATGTGTTTTTGAACTTAGGGGTATATTTAGAAGATAATGTAGAAACATTAAACTCACTTTTTTTTTATGTAAGTATAGATATAACTTGACATGCCTGCTTCTCTACCATGTTTCTATCATTTATATCTATACTTATATAAAAAAAGTGAGTTTAATGTTTCTACATTATCTTCTAAATATACCCCTAAGTTCTAAAACACATTCTTCCCTCAAATGGATGCCTGCAAACGTCTATAGCTGTCATAATCGTCCCTTGTCAAAGTCTGACTTCTGATTCACTCAAATTGATATCTATATATATATATATATGACAAGCTTTAATTAATATCAAATATACCGTCACTTGGTGTGACAGTAAAAACCTCAGGCTGCAAGCATGAAAACGTTTCTGGGTGAAGCCACTTTGTGCAAAAATGCAAAGGTTAGGTCTGTTGTCAATCCACCCCTCCCAAGACCATGCTTCGGCGGGACCTACATTGGGTTATGGTCCTTGTTTTGACTTATTACTCATATAATATGATTTATTACTTAATAAGACACTTGTCTAAGTGACTAGGCACTGTTTAGAGATTAGATGATACTAGACTAAGTGAACTAGAAGCACCTGCCTAGTTGAGGTTTTGGCCCAGATGAGTGCTACAACATACAATTTGATAAACAATTGAACAAAATTAGAATTTACATATAACCTATTATTTATTACTTGTAATAATGTATTTGTATCTTTTATATTGTATTAATAATTATAACTAATTATACAACTTATTTTGACTTTACTCATATAATTATATGAGGAACCATCATGTTGATCTACTTTGACAGATTAGGATGGCAGAATAGGATTTGTGTTGCCAATCCCAAACAATTAAAATAAGGCACTCTTTTATTGGTTGTTTATTTGTATATACCATTACGTTACAACTAGATACAACTAAAATTTAGTCCTCCTGTCCTTTGGGATGTTGGTAGGACATCCCTTAGGATGGGCAGGCGCTTGGTACTGTATCTCTCCTATGGGGGAATGGTCGAGTGCCCATGTGTGTGTGGAGCTAAAAATAAAAAAAATTGCTTATAAGATATTATTTGTCTCTAAAATAATTCTATAAGTTTATAACTTACTAGGAGTACGAATTGATTAATTTATTAATTAAATTAGCGTATTGCATACATAATCTTTATTCATGTATTAGCTATTACTTATAACTTGTTACTAATACCTTCATTACAGATAATACACTTATATAAATATGTCGCTAAGGGGAGTACCAAATTTCCTAGGCAAGTGCAAAAGCTACACCGGTTTACTACCCATTTTGATAACTTTGCTACTAAAGGCACCATAATTACAACAACCACAAGATTATCTTCTTAAAAAAAAATATGTAACCTAGTTCAGGCATCATAATGCATAAAACTTCCAGAGATTATTCAGCAAGCTAGAAACTGATGCACATACTTTTTTTTTTGGAACAGAAAAACAGATGCAAATACTACTTAGCTCAACCTTAATCCTGATTAAGTAGAAGCACAAGATATTCTATAGAAAACTCCCTTTCTTAGCCTATTCTTGCATTCTTTTTTCTTTCTTTTAATATTTAACTGAACAAGAGTGCACAATAAATTGATGGTTACATAATACAACAACCACAGCAAAATGCCTTATCCCAAATAGTTGGGGTCGGCAACACAAGTCATGTTCCTCCATCCAATCTGTCAAAAACCACATTTTCAGTCCAATTATGAGTATCCAAATCCTTTCTGACTGACTTCATCTAGGTTCTTTCTGGTTTTCCTATCACCCTTTTAGATACTTTAATGAATACCCCCCTCACGCCTTCTCACAGCTGCCTCCTTAGGTCTTCGCTTTATATGCTTAAACCATCTTAACCTGCTTTCTTTTACCTTATCTCCTATTTGGGCAACACCTAGGCACCCTCGGATATGTTCATTCCTTACCTTACCTTTCCTAGTCTTCCCACACATCCATCTCAACATCCTTATCTCCACAATGCTCATCCTATGTATATGTTACTTCTTCGTTGCCCAACATTCTGATCCATACATCATAGCAGGCCTAATGGCTGTCCTGTAAAATTTTCCTAACAGTTTGAGTAGGGAACACGGCGATCAGATAATACTCTAGACGTGCCTCTATATCTAAACCATCTAACTCTAATTCTATCTTCCACATCCTCATCAATATCCCCCTCTTTGTGTATAATTGATCCAAGATAATCTACAATTTTAATATATAGAGAACAATATGATCATAATGTTCAAAGAACTAGTCAGCCAGATGGAAG
>JAUPMG010000002.1:12814835-12828236 GCA_031762675.1 Pachysandra terminalis | reverse complement strand
TATATTTTAAAATAGAAGATTATATTTTTAGAAATAATTCCCTACCTAAAATCAAACTAGAAGAAAGATATTGTTATCTTAAAACTAAAAGAAGATGATCCCTATCTTAATTTATTCTCTTGTTCAAACTCTTAACAGATAAGAATAGTTTTAATTACATAGTATTACTATTATAACTGGCCCCATACATACTACTCCTACTACTATTTTCCCTGGAAGTTCAATTTTTGCTATATAAATTGCAACCCACTTTAGCTGGAAAGAAAAGATGTTTCCACTCATTCTTCTGATCCCTCTTCATCCATTCTGAGTCTGTGTAAATAGCTTAAAGAGTAGAAAGTATGGAGATCCCATTTCAATTGCTTTCTTCCTTTACCAGCATTCACTAATAGGCATTTTTGTTAGCATTTCAGAAAGGACCAAGTATGGGAAATATCTTATGTTGTGTGCAAGTAGGCCAATCAACAGTAGCTACCAAGGAGAAATTCGGAAAATATCCAGCCAGGATGCCATTGCCTACCTTGGATCCTTGGGCAACGAATCGCCTGCAAGCTCTCGTTACGGTTGAAGCAGTTGAACGTGCGTTGCGAGACCAAGACTAAGGTTTGTCTCGTATATTTAAGCCTTAATGCCTTCAATAATTCTTTACACCCACTTGAGAATTCTAAAGAAATCTTATTATTTTGGTTCACATTCTTCTTTTACCTGACTCTGTAGTTAACCTGTTGATATCTTCATAGTATTTTCACTGATCCTGAAGCCATTACAAATGATTGTGTTAGTAAGGAAGTGTGGGTTAGAACATGATTAACTGTTTCCACGCAGTTTTTAAAAGCAATCTCACACCTGCTTCACCAAAATGAGCTTCCTTAAATAACACTTCAATCCAAAGCAGCTTCCAGAGTGCCACCAAACATCCAAGTAGTAGATAGTAAGGTCTTTTAGGTATAGGAAGGGCTTCCTAGCCCTTAGGAAGCTACGCCAAACATAGCCCAAGCGCTCTTCATGTCATCTGCCATATGTTGACTGCTTTCTTCATACAAGTCTAACTCTGCACTGGATTTCTCAAAACAGAGAAACACTTACAAATGAACCAAGTGCTTGAAGCGATTATCAAAAGGGCCAAAAAAATAAAAAATAAAATAAACTCAAAGTACTATCATCAATTTAAAACAAAATTGACGGCAGAGCCTCCGCTCGAACCGAAGTATTTATCCTCCAAAAACAAAAAAGACTGATACAAGATGGTGAAAAATATAAAAGATGATGATGCCTTTCCATGATATCAGCTACTTGCTTTTACAACCAAATGAAGAAGAAACAGCACCACCATCACCACAACAGACCAGGACTATTGAAAACAAAGATATTGTCCTATGGACCTTCCCACCTACATTATTGCTTCGTCTTTCTTACCTGCTCAATTGAACGGTTTTTTGCTTTATATCTAGGGCTTGAGAGCAATTGCCAGACCAACCTTCGCACTCTTATCAATAGCCTTGGTGTCAACCTCCCCGGAGATGGTAAAGATAGACTTTGGCCGCCACTCATGTTGGATAAGAGCACTAGCCTTGCCATAGTGGTTCACCCTCGCCTTCACCATGGTCAAGGGATCTAATGCATGCTGGGTGCCAATGGTGAGGGTATTTTCGTTGCTCGAGAAGCTATGGGTCAGCTCGGCACTGACAGCTGTGTTGGTCAGGGGGCTCACTGTCTGGTAGTAGGAAGCATTGAGGGTATCAGCCTTGTCGTTCCTGTACAATCAATATACATCAATATGTCAACCAACAGAAGTGTCACCGAGATCACAACATCGCTAAATCGTATTGGGATTAATAGGAAATTAGGAATATGGTAATCAAAGAATCAAGTCTACTTTTGCATGGTAAATTAAAAGTCAGATCCATTGACAGACGTATATAATAAGCAAACAAACAAGAATGTTTACTGCACGAAGAAGTGGACTTTTTTTTTGGTGACGTGGAACCCCAACCCCACTTCGTGGGGGACAAGGCCCCACCCACAAGGACCATATATCAGGTAAGCCGGGGGGACTCAAACCTGACACCTCCAATTCCTAAGCTGGAGAGCCTGCAAGTTGAGCTAACCCGTGTGAACTATTTTATTGCACTCCCATCCTAGAAGAATGCATTTGCAATTTTATTTGCACAACATGACGAAGCATTTTAAAAATTTTCCCATAAAGCAATGCAGAATACAAGAATAAAACCAGTTACCGACGGATTTCTTTTTTTTTTTTTTTTAATGAATAAAGAAACTGGAATAAATATAAGAGAAATAGGAATGTAAAAGATAAGAAAACAAAAAACTATACACAAACTCGAGCTATCCAAAGGATTACTTACAAAGTGAATGAAGCAATGAGGTCGGCATTGGTGAAACTCAAACCAGCATTGCATTTGGTGAAGTTCCCGGTTGCAGTGTCAAATGAGAGGTCAGCCCCAACAGAGAGAACATTGCTTCCTACAACACCAGAAAAGTTAACAATGGGGTTTGCCGTCAACCCAATGCTTGTGCTTATCCCAGCATGTTCATGAAAATACTGGAGTTCCACCTGTAACGAAAATTCAGATAAATTAAATAGCAACCTCAAGATGTTGGTATTTGACAGATGTGACACGTCTAATGGAGCAGATAGTCCATGTGTGAGTAAAGCATAACATGTCAGTTTCCTCAATAGGTGAACAAAGATATTAAACTCATTCACAACAAGATTGACATAGATAATCCAAAGAACAAGAAGTGAGTATAAAGTTCTTACCTTGCCAGATTTTTGATCTGGTACAATAAAGCTAAAGATTGCTTTGATTCCAGGAGCAGGTTCATCAAATGTAAATGTCGTATAAAGCTGACAAAAGCACAGAGGATTGTTAACCATGTGATCAAAGGATATAAATTCTGAATTCAGGTCAACTTCCAAACAAATGTTTACAACACTCTTCACATACACATCTAATTCAAAAGACATGCACATTAAAATTGTAAGAGATTCCAAAAATTCATCTGAAAAAATGAAAAAAGATAAGAACGTCTCAATGCAACCAGTCTCGTATCCCCCTATACCATCTGACATTACGACTTTTTGTGCTGATATGTCGGTGGCTTCTTATTAATGATCTTGTAACTTGTAAAATTACATGTCTTCATTGTAAACAATGTAGCTAGTATATCTTATCACAGGTGGACCCAAGAGGTATACACATTGATTAATAATAGTTACCTCTCATCACAAATCCACACCCTTTCACCAAATTATATTATTCACAGACCCCTCAAAACCCTTAAGAAAACCGTATCAACCAGACAATAAAATAAGGATATGGAATCCATGCTAAATATGGCTAAGCCATCTTCAAGAAGCATATTAAATTTCATCAGCTTATGATAAAACAAGATATCACAGAAATATTATAACATTAACATCGATGTGTCCAATACCCTGTTACAAATTACATAAATTTGGGCAGCAGTGTTGATGTCTGACATGGGTAAGTATCTTATGCAGGTAAAACACTAGATCCAGTAAACCCAAGATATAATTCTTGGGCTCAACAATATATTTGAAAGCATAAAAGAAAGTAATTATTTTCATAATATCATAAGCATTAGAGTTCATTTCACAATTGAACAACTTTTGAATAGTAACATAAACCCATGGAACAAATAAATAAATTGTAAAGTGTTATATCTGCCTACAAAATTATATAGGATATCATAACTGCGATTGATGCTAGCATTAGAATTGAAGTAGAGTATGCAATTACCCAACCATAACATTTGGATTTTTAAGACTCAATACATGCCTGACACATTCATCAACAGATTAGAAGAATCCGTGCAAAAAGCTCAATACATTGATTTGGGATTAAGCGAGCATGAAACATGTTGAATTATTGAGACCAAACCAAGACCAAAGTTACACTAGGAGAAATTGCATGTCAAGAAAATCACCATTTATCAATCTCTCACTGTCCCAATCCCTCGAGAATCTTTGTCCAAGTGGTTCGTATGGAAACATACATAAACGTGCTAAAATATACCAAACTTTTGTGAACTACTTAGGTCAGACGCCTTCGACAAATCACCTAAGGTCTTTTCGGCTTAAATATAACATAATAATTTAAGAAGGATTTGATCAATAATGTGAAGAATAGATATAATGCAGGTTGCACCACCTAACTCCTTGAAATCCATATTCTAACTTGTAGTCCTATCCTCAACTCACATAATATCCCTAGATATGGCAAAATTAAGCATTCAGTACAAGTAAAATCAAAATCCTTTCACGTCTGACTTATACACCCATATCAGCACATAAATAAAAATTCATGAGGGAATATCATAATGAAAGAATGGAATTACAGAACTTATCAGCACGGCAAAAAAAAAAAAAAATACTGCAACAGCTTACATTGGAGTTTGTGTCCACTTTCACATCAGTTGTGATGTTCTTGTTCTTAAGCTGGGTATTTACATCAGCCAGAAGCAGCTCACCTTTCTTTGTGCCCGATGAAGTAATAGCCTACAATACAAAATTAAGGAATCCACTATAAGTCAAATAAACAGACATGACATCAACTGACCTAGTAAGAAGGAAATAAATTAATGTCCAAATCAACACCATAAAACAGTTTCATCACAATGCAGATGGTTCATCCATGTCTGCTAAACATTGCAAGTTATAGCAATGACAAAATAACAATCTAAGCCTTAGCGAAACCACATAGGATGGCAAAAAAAATCCCTTTCCACAATTTAACCTATCAAAAACCATATCTTCGGTCAGATTATCTGTTTTAGAACCTTTTCTAACCAACTCCATCAAGGTCTCTTTTACCAGAGACATATATCCAGAACATGAAGCCTCTTCTACAAGCACCAATAATACATAATAGTATTTTAATCAATACCACATTTAGCAATGACTTAACAGAACAAGTAATATAATAATTTTCTTAAATATTTATATGAAAGAATAGCATCACATGGTACATTCAACAAATGTTGCATTTTACACGACACCACTATTTGCATGAGTGGCTCAAAAAAAAGTGGGGTAGGCATCTATGATAATAGAAGATGCTTCACCCTATTACATGCTAAATCTAAAGTGCAGCAAAACTACAGAACAAAGAGCATCAAGCAAGATATTTGTCACAGAAAACTGGTGATGAAAAGAAAGGGTTCATAAATATTAAATGAGAAAAGGCAAAACATCGGTGGCCGCCTATGATCTCTATTGCAAGAGTGAGTTTTCATTTTACCTAGTTAACATAGCAGGCCAAAAGATTAAATAATATATATGAGACAGAGTAAGCAAAACAAGTTTGGAAATTGTTATTCATAAAATATAAATAGTTGATAAAAAGAATTTTGATGGTATCTTAACAATATTGGCCACAATAAACATGGTTCAAAAAATACAAATGCACAATGAGCCATGGTGAGTGAAGAAGATCCAATAAGCTATTTCGAAAGTATACCAATGGCAGAATCAGTCCTGCTATCAATAACTGCACAACTCTTAGTCAGCGGTTGGCCCTGCTTGCGCTTTTGGGAGGTAGCTCAATGGAAGCAGTTATTCATGGCAGCAATAAGTTACTCATTCTAAAAGAAAATGGTGTTTAGTAAATATACGTAGTTTAAGTGCTTTGTCAAGACAAAAAGTTAAGAATTATCTTAAAATTTTGGCAAAAATATTATTTTCAAAGTTTTACTAATGCATTTAGGCGAAAAATGTCATTTTTTTTTTAAGATTTACTAATGTCTATATAATAGCTTCCCACATAAGTGATCAATAAGGAGAATTTGTTCTCAGCAAGTTCTCCTTAGGGGCAATATTCCTCTACTTCTTATTGGTAAGAACTTACCTGTTACCAAACAGTGTAAAGAAGTGCTTCAATAATTTAAAAGTAAAAAATAAAAACTTAATTAAGCAGCGCAAAACACATCCTCAGACCCACTTTGGCATTGTTCGAAAAGGATAAGCATTTCTTTCAAAATTGAACCTTATGAAGTGCTTCACAAAAACTACTTCAGATGAAAATATAGTGTTTGGTAAATGCATAATTAAGAAGTACTTTTACATCTAGAAGGTAAGAAGCAATAAATTAGGTATTATTATAGAATAACATGAAGTTCAAACAGTCTCATGAACATTACAAATACTACCCGCGTAGAAATTTAAAATCATTTAATCGCACACAGAGACAAATGCATGTAATAACAATTCATCAAATAACACCATTAAATACATCTAAGAGCGAACATATTTTGCATGAATCAATCACCAGTTCCTCAAGAACTAGAAAAAGATAGAACAGAAACCCTAATTCCATCAACCGCCTAAACATAGATAATCAGAAAAATGAAATGTCAAACTCACAACTCCAGAGGAGGTGTAGGTAGTGATGGTGAATTTGTGATCGCTCTGGTAGTCCTTGTACAGAAGATCTAACATAGAAATCAAAAAACGAAAATAAATTCAAAATAAAAATCAAGAAAAATATGTATAAAACCAGAAATCTACTGAGAAATGCTAAGAAACGATGAATCACCTCTGGCTTTTTTGCCGATATCGGTGTAGAGACCAGGACCCTTGCCCATTGAGACCTAAGAACGAAACGAAGAAGCAAAGAGAAACGAAAACGAGCTCTTTTGCTCGCGTTAGAACCCTAATTTCAGCGTCTTACAGGAGATTGAGCGTTTACGGTGTACCTACTCTGGGGAAAAACTAGGATCGTTCGATCTCGAGTTGTGCTTTTGCATCATCAGCCGTTAGAGAGAAATATTGCGTGTGTCTCGCTCAAAGTTTTCATTTAAAAGATCAACTTGATTAGATGATTATGACAGTCTGATCTATTGATCAAAATATTTGACTCTTCTTATACTTGATAGCATGGGCCAGCACACTCGCTGTATAGGTAGGAACACATGATATGATTAGCGGTTTCTGTGATTTAGCTGAATGTCAAGGGAGGTTTGTGTAATTTTACTCAAAAAACCAAAAAAATACGAATATCGAACGACGTAGAGGCGTAGAGCCATGAGAAGCACGTGGTTGGAGAAAGATGACTCGTAGAAAAGGGTGCCCGATGATATGCTGTTCCTCGATGGCTTCAAATCCTTGCACCCATTCTACACCAAAGCCTGTGGTTGGTCATTCTTTTAAAAAAATAATTTTCTCAATAAAATTTCTACTAAATCGAAAAAAGGTAAGACTTTTTTTGTACTGATGTGCTACACCAAATCAAAGCCCCTTCTCCAAAATCAAGATGACACGGTGAACCAGAAGACGACGAGCCATTCTGGCTTAGCCGGCTCATCCAAAACGGTCAGACCCTAGTAGTGCTGGCATTATAGTATTTTATGGAAAAATTACATTTTGACCTCTAAGGTTTCTGGATATTGCAGTTAGACTCTTGAGGTTTTTGAAACTACAATAACACCTTTTGTTGGAAGTAACAAGGAAGTCGGTCAACCAACCACATTATAGAAGGCTTGTCACTGGTGCATGCAGATTCTTGGGACACTGCTCTAATAATCTGGCTGAAGCGCATGCCATTTTGCTAGTTTTAGAACTTTTATCAATTGACTTTTCCATTCCATATTAGTCTATCGTAGGATACCAGGACCCCATGGAACATCAAATTTGTGACAACGGAGGCAATATTTTGGATGGCGAACAGAGCAGCTCCTACTCAAATGAAGAAGATATACAAAGAGCAGAACTCTTGCGCCGACTGGACAGCATGACGCCCTTCTGAATTCTACAAGTCCGCATTTAATTTTAGCTTAGCTTCTCCCCCTCTAATGGAACTTTTGTATGCCGATGCGATCGGCACTATCTATAAACGCTGTATGTAAATTTTAAGTATGTTAATATATCATTTCAGTTCTCTATCAAAAAAAAAAAAAACCAACGACATTAAGTCATTAACTGGTATACCCCTAATAAAGAATTGAATAACTTTTAGATAAAGTAAATAAACGTTAGATCTAAAATATATCCCTCTTAGTCTCTCGACTAAAGAGTCATATATGCTCTAACATCACACTTGAATCATTCATCAAAGAAGGAAAAAAAAGGAAAAACACATCAAAAGATTGATGACCAACTCTTTATAAGGGTTATATAAGTCAATGACTCAATATTATTAGTTGACCAACTTCCTAGAGGTTTTGAGGTTTCCAATGAAGAATATTAGTGTAAGTTTAAAGAACTCATGAGGTCAAAGTGTAATTTTCCCTATTTTATTTATGGATCCGGATCCACTCAAGTTTCAAGTACTCTTGATTTGAAACCAATCAAAATATGACATGTGGAATAAAATTTGATTAAAATATATTTACAATTTTCAAGCACAAAAATCGAGGATAAAAGTATTTTAGTATTAATAATGATGTAATATTTTATCCCCGAAAGAATCTTCTCAACTTACAATCACCTATGATTTGAAACCAATCACAAGATGACACGGGAGATGAAAATGTCATCATTATTAATGATAAAGTGATTTTAGCTTTAATTTTTGTGCTTGAAAATTTTAAATATATTTTAATTAATTTTTTTTAATCCCACGTGTCGTCTTGTGATTGGTTTCAAATCAACTAAGAGGTGATTGTAACTTGAGAAGATCCATATTCTTTTTATCCCACGTGTCATATTCTGATTAGTTTCAAATCAACTAAGAGGTGATTGAAACTTGAGAGAATCCCGATCCTCTATTTATAGACTTAGGAAAATGAGCCCAACTTGCTCATGAACCGGGCTTAGATGATTTTAGCTAGCCCGTGGGCTTCACCCAAGTGTAATTACCAATTTGCCACTTTTTCCAAAAATGGCATGAAAGCCAAGGTGTTGTCATGAAAGGTGGAACCTTTTAACAGATTAGGAAGTTTGATTAGTGATGCTTCAGTAATGGCTGACTCAACATCAAAAGCTTGATAAGTTGATATTAACATGTGTATATGCACTGATATCTGCTAATGCTTGGAATGATCAATTGCATTCCCATTCAACCCGAATTGCTAGAACCTCCAACGTCAGGTTTTCCAATCAAAATGACATTAGTGCTACGGCAATTAACATGCAATTGGTTCAAAGTTAGATGTTTATCATCCAATATGGGTAAATATCGTCTGAAGTGAGATAGCATCTGTGCACGTTATACATGTCCACTGACGTATGCTTGCACGTCACGTGTTCATATTTGTAGAATGCTTGATGACACCGAGACCTGTGGTGTGTGCCTGGAACGAGATATCTGAAGCATCAACTATACCGTGCGTCTGTGCACGCTACAAGCATATGTAAATACACGTACGCCACGCATCCAGGACGCGTGGTTTGCACCCAGAGCGAGAGGACTGAAAAGCATCAGCTGCTTATTCATTTTTTTTTACTGAATGGAATTTATTTATCTTTGTACTGAACTTGCTTCACAGATGCTTTGAAAAATAAAAATACTTGTGTTCACATATGAACATAAATAGCTAGTCTAGCTTATTGTTTCTCTTGTTGTTGGCAATTCTCTCTGGGAGTCTTTGCACTTCACTTAACAAGAGAATCCTCATGAGGAGAAGCAGTCTTGATCTCTACATTTGAATTTCCACCATTTTGCTCCACTTCCTTGAGCAGTTTCAAAATCTCTTCTTTCTTTGTTACCAGAGCCTGGATCTTGGCATCAATATTTTCCAGCTTAAGTTTCAGTTTTCCTGCATCCCTTTTTTCTTCAGGATTCTTCTTCTTCTCCTCCTTACCACCATCTTCTTCACCATCCTTGTTCTTCTTCTTCTTTTTGTCTTTCACTTTCTCATCTTTCATCTTTTCTTTACCTTCTGCTTCCTCATGCTTAACTTCCTTTTTATGAATTTCAACGTCAGCTGAAGCTTCATTGTTCTCTGGTTCTGTTGTCTCTCCCATTTGGGTATTTGAAAGTAAAGCTTCAAACAATTCTCGTGGGGTTCTTGAATAAAGAAGGTGGAGCTTCAATATCCCATGATCGTTAATAGTTCATATATATAGAGAGAGAGATTATTGAGTCAGTTTTTTCTTGTTATTTCTCTAAGCCATAACCTTAGCCATGTCTATAATTAGCAATTCTCACTAATTAATGGTGAGGAAAGAAAATAAACCAGAGGAAGATAGGATTCACAGGTGACCCACAAAAGGCAAAACAACTAGCAAACGACCCGGATGATAAAAATTGTGTTCCTTCAGTTGCGACTGATTCTGGCATTACATGGGGATGAGGGTCTTCTATGAACTTGGACTGTGTGAATCTCGTATGAACCTCACACGAAGTTGACACCTGTTCTCATATGGATTTCAAGGTGATTGTAATTTTTAATACTCGGTGATGCTATATTTTTTGTGAACCCACATGAGATAGGTGTGAACCTACTGTGAGGTTCATACAACACAGGTTCACAGAAGATCTTCATCCTTACATGGGATAAATATATAAAATTGAAAGTGGTATAGAGATAGAAGATGAATTTATTCTAAAGATGTATCTTTTCCTTTCGATAATTAAGAAAGCTAAAGATAAAACTAGGGTTGTAAACGAGCGGGCTCGTAAACCTTGAGCAAGGGTCAAGCTCAGCTCAGGCTCGTTAAAAATTTTAGGGTTCAACCTTGGCTCAAGCTCGTTAAAATATTTTGGGCTCAGGCTTGCAAACGCTCGACTCATAATGAAGCTTACCTTAATCCAAATGCATCAATATTATAATTGATCATTGTTATTATATAGAGTATAATATATTGACATGTATTTTAAATATTAATGTATAATCAATTATATAATATATATATAGCAATAGGTCTGTTAAGCATGAACTTTTAGGAGAGTTTTTAGATGGGTTCTTTGGATTTCTAGGTGCTCCACATCATCTGCTGATGTGGCACTACTAAATTTAATAATCCTTTAAACTCAAAACGTTTTTCTCCTCTCCTTAATTGCAAACGTCTCTCCAAACACCACACATTAAACACATTAAAGAAGCCTTTAAACTGAAAGTCTTTTCCTCTCCTTATTACCATTTTTTCTTCTTTCCGATGGCAAAAGGAATTCTAAACTAATCCGTTTTCTTCTTTCTGCAGATTTTTCTCGTCCAATCTTTTCTTCTTTCTGGTGGCAAAATGAATTCTAAACTAATCTGTTTTCTTCGTTCTGCAGATTTTCCTCGTCAATGTCATGGCAGCCAGCAAATCGATAATCATTTATCCTCCTTATTTACTGCTATGAACTATCACAATTTGTTTACTAATTTTTTATACCATCTAATGAAAATGTTGATATTCGTCAGTTACAGACTTATAGTTAAAAACTGATCTATTGACTTCCTGATTCTACTAATTTTGCAGGCTTCCTAGTCTTGGTCCTTGAAATTTCTCCTGTCTCATATGAAAACAAGTGGCCATTTCCTACAGAGAGTTTTTCTATACATATAAATGGTCACAACTTCTACGTACTTCTACTTTTGAACCATGTATATCAACCTTCCCGCACGTGCGGGCTCTGCAGATACATTGAAGGATCTAAGAATTAATAATACAAAGGGAATACCAAAAAGAACCTGTATGGAGTTGGTTCTTGTTAAGAATCACTTACTCTAAAAGCTTAAGCTGTTAGAGAACGGCAACGACACTACGATATATATCAAATGGTTCAACACCTCCCTGCACGTGCGGGCTCTGCACGGGAACAACACATCCGTGGGAGAACACAGGGCACCTAAGCAAACACACACCCCCAGGATTCGAATACTCGACCTCCCGCTCCGATACAACGTTAAGAACTAGTTACTCTAAAAGTTTAAGTTGCTAGAGAATGGCACAACAATATATATCAAATGGTTTAACAGTTCTAAAGGATTTGGATATACAATTTAACTGAAAATATGGGGTCTAGCAGATTAGGATGGAAGAAATGATTCATGTTGCTAACCCCAACTAGTTGGAATAAGGTTGGGTACGGTCATATATGATGGCTTAAAAGAAAAAGAACTGGAAAATTCTGTTAACTGAATTTAGGCAGCTGAGTTGAACACGTATAGCAATTATATAATGACAGAAATGCTGCTACTTACAAAACTTAATAAAATTCATATACTTTAATTTCTTTGACAAAGAGCATGTAGTGGGGTAGAGGTGGATTATTGGGGAGGTTTCTACAGCAGTTTTGTGGCTTGGAGGAAGTTGATCAACATGCTGGTAGACTTGATGAAGGTGATTAAGAATGCTGAGAAAGGTTAGAATGAGGTATTTGGGTGGGGGCAGGAGGGACCTTAACTGGGAATGCAAAAACATGTAGAGAAAAAGTATAAGAATGCTCATTATGATAGGAATTCTTTATTCTTTTGTGCCCCTACATGATCAAGATATAGAAATGAAATATTTTTGAAATTATTTGTTGTATGGCAGGTGCCTGAGGGATTTGAATAACATCATGACAGTTAAGGACATTTAATGTCAATCTCCTTGGTATAAATTTAAGGAAAGATCAATAAGGGAGGGAATGAATTGCATTTGTATTTGAAATATTGTATCTAAGCTTTCTTGTACTTGACTATTAAGAGATAGTGGGTGGCTCATATTCACTAATCTCTAGATCCAAGGGGAGGGACCTATCGGGTAGGAGTATAAGTTTTAACCCTAATTCGTTTTTGACATAGTGGAAACTTCTTCTCTCTCGTGGATATAGGCTTTGCCGAATCACGTATATCTGTGTGCATTGTTTTGATCTTCGTTTTATTGTGTTTATTATTATTGCTTGATCTCGATCAACATTGAGTTTATGTTATCAGCTTCAGATGAAATCACATAAATCCTCAGATTCCAAGATGAGCACCAAGTAGAGAACTACCTCTCTGCATGCATGGTTGGAACATAGTATCTCAGTTCAATACACTGCACAAAGTTTTGGTCAATGAGTATCATTATTTCATACTTAGTGAGTAAAATACGAGTCATAGATATGTGGTTGTCAAGATACCTTTCCCTACTAGCATTGGAGTAGAATTGTTACTATTAACTGAATAATATTCTTGAAAGAAAAGTACTTCATGGCTAGTTGTTATCAAACAAACTCAATGTAACTAAAAACACTTTTTGGCTGCAAAGCATTTCTTAAAACAGGATCACCTAATCTGAAGCAGTTTTTACAAAGCACTTTATAGGAAATAGGAATCAATGTCAAAGGAATCTCTTATTTCCCTTCAATGTTCTTCATTACTATAACGACCTAAACTTTTTATTTAGGATTTGACCGTTTAATTATTTAATTTTCTGTATTTAATGTGTATTTAAATTCAAGTGTTAGTTGATTAATTAGTCTTAGGAGTTAATTGTATTTAAACATGTGTTGTGGGGGTTTT
>JAUPMG010000002.1:12769399-12792931 GCA_031762675.1 Pachysandra terminalis | reverse complement strand
GCCAAACCAGCCACTGTGAGTATGGTTGCCGAAATTAAACAGCCAAAACTACAAAGATTCTTAATTCCTTGGTTAAGTAGCCATGACTATCATCTAGACATGTGGAAATATGAAAACATCCGAGAATACTAAGGTAGTTATGAGTTGGGTTTCACTAAAACTTCCTTGACTGTCATGGAGTGCTGTAGTGGTTAGCATGGCTGCAACTTACGTAGGTATTGAAGCGTTTGAGCATTAAGAACTTTCAGGTTATCAAGTTGAGTAGGAAGAATCTACGTACAATTTTTTGGAAAAATAAGGTTTATGTGGTTTAAAGCAAGGTAAAGGTGATGAATAGGCAAGGAAATTGGTGATTTTACTGTTGAGTTTGTTAGTTTGGTAATAGATTAATCACCATCTAAGTTCTTTCCTAAGTTTTATGCAGTATGGCCTCTTTGAGAAAGTTATTTTGGGCTATGTTCAGAATTGACTTTCAAGTTGCCCTAGTAGTTAAGGAGGGAAAGAGAAGCAAAGGAGAGATAAGAAGAAAAAGATGTAACTCTTTCAAAGGAGAAGGTTCTTTTTGGAGTATTAGTTCTCACTCCCTCGGTGATGTCTCCATGCCACAATTTGTTAGGTGGTGCAATCATGAGGTCAGTATGGGTTGTTATGATGGTGGTGGCAAGGTTGTGATGTAGCAACAAAGGTGGGTTAAGAGAATAGTCGAGAAAGAGAAGTTCAACAGATTTAAATTGGAGTTGGACACGTTATTGTTGAGTTTCGGGAAAGGTAATATTAATCACAATGTATTTTGTGATCTCCTTTTGTTAGTGGATTTTAGCTCTTGCTGGCTTGCCCATGGATGTAGCACCTTGTGGATGGACCATATAAATCTTAATCTTGTGGTCGTGTACTATACCTTACACTTTAATTTCTCCATATTTCCTTGCTTTATGTGCACATCATTCAGTTTTTCTGCAGGTCGATAAAATCAATCTATTTGTAGTTTTGGGTGTTTGTTACCCAGCAACAAGGCTCATAATCGCAGGCTTGACTGCAACAAAACCAATAATAGAAATTAAAAATATCGACAGATGGCTATATATGTATGGGAGGAAGTCATGTCACTGTAAAACCAGAGGTTATACGAACAAAAGGTGTCGTAAAACATCGACCACACACCATAATTTTAGCATGATTGATACCCATGATCTAACTTTAAGTGGATGGTTTTTCCAATTATGGCTAGCAATTCTATAACATATACCCCTTCTTTACACTATTCTTGGAGGCAGTCATTGGTCATGTGTTATCGGAGAACAGATCATGAAGAACGTTTTTCAAGATTCAACCATCATGATGATCTGATATAATACCAATCTAATTCAAGCTTCTTGATGACCAACTCCACAACATTGGTTCGGGAACAATAGAGGATATCCAAGGGTATAAATTAAGCATGAAGAATTTTCCAAGCTCATGAAACCACTGAAAAAAAATGAAAGTAGACTGTAAACCCTGTATATGAAATTGTTAAAAGTTGTGTTCTCTTTAATAAATTCAGTACATTATTACATTTGGAATTATAAATTGTCATGCTTGTTCATAACTTTTTGTTAATTTTATAGTTGAATGTTTTCTCCATTAGACATAAACAATTGAATGTATATGGCTCGCTTAATGGAATGTATGTTGCTAGCTTCTTCACGCAAAAATCTTATATTTCTTCAAATTACTCACAAACATCCATGAGAATATATCACTTTTTAACCAAACATTCCAGATTCGAGTATAAGAAATGGTAAAGAGTAGCAAATAATGCTGGAATGTCTAAAATAGTGAAAAAGTGCGTATTTTTGTATACACACGCAGATATAACATAAAAACATGAACATTTGTAGAAAAAGGAGGGCATAAGCTTCCTTATTGTCTATTAGACATCTAATTACACATACAGTGTTTCCGATAAACGCCGGCGCATCAGGTGGCTGAAGACAGAACTGATATGCATTTTGGCCCTCAACCTACGTATATTTTAATCACATACAATCTTTAAGAGGAGACCGGAATTATACAAGAAAATTCATTATATGTGAAACTAAAAGAAGAAAATGGTACCTGTAGACAAGCTAACCATGTAATAGGATCAATGTCGATAGTAGTTACAACTCTACTACTCCGTGCAAGTACAACCTGAATTTCCATGACAAACTTGATTAATGATATCAGGGAATTAGATAAAAATTAAGAAAGGAGGTTTGATGTAGTAGTTTCTAAGCCGCCACATTTAAGAGTATTACAGGTTTATAACACTGCAACTACCGAATCCACAGCATTTAATTGTGATGATGCATGCAATGTACTTTTTGGTTACTTATCAGCATGGTTCCATGTCTTCTCGTTGCAGGGATGCATGATTTTAGAACCAAAATGAGACAATTCGGTATTTCTATCTGAATATGCAAAACTAATAGCTTAGGAGAATGGCTAACACCAAATTAAGCCTATAGCATACTGGAGAGTAGTAGTGTATGATATGATTAAATACCTTCACTAGCCCTGAGCTGCTTTTATCTATTATCTGCAAAGCTCTCTTAACAGAGACATCCCAAGATGTCTTGCTGGGAACATGATTATTGCCAAGGATGAACGTTTTTGGAAGTTTCTTCTGTAACTTCACGACAGTGGGTGATATCTGAATCATAAGAGACTAAATAATGTAAACATAATATAAAGTAAGCAATTGAAGTTTGTAAATGATAATTGACAACAACAGCTCATACAAATAGTATCTTTACTATCATTTGATGTGGACCTGGCAAAATGTAGCTTCAAGCATATCTATCGCCTTTTCCCAAGTCCATGAAAGACTGGCGTCCCAAACAATGGTTGTAGCAAGCATAGAACTTCCTTCAAGCTCATCAAATTCAACCTGTCATGTAGTTTCTAGCAACAGATCCTTTTAATTATATAGGAAGAGAAATGACTACAGTGTAAACTGTTAATTTAAAGTGCTATGCAAACTGTTGATCTACCTGAGGAACCATGAAGTAAAATGAACCAAATCCCTTCCACTCTGACAAAATGTTAGTTGCCCCATCAAACCGTATAGCCCCATAGGCACGGATTAAAGGGAAATCCTCAGAGAGGAAGCTTCATAAAGGAAAGATCAATTTGGATTATAATTTTTCTAATGAAGAACAGATAAATACCTAAGCAAGATAGTGCTAAAAATAGAGCGCAAAAGCTGTAAATTCTTCACTTAAATCTGGATCAGGACAAAAATTCATCTAATGAAGAACAGCTGGAAAAACCATTTGATTAAAGGGTAATGTTTGGAGAGGAAGCTTCATAAAGGAAAGATCAATTAGGATCATAATTTTTCTAATGAAGAACAGATGAATACCTAAGCAAGATAATGCTAAAAATAGAGTGAAACAGCCGTAACTTCTTCACTTAAATCTTGATCAGGACAAAAATTCAACTAATGAAGAACATCTGGAAAAACAATTTGAGGATTATACCTCTTTATGCACCTCCAGTCATCTAATGAGAAAGGATGGCACTGTTGAAAGAACACCGCAGAGCCAACACCGGCAACACTGACCAAATTATGCTCTAGTGAACTCCAAAAATTCCCATTGATCGGCTTGCAAAGAAGATCAGAAGTACTCTGCTTTCTACCAGAGAAGAAACAGCGAGGAAGAACCTTGTGTTGAGTATGAAGCCAACTGATTGCATCTATCTGCTGTTGGATTGGCACCTTCAAATTACAACCACATTAATGTTAGAAATTCTCTTTAGTTTCAAATTTCAAGGATGCAGCTACAGTATGCTGATCTCCTTAAACAAAACCCTAAACAAGCTTTGGACTCAAGAACTAACAACTTAAAATGCACCAAAATTGGAAAGAAAGGAGCGGGAAAAAAGGAATTACTAAGAAAATAACACGAAATTGGAAGCTAGACTGAACTGCATCTACTTCGGTCTCTTGATCTGACATACACACACACATACAAATACACACACACAATTGGAACTTAGATTGAACTGCATTTATTTCGGTCTCTGGATTTCACACACACGCACGCACACAAAGTTGGAAGTTAGATTGAACTGCATTTATTTCGGTCTTTTGATTTCACACACACACACATGAAATTGGAAGTTAGATTGAACTACATTTACCTGGAGCCGGATAATTCCGGAACTAAAACACGGAGGATCGGACTTCAACTCATTGATTGCAGAGTTAAGCAAATCAAGCGCCAATGCAGGGGTCGGAACACAAGGAAACGTCCGAGTTTGGATGGTTTCGACAGGTATACTGGGATCTCTATCGCATCCATTCATGGACAGCAAACATTGTTTGTAACTCTGCACCTTATTATTTCAAATTTATTACTCGGAGACTGAACGGAAACACTGAAATTAAGAAGGAAGCAAAAAAAAAAAAAAGATAGATTGGGTAGAAACGGATGATATCAGGGAAGTAGAAGAACACAGCTTACTTGATGATTCAAGTGAACAGAGTAGCGACCAGTGACGGGTGTTGCAGAGAAACAACACTTGCTGTATGAATCTGGATTTGCGAGCCATGAAATTGAGCGACCAGCAGCAAAAGCCATGAAAGAGAAGCAGAGAGAAAATGGATGATTTCAGTTAAGATTGGAGGAAGAAGATAGAGCTGCAAATCGATGAACTTATCCATACTTTCTTCGGGAAATGATAAGCAGCCTATTGCGTCCTGTCTATTTTGTCTTTAGTTCCGGTAATAAGATAGCGGATTTTTTTACCTTGGTAAGGCTCCGTTTGGAAATGAAGGGAGCCATCTTTTCTTTATGTTCTCACCAAAACTCTACGTACAAAACAGAGCCTAAATAAAAGAAGTTGGCTTGTCGCAGCGCAGGTCCAAGCATCATGAAACTGATGATCTTAGCCATCCATGTCTCGCGAGTCGAGGGATGATTGTTATGATGGGTCGCAATCAAAGCGTTGCTGTTGTCGTTTTAAATATTACTATTGGCGTCTTTTGCGAGTTGACATTGGCTGTCAACGCGTCATATGGAATGGATATTTGATGGTTGAATTTAGGATGTACAACGGGCCAACATGGCAGCACGGTTAGTTTGGGCCTCAAATTGGGTATCCCGGGTCCATCTCATGGCCCATGTCATGGCGGGGCCACCGTGCCAGTGCTTGAGCTGGGCTGGGCCATGCCATGGCATGCCCTTTCTGTAAAATCCAAGCACCGCACGATAAGACCTATAAGAATGGTATAAAAAAAGATTTTTTATTTTTATTTTTATTATTGCATTAAAGATAGAGGTGATAAATCCGACCCGGCCCAACCCATTGCGACATCCATTTGAAATCCATTGGATTGAGAACTGTAATTAACAACCTCCCCTATGAATTCGATAACTTCAAAAATAGCCATAAAATAAATTACTTGGTATTCAAGTAGAATTCAAATTCAAATTCCTTAATGCACTCCCAAACAGAAAAATTGGAATTGGAGACCCCAATTCCAATTCCAGCCTCAATTCAACGAACTAATCAGGCCCTAAATTGAAAATCGAATTCTACTCGACCATTATTTTTCAAATTTATATTAAAAATGTTGTCTGGGCTGGGCCTGAGCTCGAGCTAAGTAGGTCATGGGCGGGCTGGGTTGACTTGGTCCACCACAAGCCCTGCCCATTTGAAACCTACTCTCTCTCTATCTCTCTTGACGCAATATTTGAGCTTTACAGTTCTTTCTATATTAGGGCTATCAACAAGCCGAGCTAGCTCGGCTCTGGCTCGAGCTTGAGCTCAATATTTAGGCTTGCGAACTGAGCTCAAAAATAAGCTCTTTATTTTAACGACCCCGAGCTTGGGTAGGCTCGACTCGATTAAAACTATACTCGATCAAGTATGATATATAAATTTATGCATCATAAGTATTATATATATATATATATAAATCATTAAATACAAAATTAATGACTCGTGTAATTAAAGAACATGTTTAAGTCAAATACTTAGTTAGGTACTAGATTTAAATAAAAAATTAATGACTCGTGTAAACACGAGCCGAGCTTTTCTCAAGCCGAGCTTCTGCTAGCCGAGCCTGAGCCTAAGCCTTAAAACATTAGCAAGCCTGAGCGGAACCTGAGCCCAAAATTTTTTTTCGAGCTTGAGCCAAGCCTGAGCCGAGCTGGGAAAATCTCAGCTCGGCTCGTTTACACCCCTACTCTACATATTTAATCCCAAGAAAAAAATGCCAAAGTTTAAGAAAATCATATTCTTTAAATTCCATAGTAAACACCGCCATTTAGAGAGATCCGTAAAGGCAACAAACTCCATGCAAACCACACAGCATCTCTACAATCTAATTCATTCCAAACAACCAACAAATTAACCTATACTGAACTCGTCGAGGAATCCGAGGCCAGCTTCAAGCGTCTAAGATAAGAATTTATACAACTAATTGTCTTCTTCTCAGACGATTTTGCACAGAAGCAGTTCATCTTTCTCATTCCTTGTATCCCAGAAAACAAAAATGGTTTTGGAGCTCGGAACAATCCAAATTCTGTTCCTGTCCTGCGTAACCTCGTCCACTTTGATCTTCCAAACTTCAAACTGCTTCATTGATTTACCAAAAAAATATATATATATTTCTAAGCATAAAATCCTTTTTGGGTTTCTTGGCTGGCAAACAGAGTAGAGACAATTTAAATTTGTCTTCAATGGAAACCGAAATCATCGTCCCATCTTGTCTGTTGTATGATGAAGCAGTTGTTGTAAGAACAAAAACAAGTCAAAATAACAACAAAAGTTCATCATGTGTTATATATATAGACAAGCAACCAAGCATTATTCTTCAATTTCTGTTGTACAACTAAAAGAAAATATTGGAAGGTGGAAAGAGGAGATGGAGATGATGACAGTGAAGTGTGAGGTAACACCGCCGGGAAGGCATCGCAGGGGAGAAGATGATGCTTCCTCCATGGTCAAGAAGTGTGTCAAGAGACGGCGAAGAGATCATTCTGCAACAGTTCCATTGGGATGCGATGATCAACAGCAGCAGCAGCAAGGTGATCAACCTTCTACTGCAACTATTGTGAAAAGAAGTTCGAGATTTCGTGGTGTTAGCAGGTTTGGCTCTTAAAGATCAAATTTTTTTGATCTCTTCATAATTTTAATGTTACTATGTATGATTTTTTTACCCCTTCTTTGATTAAATAAGATGAATTTGAATGCACAGGCATAGGTGGACAGGTCGATTTGAAGCGCACTTGTGGGATAAAGGAACTTGGAATGCAACACAGAAAAAAAAGGGGAAACAAGGTAGATGAGAATTTTTTTTTTTTTTTTTTTTTGCTTATTAATCATATATTTTCTTCCATTAATTATTTTTTTCGCCTAATTTGTCAAATACTAACACCAGTTCTATCATTTTCCTTTTGGGTTTTGCTTGGATACCATTGCTGGACCTGAAACAGTATATCTTGGTGAGAATTTTCTTCACTTCATGTCAAGATTTTCATTTACAGAAAATGGATTCTTAATAGAAATTAAATCTTTTTTTTTCCATTAGGAGCATATGATGAAGAAGAATCTGCAGCTAGGGCATATGATCTGGCAGCACTCAAGTACTGGGGGGCGACGACTTTCACGAATTTCCCGGTAACGGCTAATGATACATAATTGTGAAAATTAATTACATATATGAGTATATATATGGTGGCTTGGCTGAGGTTTAAATTGCTGCTGAACATATATAACCTTCTTATTCCAGGTATCTGACTATGAGAAAGAGATTGAGATAATGCAGAATGTAACTAGGGAAGAATACTTGGCCTCACTAAGAAGGTAGATGCTCCTTAATTCTATCCTATAATAGTTAGTCTAGAGTAGTACCTTCAGAGTCTCCTGAAACTATTAGTTCTTTGATTGTGGGTTATCTGGTACCATCCAAGGTATTTAGTAGCAGAAATTTGATGAAGGGGACTGCAACTCCTAGTTTGAGAATTTTACATTATGGGCAAGGTTTGAAATTTTGATATCGCCAGATTTTCTGGCGACGTCGACTTGGAGGAATATTTCACCAGGTTGGAGATATATTTCGCTGAAATTTTGCTATATTTCGTCGAAATTTCAAACAAATGGGGAAAGGGCCTACATTTTGTCTCGCTGAGGGCCATTTTGGCAAACTTTTGCCAGAATGCCACTGCAGGCCGGCAAAATTTAAAACCCTTCAGTAGTACTTGTATTGAAAATCTGGCCATACCAGCTAGACATAAAATAGATTCTAAGTAACTGGAGGTCTCTCTCTCTCTCTCTCTAATTGTTTATTCTCTTTCTCTGCTATCATAATCTAAAATCATTTGGCTTTTCAATTCTATTTACAGGAAGAGTAGTGGTTTCTCAAGAGGGGTATCCAGATACAGGGGAGTTGCAAGGTGATTTTCTTCTCTCTTTTACTTCAATGAACCAACTTTTGGCTTATTATTTATAAGGAAACAAAGACATGGTAATTAAGACTAACAATGGCTTGTGATAAAAAAAAAATGCAGACACCATCACAATGGAAGATGGGAAGCAAGAATAGGGAGGGTTTTTGGAAACAAGTACCTCTATCTTGGCACATACAGTAAGTTAATACACACTTTCTATGATGAGCATTATGCACTTTACAAACCTTCATCTATAGGGTGTAGCCTAAAAAAGTAGCCTGCTCATGAAGTAGGGGTGCAACGCAGTTCGGTTTGGGTCGGGTTGACCTCAACCCAATCCCAAACCAACCTCCTTCTAGGTCAACCCAAACCCAACCCAACCCGATTTGAAACCTGAACTATGGAATCCAAACACCAAACCGATTTTATTTTGTAAACCCTAAACTCAACCCAACCCAACCCAAACTGCACTTTTTGGTTAGTTTGGGCCGATAAGCACAATCACAGCTTGAGTCATATATTTGGACTTAAACCAACCTGAACAATGTGCAAGTACTTAAAAAAATCAAATCTAACTTACCCAACACATTCAATTGCGACAAAGCATATTGTTATTAAACATTGTTATCAAACTATAAACATGAGGCTAGCTAGATTGTATATATATAATTAACCGGGTTAATTCAGTTTGGATTTCAGGTCGGATCGGGTTACCCGATGCCCTAACCCAAAACCGAACCAAATTAATTCGGGTTGGCTTTTTGTAACCAAAAACCGACCCAAAGTGATATAAAACCCAACCCAAAGCGACCTAAAGATGGGTACGGTTGGTTTGGATTCGGGTTAGCCTGACCCAAGTTGCACAACTATCATGAAGCAGTCTGGATTGATCCATTAGTATTCCAGCAATGAGAAGGACAGTGTATCATCCTTGATTTGGTTAAGGCTCTTGTGATATGTAAGTAACGAAAAAAATTTCTTTACTTCACTACAGCTACTCAAGAGGAGGCTGCTCAGGCTTACGACATCGCGGCAATTGAATACAGAGGGATCAATGCCGTAACTAACTTCGACTTGAGCACCTACATCAGATGGCTAAGGCATGGAACCAATCCAGTTGCTGCCTCTCAAGATCAACCACCAAGCATCAAAGCCGAATATCAAGCAATTCCCTCCTCAAAAAACATCAAACCAACTGAAAACCCCGAGTCGACTTTGTTCCACACCAATCCTCTCATTAGTAACAACATGAATTCCCCACAAACACAAGAGAATTTCCAAAGGAAAGTCCCCATAAGCCCTGGAAACAAACCAACATCACCTACAGCTCTAAGTCTCTTGCTTCGATCCTCTATGTTCAGAGAATTGGTGGAGAAGAACTCCAGTTTCAACGACGATGAAATCGAAGGGGATGAAACAAGGCAGCAACTACAGATGGGCAGTGAGGATGAGTATGGTGAGATACTTTACAATGGAATTGGTGAGATCCCTTATGTTTTCTCCCATAAGGATGATACTGATACATTGCCCAGTATGGAGTTGCAGGAGGAGAGTGGTTCTTCATTTTACAATCGGCAATCCTTATGGAATGGTGCCTTGAACATGTCCCCTATCTACTAACAGACACCAAGAGGATTCAAATCCTCTTAAAATCAAACTTCAATAAGAGAATAAACAGATTAGAAAGCTGCACCTGAGCTTTCAAGAGTATTGTAAGTAAATGTAGAGGTTTTGAACTTTATTTGTAGAGTGATGTTTGAGAGCTTTCAGTACCTTGTCAATATGTAAGTGTTCATTTATCTATGCTTAGCTACTCACTAACCTATTGAAGCTAGTGTTGTTTTTCAGTCTATACTATTTCCTCTTCATACAATGTAGATAAGGATTTAACAACTTGTTTTGCTTTTTTGGGAAGAGAAAGGGAGTTATCTTAGTCCCGGTTATCCAGTGAAATGCTCCAGATAGAGAAACCTGGTGAGACACAGAAGATCACACATGGATATTTATATGAAGAACACATTTCGCCACAAATACTTTCAATCAAGCCGGAGTTACATACTAAGTTTCAGTCCCCCATATATTTTCGACTGAGGCAGATGGGCTCTCCTAGAACTAATTTTTTTCTTTGAAAAAAAAAAAAAAGTTGGACTGTCACAATAAATGACCGACCCAGAAGGTACCTCGCATATTGACGGTCTATACTGGTCACATTATTTTTTTTATGTGACCAAAAAGATCTTAGGCTAATGTAGAACTTGGATGTTCAATATTGGCAACTATTTATTATAAGATCTAGATTAACCACATCATTCCTCTATGTAGCAAAATAACAGTCTCACCAAACAACTAAACCCAATGAGGCTAACCACATCTTTTGTCTATTTTAAAAACACAAAACAGGACGGATAAGCTAGTGAAGCGCATCCTGAGAAGAATTCCACATACAAGATAATTTTAAAAAGACCGTCTGCAGCTTCACCAGATACTTAAATTTGATATTTCCATAAAGAAATGGATAAGGAAAATCCTCAATACAAGATAATTTTGTTCCAGAAAAAGGTCTAATGCCTCAATAATCTGGTAATTAACAAGAGATACATATACAGAAAAACTTTAAGAAAGGAGAACAATGAGACAAACCGTATCTCAGTTTCGCTTTGTCTTATGTCAAATAATATGAATCAAGAACTCTTTTACTTGGTGCAAAATATTCTTTCTACATGAGTATGGTTGCATCAACAACACGTGCTGGATGCAGTCCTGCAGAAGCCATGTTTCAGGAAACACAACCAAGATAAGAAAACATAACCTTGTGTAGTAGGAGTTTGCAAGTGAGTACAGGTCACATGACCACCTATCTGACTCACTAACAAAATATAGCCCTATAGGCCATGGTTATACGGACCGGTCCAGTCCCAAACCGCGATCCAAACTTTTGCATCGCAGGGTTATGGATCGGACTGGTACAACAGGTACAGGTTTGAACTTGCCGGTACAACCAGTCCGATGACCGATACAACCGGTCCTATGTATATAGGGGCGGAGCCAAGATTCTATTGTAGGGGGGCAAAATTTGATTGATTATTAGTATGATTTCTCAAGTCCATAAATTAGAGAAAAAAAAGAAACAAGCTATTGACTACAAATTTCAACAAAGTGTTTTTTTCATTGATAAAAATAAGATTGAGAATTAATTCTTTTACAATTGTCCCCTATGAGTCTTCATGCTTTGAAAGCATTGTGCGATTGCATCATTATCGATGTCGTTGAATGTCTTTCTCAATATATACTAGGAGTGTCAATTGGCTCGATCTAAACCGAAAACCAAATAAACCAAAGTTGGTTCGATTTTTTTCATTTTTGTTTGGTTTTCGGTTTGAAAAATGAAAAACCGAATTAGTTCAGTTCTGTTTTCGGCCAAGGCTTTGATTAAACCGAACCAAACTAAAATAAATATCCCTAAACCGAACTAGACCTATGTACCTATATATGTATTTGTATATATAATTATTTATATGTTTTTGTACATGTATATGTGTATGTATGTGTATTTATTACATAAAATAATAATATTAATTATATGTGTATGTATGTGTATTTTTTACATATAACATTAATATTATCAAATCAAACTGAAAAAACCAAATTTTCGGTTTGGTTCGGTTTTGGTAACTGTAGTTCAGTTTGGTTTTATAAATCAGTTTGTATTTCAGTTTGGTTCGGTCTTCGGTTTAGTTCAGTAAATCTCGATTTGGTTTTGGTTTGGCCACTAAACCGAACATATTACACCCCTAATATATACAAATGGGGCTAAAGTTTTAAGGTATCTTGCGTGTGTGTACTGGGACCGGTTGATACCGGACTGGTCCAGGCCAGTTTCAATCTGGACCAGTTCGGTATCAACCGGTTCTGTCGGTTCTGACTGGTACCGGCCGGGACCAGTTCAGTACTTGGTCCCAGAACATTAAACCTTGTTATAAGCAGGATGGCTTGATCATTCTTATTGGACATAGTAGGGAGTTTGAAGAGTATCTTAGGTCATGGGACGGCCTATCTTACCCATAAACAGAACTGCTGTCTAATAAACATGATGGCTTGATCACGTTTATCAATCAACCAGCAGATTTTCCCAGCAATTCAAACATCTTCATTGTGAATATGCCAGAAGCATTTGGTGTGCCTTTATTCATAGATTCAATCTGGTTTGGGTCATGAATAAGGAATTGAAAGAAGCCCTGGTTAATTGGGGATGGAAGAGTAAGAGGAACGGAAAGAGAAGAAGCGACATTGTATGGAACTGTTGCCCTGCCGTCATTATTTGGTCAATTTGGAGTGAAAGAAATAGCAGGATTTTTGAAGGAAGGGAGAATTTTGTTCAGAAAGTGGTGAAGAAGGCTGTATCACTTCTATTTTTCTGGGTCTCGATTCATGCAGAGTTTGGTGGACTTCGATTCGAGGAGTTTAATTGCAGATGGGAATTATTTTGGGATTAGTTAGGAGATTGCATGATAGGGATACTTTATATGATTGTATATTTGCACATATATATGATTTGAATACAAGACTTTTTTACCGATCAAACAAAAAGAAAAAAGAAGTGGTAAAGGTAGACAAAGGTAATGCATACTATACTACCGAGTTGAAAGGCTAAATAAGTTAGGAGAAAAGACACCTTTTCCAACATGAAACACAAATACTATAATGTCAGCTGTGATCATTATTATTCACCAGACAATGAACTCAACTTAAAAAACTAAAAAGGAATAAACTCAGCTAAATGGCAGGCCCCACACTCGGTCACCACTGGACTAAGAGTTGATTTTAACTTTAAACCCTTTCGTATCTTTCCCTTTGAAATATGGTTTCCAATCAGAAAATGACAAAATATGATAAAATACACTAGAAAACCCTATGCTTTTGTTATTCCCTTTTTTTTTTTTTTGTGATCAGTAATGAAGATGATTTTATAAATGGGAAGGGAAAAGAGGTTGTTATTCATTTTGCTTAATCACCAATAATGTATGAATGTTTAAAATCTACAACGTCTTCATTTTTTATCCTACTCATTGAGCAACAGCATGGTTGAATGAGAGTTGGAAGCTACAATAGATACTAAAAATAATTCAAAGTCTATGTTATAAACCATCTAGATTGTGATTCATTGACTGGCAGGGTCTTTCAAACCCAACCACCCTTGAGTGTTCATTTTTCCAATAGGCACTTCGACATATGAAGATAAAAAAAATGTCAGAATTCATACCTCAACAAGTTTCTTGGGTGGCAATGCAATTTATCAGTACCATTTTGCATGATTGAATCGGTCGTTGACTTCTCAATACTTCCTGACATTATGGCGTCAGCGATATCCTTGAGACCCTACAAAAATGTAAAATGGCATCACATTTCAAATGGAGTTGATATGTTAAAGGGTTTATTGCCTCAAGCCTTTTCTTTAGTGTACTTTCTAGCATTCAATGAACAACTCAATTGGTAACAATTGGATTCCCATGGCCGGCGTCCATAGTGTATTATTTCTAACACTTGATAAGACTGGGTGAACTATTGGCAATGGGAAGGTTGGATGTCATCACCATTGTCATTGGGAAGTAAGTGACATTTCTTCAACTCCCCACTACCTGTCCACAAAAAATCCCTTTGAAGTTTCTCCAGTCTTCTTCAAACCGATATCGGGATCTTAAGCAAAGACATGTTGAATTTTGTAAGGCTTCTTAACCCCAAACCCCCCTTTTTCTTCTTTGTACAGACTTTTTCCCACTTTATTAAGTGCTATTTCTTCAACTCCCCACTACCTGTCCACAAAAAATACTTTTGAAATTTCTCCAGTCTTCTTGCAACCGACATCAGGATCTTAAGCAAAGACGTGTAATATGATGGTAGATTTGCCAAAGAGCTCTTTACAAGTACTAATCTTCCCCCTTTAGATAAATATCTAGCCTTCCACGATGCCAATTTTCTCTCCGACCTTTCTACCACCTTATTCCATACACTCCTATTCTTGTATTTAGCCCCCAAAGGGAGCCCCAAATATTCAGATGGCAACGAACCAATCTTACATCCCAACCATTTTACTTTTTACAACAAATTACCTGCGGAACCCCTTCCTATCAGTTCAGATTTTGCCAAGTTGATACGAAGACCCGACACCGCTTCGAAGCACACCAAAATACATCTCAAAGCCTTCTGGTCAGATTCTTTGTTTCTACAAAAGATCAACGTGTCGTCTGCAAATTATAGATGCGAGGTGCTAGAAGCCATCTCCTTCACCTTCACCCCTTGTAACACACCAAGAAATTCTGCCCGGTTAATTTGCCCAAACATTCCACCACCATAATGAAAAGAAACAGGGATAGCGGGTCTCCTTGCCTAAGGCCCTTTGATGTCTTAAAATAACCCACCGCTGACCCGTTAACCAGAATAGACAAAGAGACTGTCGAGATGCAACTCTTAATCCATCTTATCCACTTCTCACCAAAACCCATTTTATTCAACACATAATATAAGAACTGCCAACTCACATTATCATAGACTTTTACCATATCTACCTTACATAATAAAGCACTCTGCCAATTTTTTAAGACTGAGACAATGCATTCATTTGCAAGCAACACACCATCCAATATTTGTCTTCCTCCCACAAAAGCACTTTGAGAATTTGAAACCACTAAGCCCACAACCATTTTAAGTCTATTGCAAAAACTTTGAAAATTATCTTGTATAAACTACTCACCAAACCAATTGGACGGAAATCTTTAATATCCGTAGCACCCTCTTTTTTAGGGATAAGAGCAAAAAGAAGTTGCATTGGCACTTTTTTCAAAACTATCTCTTTCAAAAAATTCTGAAAACACCCTCATAACATCCTCCTTAATAATATCCCAACACTTCTTATAAAATGCCAAAGAGAAGCCATCCGGCCCCAGTGACTTATCACCCTCCATACTCATAACAGCTCCTCTCACCTCCTCTTCAGAAAAACACATTTCAATCCCCTCCACCACCTGAAACGGTAATCTTTCAAACTCCAAACCCTCTAAAGTTGGTCTAAAGCAACTCACTTCATAAAATAAAGTCCTATAGTAATCTTCAAATGACTTTCAAGATATTCCCCTCCTCCTCCACTAGTGTACCATCCACTTCAACTCTTCTAATAGTATTTACTATATTCCTTGCATTTGCCATCCTATGAAAAAACGTTGTATTTTTATCTCCTTCTTTCAGCCATAGAGCTCTTGATTTTTGTCTCCAGCAAATTTCCTCCATTCTTGCAACCTTTGCAAGGTCCTTCTTGAGATGCTCTCTCTCGCTTCTTTCCTCTCTCCCCATCTTCCCCATGTCTTCCACTACATCCAACTTCTGATTTTTTCTAGCAGATTTCCCATTTTATTGTCCACCCTGCCCAATTTGGTTTTGTTCCATTTCTTTAACTCTTCTTTTAACAGCTTCACTTTTCTGCAGAAAACGAAACTTGAAGATCCTCTTACGTCAAATCCATCCCACCAACTCTAAGAAATTATCTTCCTCTAACCACATATTTTCGAACTGAAATGGAAATTTCTTAACCAACTTGTCCTTGCATTCCAGCATGTTTGATGTTGTGCAACAAACAATATAATAGTTTTTACTTCACAATTAATGGCAATTACCCGCTTTTCCAGCCACTGACCTCATAGGATTCTAGGACTTTTAGGTTAGTTTATCTTAAACTTGTGGGTACAGGTTAAGAATGCTTGATTCTGGTTGAGAACAACCCAATCTATCTAGTTGATAATTAAACAACCTTGGGAACTGCCTGGTTTCTATCATGTTTTGAAATATTAGATGCGAAAATGCTTTGATTTAAAGTCAGGTTTGAGTCAAAGGTGCAAGGTAAATGTTAAAATCCAACAGCCACAAAATAAATGAAGACCTTTGATAACTATTGGTGATGGAGGAAGTGGTTGACAGAGAAGATAAAACGATGAAGCCATTTGAAGCATTTGGAAAAGCATCCAGCAAGCTCTATAAAAGTTGATGGCTGCCTCAAACTTCTGACCTCTTCTGGCATAAAATGTGTTTCCACAGATATCAAGGTTAGGAAGGAGGTGTTGATTGGTGTTCTTAAAAGAAGAGCAGTGGCACTGTTTTTTCATTGGGCAAAGATACATCCAATAATTTTTTGATGTTTGTTTTGCTGACTTTCTGAATAGGTGCAATGAGTTATAAAAAGTCAGAATATAGAGAGTTAAGAGGAAATGGGTGTTTTTGACATCCCATTGGATGTTCATACTTGTATATGATGTGAATGACTGAGTTTCTTTTCATATTAATATATACACCACAACTTTAAATATCAAAAAAAAAAAAAAAAAGTTAGGAAGGACCAGTAAGCCTATTGACCTGAAAGCCTAATAGTGAAAAGGATCCTTGGATATAAAGGATTTATGAGGAAGATTTATGCAAGTCCAATTATGAGATGGGAAAATCTCCGATCCTTGTAAAAATCATCAGACTGATAAGAACAGTCAAAGATGACTATTAGTTTTAATCATGTTGATGGAGTTGGTGAGGCAATCAGAATTGTTCGCAATGGATTGTCAGCTAGAATGTCTTTGAATGGATGTAGATCTTTACGCCTTGTGTAATTAATCCATCTCCTTTTGAATGCCATCTTGCAGGGGTATACTTCAAAAAAAAAATTATTGGTGTGATTTAGTGCCTGAAACCTGTCATGAAACAAAAGTTATCTTCCTTTCTAAAGGGAATCTTTCATCGAAATCCTTAAACTTACTACTGCTGATCCTTTTGATAAACAGAAGCTTTTATCTAAATTCTTAAACTTCCTACTACCAATCCTCTGAATAGGCTTCCACATCTAAGAATATTTGAGAAATAAAAGCTCATTCTAAAGTAAAAGCATTTATTTGGAGAACCACCTTGAGAAGATGAAAATTTGACTAGATTCGAGCAACGATAACTTATAAATTAGGGGTCAGCTATGAGCCCTTATACTTTTTTACTTTGATTATGGATGAATTGACAACTCATATTCAAAAGGAGGTGACTTGGCATATGTTATTTCCAGATAATGTGGTATTGATAGACCAAACTACAGAGAGTGCAAATGCAAAACAAGAATTATATAGTGATGCCTTAGAATCAAAAAGTTTCAAAAAAGTCAAGTTAAGACTGAACATATGGAATGTAATCTTAGCACAAGTGGTGGCAGGGGTGAAGCAATGGTAAAAATTAAGAAACAAAATATTCCCCAAAATAAACATTTTCTTATCTTGGATCTAAAAAGGTGGATGCATGGATAAACTAAGAGATGCAAGGTAAGGATGACATATCCAAGAGTGTAGGGAATAGTCCCAATTGGAGATAAGATAAAAGAAAGTACGTTAAGATGTTTTCGACATGTAAAACAGAGACCTAGGGAGAGGCCTATGAGAAGGTATGAAGAGATGCAAAGTTAAGACTGAACATATAAAGGGGGATCAACGAATTCCACTCAAGCTAAAAGCCAAATTCTATCAGATAGCTATTAGGCTTTCTATGATGCGTGGAACAGAATGTTGGACAACAAACAAGTAATATATTTTGAGAGACTGTAATAAGATGATGTTGAGGTAGATGCGTGGAAAGAATAAGAGATGCAAGGCAAGGATGGCATATCCAAGAGTGTAGGGAGTACCAATTATAAACAACTAAGAACTAAGAATAGTTTCTTTTTGTGAGTTTGGGACTGAAGGAGGCATAAACATCAAGATCTATTATATTGGCTTTCCTTTATGGATTAAAGCATTCACAGAATAAGAAATTAATCCATATCAATTAATGAATAACCTTCAGCATTGGAGTGTTTGAAGATGCGAGGAAACCACATGGCCTGTTGGGAGATTTAAGTTGAGCCTGCAAAAACATATATGTCAATTAAAACAATAAATCTGCTTGGATGAACAAATATGTTACCCAGAGGTGGGACCGGCTCAAGCAAAATCTAAGATAAATTTGGAATATACTCTAGCAAATTCAGTACTAGGTGATAGTATTAAGTTTATAATCTGAAGGAAAATAACTGAGTTTGCACCACGTGCTGAATGTCAGCTTAGATTTAAAGGCTAGCGATATTACTAGATACAATGACTTCAACTTGGCATCAAACATCCAGTGATTGATGAGTCACAAACTAACAATGAGGTCCATCTCAGAAAGTGATTTTCAAATAAAGATGTATAATATGAGATTTTTTTTCTTTTTCTGTTATTTCTATTTTCATTTTCTTTTTCTTTGTACAGAAGGCACTTTACAAGGAGTTATCAGATTATTTGAACATTTAGAATCAACTACTTATATTACCCAATTGCTAAAAAAAAAACCCTGATCAATAGATCTTAAACTACATAAAGAAAAATTTCTGCACATTATGCCATTGAATGAGCTCAACTCCAAGTTTAGAAATTAACAACTAAAATGAAATTTACATGGTCGTATTTCCAACCTGCAGGATCTCAGGCATTTTCACATCTTTTCCGTTAACAAAGTTGCATAGGTACCACAATCCGACATTGCCAAGATCTTGATGTAACAGCTATGTCAGTATTTATACAAGCAAAAGAATAGGTGAAGTTTATAGTAAATAAATATAAAACAGTACCAGAATTGCAAACAGATCTAACTTAGTTAACGCTACATATTCAAACTTGGCTCCTCATTTTCAATTTAGACAAAATCTAAACGTCAAGATCAAGGTTCACCTGTTTTTCTTCCAATGAACCTATCTTCCCATCCTGAAACAAGAAAATTGCAGATTATAAGAAATGAGGAATTACTTAAGCTTACCAAATAAGTAAATAGAAAGAAAGAAGCTTAACATCTGGACACCTCAAAAGTTCATCACAGCAAAGTTATGCCAAAACATGTGTTTTCCACGTCAATCAAGCAGCTAATCCAAACTGCAACATTCTTCAATAATGCAAGTTCAGGAGTAGTTGGCACACTTTCTCGAAATCGTTTTGCATTCATTTGGCAATTACAAAAAGCATGCCAAATCCATAAAATAGTCGGAGCATTCCCACTATGAAACTGGGCTTCTCTCTTGGTAATAGACTAATAGTGAGACTGGACTTTCTGGAGCTATGCTAACTTTTTAGTTTTTTCCTTTTGTTGATGATGGTTGGAGCTACACCGACTTTCACTTCATGTTTGGACATGCAGAAAATGAACAGAAAGGTGCTTTAGATGCATATATATGTGTATATATATACATATATATAATGAGGACTGGTTCCCTATTTGTAGCAAATAGTGAACCCGCCCTATTTGCACCTTAATATGGCAACAAGTGGAAATTGTTTGGGCCCACCAAAAATAAAAACCCACTGATGATTTTGCATGGTGAGTCTCCATGTGAAAAATCAGTCTGACCGGACACTTCTTCTATTTTCAATACTATTCTATTTTGCTTAACCCTATTCCATTGAAGCAATTGATCAAAGATTGACGGCATAAATAACCCGAATTACCAAAGACTATAAGGTATTTCTTCTTCCTCGGGTGCTGTGTTGTTGTAGCCTGTACAGAGCAGCTAGCAGCAGCTAATCACGCATTTTGCTTGCCACTATCTTGCTGTCAGTACAGCACAGCAGCAGACACCAGGCACCAGAAGCTTCTCCTCCTCTTAACATGAATATAGCGCACCAAAGCAAACATAAAATTATGTGATTTATGTACATTGCATTTGCATTAAAATTAACAGGAATTTATGTGTTATATTCAATATGTGTTGCATAGCTAGTCTCAACCTGGATAGTTGCTTCAGGTTGGGAGAAATCTCCTTATGGATCCTGATTTAGCGGCCTCGAGTTTTTCTTCGATAAAGAATGAACCACCACTATGTCCGAGGGAGCCCATGAAGACACCAAATTGGAAAACCAACTTCAAAAGTCGGGTTTGGAGCACCACCTATCAGTCCAACTAGCATATTGACTGGGCCCAAAATTGGTCCTAACGAGTATCTATCCTTGCAATAGGTACCGTAATAAGGAGGGCTTTCCTTTCCCTAATGTGGTTGGTTTAGACGGCACCAACTACTGCATACAGCACAACCTTGGAGGGGAATACCTAGTATTAATCTGACAAGATCGAGTTTCAGCAAGATTGGGGAAATGAAGGGGAAACCTGTGAGTGTTAGTACTCACTACTGGGGGTGTATGAAGCACCTTAACGTTCAGTACTTTGGGTTGACCATACGGCTTCGGTGGGACCTGCAGTCCAACAATCCCACAGTTTTTTTTGGAAAAAGATCCACAGCTCCTAAACTGGGTAGTGCTTAGACTCTTTTCTGTTACTTATTATTTTATTTTTTGTTGATATTTGAATTTGTCTTTAATATTTTAGAAAGAATCAATCTGTTAGTTGGAATTCCATTTAGAATCAAGAGTAGTTTTATTTTATTAGTGATCAAGTTATTAACTTCTTTATTTTGCGGCATTGGTATTATTGAGAAGAGTGAATAAAAGAATCAATTTACGGCCTCCTGGTCCTGTATTAGGAGCTGAATTCTCCCTTCTAGTGTTTTATGTTTTCCATCAACTAGCTCCCTTTTGGTGAGTTCTTTCTCTAATTTTCTCTTTTTTAATGTATTTCAATCTACAAATCTTCTACTGCAAATCCCTAGAACTTTGTCTTCTTATTAGCTTGAGAGTCTACTGTAATTTTGTTTTCTCGTTTTCCAGTTCTAGTTCACTGGTTATCACAGTTCTCCCTGTTCAAGTTCTAACAGTTGCTTCCAAATCCCAGAATCTTGATTTCTCCTAATTTTTATGTTATGATCCAGTGAATTTCCTATTTATTTAATTTACATATTCTCATAGAATTTTTTTTTTTAAACTTTAATCCGTTGCACTTCTAAGTACCTAATTCTGCTAGCCTGTTTCTACTAGATACCCACATCTTGACTTTTTCCAGAAAGCACTATCTTAAAGCCTAACAAACCTTAGTTCTTGTTTCCATCCTGCATAACCTTGCTTTTATCATTAACTGCTTAAGTGGTTCCCCTTAGCTTTGTATTGTGCAAATAAACTTACCAGACCACAAACCAATCTTTGTAGTGAATCCAAGTCAAAGCCAATTTGAGAAAGATCAGCACGAACATCAGTAACCTGCTTAACAAATTTAAACACTATTAATAACTCAGAAATGCAGAAAAAGCACAAGGAATACAATGTGATCTTGTAAGATAAGATATCCCGTGCATATGTATCAAAGGCTTGACATATTATTAGATAAGCATCACTGTCTAACCATTATGTATTTCCATTTTTTTGAAAAATAACCATATATTTATTTCTTTTTAATTTATTTGTAGAAACAAAGGACAAATAAACAAGCTAGGGAAGAGATCCCCCTATATATTTATACAACTAATGAAGCGCCCTACATGACTAAAGGATCACTGGACAGCAAACAGTAGACAGTTGAACCTTGCCAAAATATTGATTTATTTCCACCTCTTTTGGTTCTTTTACATCAATAAAGTTCAAAAAATAATAATAATAATAATAAAATAAAGAAAGCATCCTAGTATACATTCACTTTTCGCACACTCCCTGTGCTGAAATTGACTTTCAAACACCTCCTTCTCTGTTTCTCATAGGAGGATAAGTGACTGATTCTCCCCACCAACCCACAGCATTTGAAATGAGCAACTTTTTTTTTTGGGTGTGTGTCCTATACTGTTTCCCAAGATCCTAATAATATACATGGCACGTAAAGCATAGCACAGAAAAGAAACAAAATAAAAAGAAAAAAAGAAGATACTCATTCCTTGAGTGTACCTCCTTCTTAATTAGTTTTGATATCTCCTTCTGCTCATCCAGTTTGCCATCCAAATTCTCAATTCACTGTGTTAGATGTCGCTTCGTTGCCTGACCAACAAAAGAATTGTATATAAAGAAACTCTACACAAATTCAAAAGTAAAATGTGATACATGTAACAGGATAATCTATTTAAATGGGGCTTGAGATGGGATACACATAGCTACCCATAGTATTAACAAAAAAAAAAAAATAGGATAATCTATTTAAAAGGATAAAAATGCCATGTCAGCAACAGCCAGACAGTTCTAATAATAATAAATAAAATTAAAATCAACCAATTTTTTTAACTTAGCAATACATTGCTTATATAATCTTTACAATTATATCCAGATACATTAGTTTTCCCCATATGTGGACTAAAATTATTCAGAAACACCCTTACAAAGTGAAATTCATTTAAGTACAGTATGTAACAAATCAATTGTGTTGAACATTTTGGGTTGTCCGTAACCAACGGACCTACACCAAGTACATCTAATACCAACATATTATGGTGATAAACACACATTTTCAAATCTATGTTAAACTGATCATGCTATTTGAAAGTCTCAATGCACAATTATTTGGAAATTCAAGTGTCAAAGCCAGTTGAAGTTTCAACAAGTGATCCTCCCATTAGAAACCCATTGGGATTTTAGTGGCGGCAACATAAATTTACTAAATTTATGTTTACAAAGAAAAGAAAATTCTGGCACAAATCAAGAGATGGTGACAAAATTTAGGCAAGATAAAAGTTGAAGAAAATCAACTGCAACAATGTTTTATTATTTATTTATTTTTTATGTTTTTTAGTTTGTAGCAGATAATAATTCCACAAATGTTGCAAAGGGTAGATTGCAGGAAAAATAAAAAAAAGTGAATATTGTGAGATATGACTGACCCAGAATTATGAGAACAAAAATATTTACTACCAAGATACTGGTACAAGCATAATGTAAGGGGAAAAAGGATCAAGTAACCATGCATGCCGAGCAATATAATGAAACAGCAATTCTACAAAATAGTTAGAGCTCAACCACAGTTTTACAGAGGAAAAGAAAAAGTGTATCCCAGTCAACAAAAAATACAAAATATTTAAATTTTAAGGGCATATGCGCAATCCCCGCATAAATTAAGTTCATTAGGAAATCAGTCCCCCTCTTTTTACAGTGTCGATTGCTTGGACAGAAGAAAAAAAAAACAGAAGATATTGTTTTCTGCTTTTGGTATCCCTCTCTTTCTTTACAGTGTT
>JAUPMG010000002.1:12758657-12769299 GCA_031762675.1 Pachysandra terminalis | reverse complement strand
GGGGGGGGGGGGGGGGGGGGGGGGGGGGGGGGGGGGGAGGGTGGTGGGGGGGGGGGGGGTGCTGGTGGGGGGCGGCTCTCTTGGTATTTATAAGTTTGCCATCAAAATGCAAAACTCATTCTTAAAATCTATAAACAGGTTTGGATCTGATTTTGAGGTCATGTGTATTTTTTAAAACTTATTCTGAGAAACTCATTCCAAGACTTGCTAACCAAACGTCCATTTTTTCGTCAAAACTCATTTCAAGGCTTGAAACTCATTCCAAGCCCTGGAATGAGTTCCGAAAATGGGAGCCAAACGATACCTAAGATCGTTGCAAACTCAAAGAAGGCCAAGTAAGCCGCAACAAGACGTATCCGTTGGATCGTTGCAAACTCAAAGAAGGCCAAGTAAGCTGCAACAAGACGTATCCGTTGGATGCCCCTTGCCAAGGTAAGTATGGTATACACAGTAGACTGCCCCTAGAAACGCATCATGTACGTACACCACAGGTGATTTACCTATATATTGTTCCCACTGTAATCTAATAATGGCATCCAGTCAGAAACCGATGGGAACGAGAACGGAGAGAGGTTCAAAACCCGAGTCCAGTTCATCTCCGAAGCAGAAGAAGGGGATAGAGATCGAGGGTTATCCAGTGGAAGGTCTGTCTATAGGAGGGCAAGAGACTTGCGTGATCTTCCCCACGCTCAAGATAGCCTTCGATATCGGAAGATGCCCTCAACGCGCTATTTCTCAGGAGTTCCTCTTCATCTCCCATGGCCACATGGACCACATCGTGAGTTCTTCTCTCTGCCTTATTTAGATCCCTTTTGTTGTCTATGTAGCTGTTCTTCTGCTTGTTAGGGCTATAGAAATGTTTATCGAACTATGAATGATGTGATCTCGTGAATACTGATTCGTACTGTGATGTATAATACAACGAGTCTGCAATTATATCTGCGCTGTTGATTCGTTATTTTATCGGATTTTATCTTTTCGTGGTTTTGAAGCTTAAGCTTAAAGAACTTTAAACGATTCACACTTTGTAACAAGAAAATTGAAGCAATAGCTGAAGTGAGTGCTTTTCATGAAATCTTTGTTTGATAACATGTTATTGGTTCAGAAAATATGTGACTGGCCTTCCAACCATTCAATAGATTGTTTTCAGCATAACTTGTTTATGTATCACTGATGTTTACGTGCCATGTGTATTGGTAGTCATCAAGGTTTTAAATTTCGCCAGTGCCATGTGTATTGGTAGTCATCAAGGTTTTAAATTTCGCCAAAATGACCCCCGGCGAAACTAAATGCAGGGCCCTTTTCCCCCATTTTGTCAAAATTTTCGCGAAATATAGCGAAATTTCGGTGAAATATTTCTACAAACTGGTGAAATATTCCACCAGGTCGGCAACATATCGCAAAATTTGGCAGAAAAAATATGGCAAAATGTCTGGCGATATCGAGATTTAAAACATTGGTAGTCATTATCCAAAGTATTGTCTACTACAGATTTTCTCTCACTATTCATTCACTACTAGCAATATAGTTAAGTAGCACGGAAACGCAACAAGGGATCATATTCACATATGTGATCCATGTGGTCAAATAAAACTGAAATTAATAAATTAAAATCAGAAAGAAGAATTTTCAAATGTTAGAAAACCTTCAAAGGTCCAAAAATGATGGAAAAAATCCTTCAAAATATGAGGAATTATAGAAATGAAATTCATGCGTGATTAAATGTGAATTACTCAACCCGGTTCTCCCCTCCCCCCAAATGACCCAAAAGGGATCAGTCAAAAGGTAGAAAGTTGTCAAGAAAAGGTTACATTGGCTGCAGAAAATCATACCATGGCATATGGCATATATGGGGCTTGTATATGCAACCTGAAATTAGAAATTCACATGGGATTATAGCTGTGTTCATTACTGACTTCATATTAATGTTCCAATTCTGAATATTTGTGACGTTTATTGGTTGTTCGTGTGATTTTTAACATCTTTGGATGCAAGACATTTTGCTTCTTATAGAATATTAAAGACGCATAATCGAATACAGATGGTTAGTTTAGTCCCCCTGACCCTCTCTTTTTCCCTTTTAGAAATATTGATGTTTGTTACCATTGTCGGCTATCATATGTAGCATAATTTCTCTGTATGCATCAGGGTGGACTGCCCATGTATGTTGCCACTCGAGGACTGTACAGCATGAAGCCTCCAACTATTATTGTGCCAGCAGCTATAAAAGAAAATGTAGAAAGATTGTTTGATGTTCACAGAGCAATGGACCAGTCAGAATTGAAGCACAATCTGATTGGCTTGAATGTGGGTAATGTCTTTTTTCTCTGAATTTCGGTAATTTAGAAGTCTGGGTTTGTTCTCAGTGTATAATCTTTGATTATATTTTTTATGCACCATCAGTAGAAATGAATAGTTTACATGAGGGATAATCCCAACACTTCATGAGCAGTTTAGAAGGAAACTGAACAAATTGTTCACCTGGTTCCGTTAACAGCTTCTTGCGATGGGTTTCTTGGTATAAGAGAAGTGTTTCCATATGTAAGAAGGTTATAGCCATCAATCCCCCTTGTATTTAGATGTCATCCCTTTTTGTTTGTATAAAACAGGTTGATAGATCCACTTTGAATTGGCATGCAACCTATTCTCACACTAAATAGATAGGTGGGTCCTGCACTTAAGCAAATCATAACCACGGGGACCACCCACCTTGTATTTGGTGCGACAATCTCTTTTTATATTCATAGTGTAAATATCAAAAGATGGAAATATATGCATGGGATATGAGAAAAACCAGGCTTGCAATTCTTCCTGGTTTTTATTTTATGTTTCCAGCTTTCAGGCTTGCTTCTGGACAAATACTGTTTAGACTGCCCATATATCATGTGCAGTGACGATCTTTTGGGTCTGAAGTTTCTAGCTTTATATCTGCAGGAGAAGAGTTTCAGTTAAGAAAAGACCTTAAAGTAAAAGCATTTAGGACTTACCATGTCATACCAAGCCAGGTAACCAACCCCTATGAGTCTATGAGCTTTTCACCTCTTGAAATTTTCTAAGAATTATACCATAGGTTCTGTACTGATGTATTCCTCTTAAGTTGATGGCAGGGTTATATCATTTATTCCGTGAAACAGAAACTTAAGGTGGAGTATGTTGGCCTTTCTGGGAATGAGATAAAGAACTTAAAGTTTTCAGGTGTGGAGGTCTGTCTTGGCAGTCATATTTGTCAAACATGATAAACCCTATTTGTCATCTCAAGGGTTTCTGTTATATTCTGCTGGTGTCCACTTTTTGGTTTACTTTGCATCTTCCTGTTGTATTATGTTTGTTTTTTTTTTCTTCATACCCTGCTACTAATATGGTTGGGTTTAATGTTGGCAGGTTACATATACTGTGACTTCACCTGAAATCGCTTTTACAGGAGACACCATGTCTGACTTTATTGCTGATCCGAAGAATGTTGATGCTTTGAGGGCAAGGATTTTAGTAATGGAGGTGACTGCCACAATTATTCTATTTTTGTTATTATTTATCTGCTCACAGTTCTTCTGCAGCTTGATGATGACCCAATTGCCCGTCTCTTCCTCTTAAGTGTTTTTATCCTTTGGTATTCAAATTATACTGCAGCTATTGTAGGTTATGCTTCATCCAATTCCCCCTTTTCTAGTTTATTGTTTTTTTCTCCAGCAATTCTTGTACTTATGTTTCATCAAAATATGTGTTTACTTATTAAGGATGGATCTAAAATCTAATTACTAAAATATATACCTGTTCTCTGTAGTAATTGATAAAAAAAAATTAACTTGATCTATGCAGTAGGACCCTGAGAATGTTGATCTTGAGTCTTTATAATATCCAGCCATGATTGCCTCGCCGAAAAAAAAAGGATAGATCTAAAAAATTATAAATAAGGAAAAACAAATTGGAAGAAAGGAAGTAAAGTTATGCTTAATGCAAAAGCAGATATGTAGGCTGTCCTGTCCTGTGGATTCTAATTGGTGTTTGAGCCTTTTCTAGAGAATGAAGAAGTAAGGATCAGAATGGAAGGTGAGGTTTTATCATTTTTTTCTAGTTCAGTGGATTGGGGTTCCTTTTACATACATTATTCATTTTTTTCTTTTTTTCGTCTTCTTTAGAATATTAATAGAGTCGAAGCAAGTAATTAGGTGTTTAGATGCTATACATCATTGAGTCCATGCGCTGTGGTTTCAATATTGAAGTTTTATGGAGATTGTGCAGCACTTCAGGATTGTTCAAATTGATACAACGTATAGTGACTCGAAGACGGGTCGGGATTCATATAACTAAGCTATGATCAAACCCATGATTATTAGGTTGGGGTTTAACCCTCTATTACAATTATAAGTTGTTTTTGTAGTTCAGGCACAAGCAAAGAAGAAACCTTTAGTAACTAATGAGCAATTGAAATATTGAATCATGAATCACGATTACTGGCAATGTTATCAAAACGCCTAGGCAAGGCTATGCGATTGACCTGCCTATCGCCGCCCTGGTGATTAGGAACTCGCCTAGGCGTCAATTTAAAAAGGAGTTTGTAGTTAATTAATTACATATATAGCATCTATAAAAACAGAATATGCCAATGATTTGAAACAGCAATTAACATAACATGATTTCTACCAATATAGCCCAACACAATGAGCAATCATATAATAAAAATTTACTAAGGTTTGAAGGAAATAAAATCCAAGCAAAAAAATCATTTTAAATAGTCATAAAAAGTTAAAATCAATAAAGCTTGGATGCTTTATTACTGTTAGAGTAGACTATACAGACTTGGATGCTTAACAGTTAAAATCAGTAAAGCTTTAAGTTAACCTGCATAAAAGATATAACATATTAATATCAGTAAGTTTCATTGATAATATTAATTAAACTAAATCAAATACTAATTAAATTTAAATTAATTAAAATATAAAAATCCACATTGCACAATAGGTGGCCGCCTAGATGGATTAGGTGACTGGATGGCTCCCTTGTAGCCTAGGCTATCGCCTAAGTGGCTAGGTTCTCGCCTAGACAACCCTCGCCTGAACCCTTAGAAAATCGCCTAGATGCCTAGGCTTTTAATAACACTGATTACTGGGTATCTAAAATTTTGAAGATATTATGAATATAATTTTTAAAGCAGGAAAGTTTGAATGGTGGTGCTTAGGCATTCTGTCTCCTTAGATTGAGATTTCATTTATTTTTAGGGGATCCACACAGGTATTCATATTCTGCTGATAAATGTTCCATGAATTTTACTCGAGTCACTTGCTTATTATTTTCAAGCCCTTAGGAGCTGCTCAACATCTTTTTCTTTTTTCTCTTTCTCCTTTGCAGAGCACCTTTGTTGACAATGCGATGACAGTGGAGAATGCAAGAGATTATGGTCATACTCATTTGTCTGAGGTCAACTCTTTGTAGCATATTTATGAACTTTCTTATGATGACTCGGTAATATTTTTACTTTTGGGCTTTCATTCGTTGTTCTTATTTTATTTGGTGGAATTTCTTTTCAGATAGCTAATTATGCTGATAAGCTTGAAAACAAAGCTATTCTCCTTATACATTTTTCAGCTCGTTACCGACCAGAAGTAAGTATCTGAAAGTTTTCTATGATTTGTAAATTTATTAAATATTAGGTATTAGGGTTGGTAGATTGGGATAGTGGAACAAGATTTGTGTCCTTAAATGAGTGTGTGCAGTTATGCGTCATCCTTTACAGATCTTAATTCCCTCCATATTCTATATATTTTGATCCACTGGCATACCACTTCGAGCAGTTAATTAGGAGCCCGCCTCTTGATTTGGGCACTACCCAAAATTCAAGGACAATGTAGAGCTTCAACTACTGAATCACATTTAGTGACTGGACCTTGAACCTGAGAGCCACCGGATGATTGGTTCTGCAGTTAGACTGTCGAGTTTTTCTGGTTTTTAGCAGGTTGGCGGTTTGGATGATTTGATCGGCCAATCTGGTCCAGGGAAATGCAATGGAAGTTTAAGGTCCCCGAGTATACTGTGTCCTTGCCCATCCTAGAGGACATGCCCTGCTCAAACGAGTTGACTTCAATCAGTGGATATGCCTCTTGTATGGTGTTGGGTGAAGGATCCTGAGAATGATAGTTGCAGGCAAATCACATATTGCTGTTTTGATTGATATATTGTATTATGACCAACGAGCTGATGAGTGTTCATGGTTTATCAGGAAATTCAAGCAGCTGTGTCTGCATTGCCTCCACCTTTGGCAGGTCGAGTTTTCGCACTTACAGAAGGTTTCTGATGAAAGCTGGGCTGCAAATTTTATTCTCAAAGCATGTTTCTTAGATGTTTGAAACCTATAAAATGGAGTCTTCTTTTAGCTGTGGCAGTTAAGGGTCTTAGTTGCTAAATCCAGGCACCATTTATACTTCTTCAGAGCAAGCTTGTTCACAGTTCAAATTTGGGAAATATTATGTATTGTAGAGGGAGATCTATGCTATGGTGGTGATTTAAGAAGTGTTCGGATAATTGGTGAGATCATACCAAGATACCCAGAAGTTAATATTTGCTAGATGGAAATGGAATGTAGAGAAACAATTCACTTTATTTGAATGAAAATTCTGCATTCTTGAAGAATTGAATGTGACCTTGGCATCCTCTCCCATGGTACTTTGAAATGCAAGTATTTTTATGTAAGCAACTTATAATACCACAAGCATTAATCAGAATTCCCAACGTTGATAGATCGCAATATATAACTAGTAAGGGTGTGTTTGCATTGCTTCTTCAGGTCCTCGAAATGATTCCTGAGCTCAAAAGCATTTCATTAAGTGTTTGGTAAACCCAAGTGAAAAGAATCGCTTCATCCAAATTGAGTGATTCCTGAGGAGGTCAAAAGTACTTCAAATAAATAAATAACCATTTGGTAAACCCACATTAAAAACGATTCCTGGAATTGCTTCATCCAAGTTGAGAATCGCTTCATATTTTTTAAAGAAATATATCTTATGGTCTTATATGCTCTTATAAAACTTTTAAAATACCTAATTTATCCATATTATCTTTCCAAATAAAACTCCCATTCAATATATATTTTCTACTCTACACAAACTTCTCACAATTGTGCTTTTTCAATAGGTGTTTATCAAATATCTTTTATTCTTCTGAAGCAGTTCTTATAAAGCGCTTCATAAGAACCGATTTTAAAATAAAGCGTTTTCGATTTTAAAGGAATTGCTTTTCTTCCAAGAAACAACGCCAACCACAACTCAAAGAAGGAAAAACAAGGAAAATTAGACGCCACGTGGCTAAATTGGCCCATCTATATTTGGTAGGGGATAATATAGACTGTCATTAGGATCTACAGCACTGAAACGCCTCTACTTAGACAAAAAATAAAAATAACCATCACAGAATTGAAAGGTGAAAAAGAAAAAATGCAGCTCCTATCTTCCCGCGTATCCCTACAGAACCCAAGCTTAAGCTCTCATCAGTCAACCTTCTTCTCACAAGTTTCTCTCAGAAACAACTCTCTCACTTCCAACATCTCTCGCTTCCCTACAAACAACAATCCAAGGAAAAATCTCTCCCTGAAATGTCGCCAGTCAGATTACTTTGAGCAGCAGAGATTCACTTCAAGACCTTCAAACGATTCACATTCTTCCTCTGGAGGAGCTAATGGTTTTTTCTAATGCTCTTATCTTAGTTTGTCTGAATTTTCATATTTTTCTCTTCTTCTTTTTTTTTTCCAAGATTAGGGTTTTGGTTTATGTTAATGGAAGTGTGTTTGATTTGATAACTTAGTTGCAGCTTCGCCTCCTAGGGTTTATGTTGGACATTCGATATACAAAGGGAAAGCAGCTCTAACAGTAGAGCCTCGAGCTCCGGAATTCGTTCCATTGGATGTACGTTTGATTGAGGTTCTATTCTGTTCATTGTAAGAACTCAGTCTTTGAGTTTTAGGCTGCGTTTCGCCGGGCTTATATAAGTGCTTATTTCAGCTTATAGCTTATTAAGGCCCTTTTTAAAATTGAAAGTGTGTTTCGTAACACCTATAAGCAGTAGAGAAAGACTACCCATAAGGAGAAGCTGTTGAGAACAGCTTTTCTTACTACTTATGCAGGATGCTATTTCTAAACTTTAGTAATATTTTTATAATACTTATTTTACCCCTAAACTTTCATAAGCACTTAAATAAATGTTATTTCCAAACTTAATAATATTTTCATAATACCTATTTTACCCCTAAATTATCATAAGCACTTAAATAAATGTATTTACCAAACGCTGTTTTTTTAAGTAAGCAGTTAATTGTTGTTGTGGATAAGTGTTCCCATTGAGCCACTTATCCAATGAGTGCTTATCCAAAAGCACAAACTGGGCCAAACGCAGCCTTAAAGTAATTGGAGCATTTTTCTTGTGCTTGATTTCTAATACTCAAGTGTTTGTGTACAGTCAGGAGCATTTAAGCTAGCCAAGGAAGGATTTGTGCTCCTTCAGTTTGCGCCTGCAGTTGCCGTTCGACAATATGATTGGAGTCGAAAGCAGGTGAGATCTGTTCTAATGGAATTAGGGAAAAATGGTTAGTGATAGCAGATAAGAAAATTTCTGGAATTAGATGCATAGTGTTTAAACTCGGGGATCAGATCGGGATCGTTCCCGAGTTGGATCAGCGATCTGTATCAGGAACGGCCGAGTCAAATAATGAGTCAAAAGAACAAAAAAAAATGATAGATTACTTGTCTCGGCCGATTAGTTGACTCGACCGAGTTGGATCGGACAATCCGAATGACTTTGACTGAGATTGACCAATATATGTATCATGTCTCGGACCGAGCCGATCCTTTACACCATGATTAGATGTACTCTATTGTTTAATGGCACATGTGCTTTGTGAATACGGAAAAAAGGAGATTTTATAAGTTAAAAAAAATGTAATGGTTACGTACAAGTTGTTCATGGCTTTTATACATTAATTGATCCTATGAGAAATTTACTTGATGATTCCCCGGTTGTGATTTCGAATTAACTTATAGGTTTTATGCTTTTTTCTTTTCCTGGTTGAGGATCTTTTTATTGTATTTTCTTTTCAGAAGCATTATGTTTGTTAATTCTGTCTGGGAATTCTTGTTACAAGTTAAGGTTATGATGGTTGTGCCATTTGTTTGTATATAAGCCTAATTCATTTTATTTCGCTTCTTTTGAGAAATTTGATTGAGAAATGAGAATATCATTGTAGTTGTTTTGCATGATGCTTGCCTTAAATGCTTCTTCTATTTTAGAAACTATTTTAAAATGTGCTTGATCTTCATTTTCTAGGTATTTTCATTATCAGTGACCGAAATGGGAACTTTAATGACTCTTGGTGCAAAGGATTCCTGTGAATTTTTCCATGATCCTTTCAAAGGAAGAAGGTATTTTCTGTCCATTTTCTTATCATTTAATTACAGATCCACCTAGTTCCTTCTGAACTGCCAAAAGGCTAATTTTATTGGAAATCTTGCAATATTGCATGCTTGGTTATAAGTGGGTTGAACGGATTATTGTTAATCAATTTCTTTATTTTGTGAACTTTTTTAGGTCCATTATTTCATATTGCCGCTTCTCATCAAGTCATTGTTGGCAATGCATAAAGGACTACCATCTCTATTTTATCTGAGTCATAAGTTTATTTGTGTCTTAGTTCAGACCTATAAGGAAACTTTTTATTTATTTTTTCTTTTTCTTATAGCTTAATAAAAAATTTGAGTAGAATGTCAATAATAAAGTAAATTTTCTTCTTTTGCACCTAAACGGATAGCTTGGAGAAATGAAAATTTTCAAACTTTGATTTAAATAATTCTGATCGGTTATGGAAAACTAAACTAAAATCAGATCAGTTAATGAAAAGTATATCCTTGAATAGAAAGTGTACATTAACATTTTGAAGGTGGTATATTATGCAAGATCGAGGATGGAGAAGCCATTTTTCAGATGTGCAAGACATATCTTTGTTGTGCTTCACACAAATTTCATGATAATTCTGACCCTCTTCATAAAGATGAATGTGCATGCATTGGAAAAGGTTTGTGTGTGTGTGTGTGTGTGTGTGTGTGTGTATCTGTGTGTTATCATGGGAATCCTCCCTTCACATATGTTATGGTGTTGGGTATTAATTCTTTTATTTGTCCAGTTTATTATGTGCACATGCACCAATGTTCAGAAATTTGTATCATCAAAGACAACCAACAGTAGAGAGACTAAGAAGGAAGAGGGGGGTTTAGGACTAAGAAGCCTTACAAAATTCAACATAGCTCTATTGGCTAAGTGGCTTTGGAGATTCGGGAGCGAGGAGGGGGCTTTATGGAGGGGGTAATTGGTGCAAAATATGGGCTAGAGGGCAGGGGTTGGAGCACAGAGAGGAGTAGAGAGACTTTCGGAGTGGGGATTTGGAAAGCAATCTGTTCTACTTCGGATATCTTTGAGAAGGGAGTGAGGTTCAGTGTGGTGGACGGTAATAGGGTTAAGTTTTGGAAGGATCCTTGGAACTGGGATAGCTCTATTGTTCAGGATTTTCTGGGGATTGCAGCAATTGCTTCTAATTTAAATGACTGGGTCAAGGATCATCTCATTAGACAAGAGAATGGGTGGGATTGGGATCTGAAGTTAAGAAGGA
>JAUPMG010000002.1:12724620-12750204 GCA_031762675.1 Pachysandra terminalis | reverse complement strand
TAGTTTTATATATCTTTTAATTGACTTACATTCACTTTTCGTGTGGCTTAATTAGATGTAGCATATTTTTTTATAGCTTACAGACCCGACAGAGTGTAAGTTGACCCCCCCCCTCTCAAGTAATGACTTTTAATTAGTAAGCATTGTTTTTTGCATTTTTTGATGTATTTGGATGCATTTAAGTCTTAATTAGACATGTGTAAAGTTTGGGGCCAAAAATTCATCAAAAACCCATGGTTTCCCCACATTTCTCCGACATTTCCCCCTGTTTTCACCATGTCGCCGAAGTCACTTGGCGACATGCCTAGCGACATCGACATCGTAAAAGCCATAGTGACCGGTCTGAGGTATGCTTGAACGAGGGGATATCAAGATTTGATTGTGGAGAGTTCGTCTTCATCCATTGTCCACTGGTTGGGGAGCGTTGAGCAGTGTGACTGGAGGTTTCTACACTTGGTCTGGTCCTTATGTCGTGAAAGGAACACTTACATTTCATCTCGTGTCTAGAAGGACCAATCGGATGGCGGAGATTTTGGCTAGGAGGGGTATGGGGAGACATGACTTGTTTGAAGGGGTTCCTACATTGGAGATGTTTCAGGAGGTGTTGTGAGTACTATATGTTTTCTGTTTTGAGAGGTTGTCCTGTTGTTTGGTTTTGGCTGTGTAGGTTTCTGTTATGCTCTTTTTCTTTGTTTTTTCCGTTCTTTTGGCTTGAGGCTTTTTCTCTCGCCTTGGAGTTTGTATCTATGTTTTCGTGCTCTTCCTTTTTATACAATTCATCAATTATCAAAAATTAAAAAAAAAAAATTGGCCATAACACAATTAGATATTAATTAGTATTAATCAAGATTCATGATATTACAATTATATCTAATATTGACTTTTTATAATTAGCATCTATCATTCATACCTATCATTACTAATACCGGTATTTTATATAACTAATCACTAGTCCATGTGCTACATGTAATTAATACCTTTTGTGGTTTACCCTATTTAACTAATAATGCTTACTGCTAAATATGTTCAGGATACTCACGAAAGGGAACATCAAGGATCTTCTTGACAGTGATTTGATATTTCCTTTCTACATCATTATCTCAGAATCATCTCATGTGTATCCTTTCACTAAGCAGATCTAATTAGTTAGCTACAACTTTACATTCAAAAACTATATAGGTATTCATATAGGTGGACATCCATATACACACTTATACACTTAGAAACATAAGCTATATCATCGTAATTATCTATTTATTACTTAATTAACACTGATAATCCAGGTTGAGGTCATTACACTCGCGGACACCACCAGATTGCAAAAGGGCAGAGTTTTCACAATATTTTCACTTCACATTCTTACATCAGAAATTGATATTACAGGCTTCCAAAATTCACTGATATGCTAGAAGTGTAGAACTGGATTCTTAGATCATTGTTTCACTGGACTTTGTATCTAGAGATTTCTTTGGGATGTTGTACAAGTCCTTTCTTGAATTATGTGATCCTCCTTGACTGTACTTGTTTACTCTTGCTTTTGTATAGCCTATGGTTTTGTGCAACAGGTGGGTTTTTTCTCTTTCATATCTATTAATAGAATTATACTCATGTACCTATGAAAAATAAAAATCTTGGTCAGCCTCAGACTCACCGATAATGTAAAGATGGAACACCAAAATCATTGATGGAGTCGAGGTTCTAGGAAGGACATAAATAAAATCATAAACGACAACTAAAGTGACGAGTAATAAATCTCAATAATCGAGTTAAATTAATCCAAGTCGATTTTCATAATTTTTAGATTACCAGAATCTTGCTGTCATTGGTAGTGGGATTTTCATGTTATTTTGTTGTATAAAGTTTCTGAAATTTTGTCTAGAGATAACAGAAGTAGGTTAGAACATGTATGATGGTAGCTTAGTTGGATGATTGACTAAATGTTTTAGCCTTTAAAGGCAAGGCACATTATAATTCGTTCATAGTATGAGATTTATGGTGTTTTCTTGGTACTTTATTAATTACGTCATTTATTAAATCTTGATCTGTTTGGTTGATTGTTCATTACTGTTTGAGTTCTTGCTTTCTTAAGCTTAGGGATGTCAACAAGCCGAGCTATCTCGGCTTGGCTTGCATGATCCAAGCTTGAGCTCAATAATTAGGTTCATGACTTGACCTAAGCTTGGGAAAAAAAATCATTTCCTTAACGAGCCTAAACCAAGCTTAGGTGGGGTTGGCTTGGTTAAAGCTTGGCTCGCTTACTTTATTATTCTAAAATATATTTATGTATTTATATTTTTTTATAAAAGTGAAATAATGTTGTATTTTGAAAATAAAATGTGTAGTTTTAGGTTTTTTTTTTTTTAAATCTTTTTAACATTATATATGTTAATTCATGGATTTTTAGATTTGTAATTAACAAGCTTTGGGATTATGACATCATGTGGCCCAATTACACTATTGCGATGAGCTAAGCTTTAAGTAGTTGAGTATGAGCGCAAACATGTTAGCGTGCCTAAGCTCCAAATTTTCACCGAGCCTGAGCTGGGCCTCAGCCTTAAGTTTTACGAGCCTAAGCCAAACTGGGTGAAGCTCAGCTCATTTAAATCCCTAATTAAGCTTATGAGTCCAATCACTTTTTATTAAGATTATTGTGACTGTGGGTCTCATTTAATTAACTAAGGTTTAGTTAGTGCACTAAAGTAAACTTATTGAGCATCTTTCGAAGGTTGAAAGGGGACAGCTTCTCCTTGTGATTGTCTGCTGGTTTTATGTTTTGGAAATAGTAGGAAGTTGGAATCAAGGTTTTAAATGTCGATGTTGCTGACTTTGGCCAGCAACATGTTGGGGGAAATTTCCCCTAGGATTAAAGAAAATATGGGGAAATTGCCCCCAAATGCAATTATTTCTATTAAAACTTAGTTTAAGTATAAATAGCAACTAAATACACTAATATGTTGAAAAAACACATAATGGTAATTAAATAATAATTAATGATCTCCTATTTGTGTGGATAAATGACTCATTTAATTAAAAATATATTTTTATAATTAAAGCAAAACTTTATATCTTAAAAATATCATAAATCTTTTTAGAAAAAATAACTAATTTTTAATTGAGCTTTTGATTTATAGAAATAAATATTATTTCTATTTTTCAATAAAAATAACGACACCCATCGATAGATTGGGTGTTATGACATCATGTGTATTATTTTCAGAGAAATGGGCTAAATGATCGACACTTTCCCCAAAAGTTGCTAAATTTTCTTTAAGTTGCTGACATGTCGCGACATGTGGTGACATCAGCGAAAATCGAGATGAGGCGATTTCCCCTATTTTTTATGTCGCGCAGTCCATTTTGGGCGACATGTCGTGACATGTTGCCGATATTTCAAACCATGGTGGGAATAGGAGTGGGAGAAGTGACTAAAGTGGAATGCTAGAGACTATGTTTCTTGGTGTATAAGAATAATGTGATGTTAAAAGGATGTCACCTAAGACATATTTCTAAATTCCTGTGCACGATCGGTTCCATCTTTCTGGATATTATTTTTTTTTATTTATTTTTTTTGATAACTTGGGGCCGGGCCTTAGGCCCGACTAATCCCAAGTAGGAGGCTTGCCCAGCAACCCACCGCCACGACCTCCCACTTAAATCTGAACCTGCCTAGCTGGGGAATCGAACTTGAGACCGTGCGCCTAACCCACACAATAATATCTTTCTGGATATTATTGTTTAGGTTCTTGTAGCATTGAGTCTGGTTGGATCAAGTATGGATTCTATTTTGAGATTAGAATGATTTATGGCTTTTATATTTTTGTGTCAGTTACTAGACAACCATTGGTGAAAAGATTCAATAAATGGTCAATTGAATGAAACTGTATTTTTCAGTTCTTTTTTTTGCTAACGTTTTAGCTATCATTGTGGGATTCTTCTTTTAAGATTTATAATTATCCAATTTCTTTAGGTTGTAATCGTGCTTAAGCTAGTATTTTAAAATCATTTGTTTTCAGGAAAAGATGGTTGAAGCTTCCTCAAAAACAAATATTCCTCCAGCTCTACCATTAAATAAAACCACATATTCCCTTATGATGCACCAAATGGACCAGAGCAATCAGATATCTTGTGAAGGTTTGTTATATTCTCTTTAGAGACATCTCCCTCTCACAACAGTTTATGATGAGAAAAGATTAACTTTGTATTCAATAATTATTGTAGTTGGTGCTATCAATTAGGCCTCTTAATTTTCCTATTTATTATATTTAGTTGTTTTTGGTAAGAACTAGATATGATTTTCTTTTTAATGCATATTATAGTTACAGATGGAAATAAATATCCATTTACTTTATGACATGAGATTTGTATGAAGTCATTGACTATATCATGCTAGAGAATCATAAAACAAATCTTGAATTATTGACACTGTTTGGCCAGGTTATAGTGCTAGAAAAATTTATTAACTTCATCATCTTTTGATAATTCCAACTTGAATGTGTGAAATTTAAATTTTTTGTTTCCTCCATATGTGAAAATATCAAGATACAAGAAACTTTGGGACCAAATGGTAACCTAGCTGGAGCATAGAAGTGATTGAGAAACCAAAATATTTGATTAACCAAGTTCTTTAATACAATATTTCTTGATTAATAAAGTTATTTTATAAAACTTTAGAAACTTAAATAATGCTGGGAAGCATTGGGGCACCTATATACTAGTACTGGAAAAAAAAAAAAAAAAAAAGGAGATGCCCATGTCGATAGTTGCACCAGTTACTGTGGAACAAAACCTTTTTCCCTGTCTGCAGAACGCTGTGGCTTGTGTATCAGTTCATTCAAACATCAGCAGTAACACAACTACCTGGTTAAACATAGCTTTTAAGGAATAAAGAAAACACATCACCTTTTTGGTTGATTTACAAAAATCACCAGTGCAACGCAAGTTCTAATTTCCATAGTAGCAGACTTGGATACTATCTTCAGTCCCTTTACCAAACTGGCAGAGAGAATCACTCTTTTCTCTCCTGTCCGGCCTATATGTGAGGCTTAGGAAGATTGGAGGTTTTGGATTCCTTGATTTAATTAACCACCTTTCAAGTATTATGTCATCCATTATGGGGAGGACTACCATGTTCGAGGGGATCTCGGAGTTGGAGATGTTACAGGAGGAGGCTTGATGTATTTGGTGATCTTGTTTTGGCTTTGCCTTCCACGGCGGGGGGCTTGAGGTTTTTTGTAGTTTTTGTGAGTTTGGTTTTTGGTTATTTCTAGAGAGAGTCTCTCTAGCTAGGGCTTTCATGTATTTCGTTTTTTCCTTTTTATTCCCTTTTATATAATTCATCACTTATCAAAAAAAAAAATATACTATACTCTTTGTGGCATCAATGATCTACTTATGAAAGTAAATAACATAACATTTAGAAATAAGCAAACCTTTTAGGTCTGGGGACAATCTGAATCCTACATGTAAGAATGACATCTCTGCTGAAATTGAGATTTCACATGTTATCATGTTCTATAGGTGTAAGGTAACCATTTGGTGATTGAGAATATGTTACCTCTATCTTCTAGATACCATTCACTGCACTCTGCACATCCATATGAATGAGTTGCCATTGCCAAGGCTCATTTTTAGCTCTGAAGTTTCTAGGCTTTCAAGGAACTAGATGGTCAGTTCTCTTATATATCTTGAAGATTTGTATCCAACCTTCTCCAATATTACCTAAGCACTTTAAGTTTAAATAAATTTGATTTTACATCAATATATAATATAATAAAGTGTTTGTACCATCACAGGAAAAATTGGCATTGTTAGGTCATAGTATCCTAGTGGAAAAGCTTATGCTGGGGAAATATACTGTATAGGTTGTGTTCTTACCTAGCAATTTGGTTGAGAAATGCAGAGAAATGACAAACTTAATATGCTCTGTGTTGTCTAGAAAATGCATAGGCAATGAGATTATGGATTAAATAATTCCCTTTTAATGTTTTCCCGGGGAAAAAAGGCTAGTAATAGTATATGTTATAATAAAGGACGTGTATGAGTAAATACTAATGTGAAAGCAATTGGTGGTGAAACCAATGAGTTTCCATTCCAAATATGCTCATGGGTGAGGTTTTAAATGGCAACATGGCGCAATATTCCCCACCCCCAACATCCCCATAAAAGAAAAAAAGAAAAAATAAGGATTGTAGGATACATAGAGGGAAATGACATGAAATCGGTAAAAAGGTTAAACTGTTTAGTGAAACCTTGTGGAATGCTAATTTATACATGTTTACACTCAAATAACTCAAAAATAATACAAAACAATGATATTAGGCAAGTAAGGTCTTATTTTCGTGGATAAGTCATGCATTAGGACTAGGGTTGTTAACTAGCTAAGCCTGATCTTGAAAAAAAGATTGTTTCCTTAACGAGCTTAAGCTGAGTTTGAGTCAAGGTTGATTTCGCCGGAATGCCGCTGATATTTCGCCGGCATGGTGTAATATTTCGCCCAAGGTTGTTAAGACCGGAACCGGCGGAACCGGTTGCCGGACCAGCGGTACCCGACGCCGGATCGGAGGGACCGGTCGTCGGACTGCCGGAACCGGTCATGGACTGGCGGGACCAGTCACCGGACCGCCGGTCCATAACCCTGCGATACAAGTCTTTGTATCGCGGATTGGAACCGGACCAGTATGGTCCGGTCCCGGTCCGGATTGGTATCGCCTAATCCTCGAAACCATGATTTTGCCAGGTTGAAAAAAAATGGGGAAACATATATTTTTCAAGAGAATTTTGATTCCAATTTTTTTTTTTTAGGGTTTAAACGAGGTTAATGTACAACTAAAAAACCGAAAATATGCAAAAACACATGCATACATATACATTTACACATAGTTAGGCAAGTATGATGCATTCAGTCAAGTACCTTGTAGTTGTATTTGTAAGGGAAAAATAAAATTCACATGTAAATGGCTCATCATTTATATACACAAAAAGAAGTCAAAATATGACCCTATTTAATGAAGTTCAAGACTTCTAGTGAAGTGATCATTATTCATCATAGAGTCATAGATCGATGATCAATCGAACAACAAAGCGCTAAACAAACCACGAATGTATATATAAATATAATTATATATTATAGTATGAAAATTAAAATCAAAGTAACAACACCCATTAATAGATTGGGTGTTGTTACATATCATACAATGATTTGAAGTCATTTGATTAACTTTTTATATGCAAAACATGAAAAAATAGATTTACCTCAATTCGGCTCAGGAAAGGACCTCCAATAAGCCAGCCGAAGCTTAAATCTTGAAGATTCTTCAAAAGCGTTTAAAATCACAATAGAATGGAAGATTCATAAGAAATCAGGGGTTTGCAAACTTTTTATTTTCAAATTGTTAGGAAAGGGGAATTCATTTACATTTCATGAGCGCAAAAAAAAAAAAAAAAAATTCACCATCTCGCCAAAATTACACCATCTTGGCGAAAGTTTGCCACATTTCGCCAATATTTCGTTGAGAAGGTGTAAATGGGGGAATTCAGCGAATTACACCATAATTTTGTACCACAAACTTGAATTTTGGTGAAATTTCCCTGGCATGCCGGCAAAATTTAAAACCATGGTTTGAGTGGGCTTGGCTCATTTTAAGCTAGGCTCAATTATTTTATTATAAAATATATATTATTAACAAAAATAAAATAATATTATTCACGTGTTCCAATGGCATTATTGGACCGATGCCATTTTCCAAGAAGGACTTTGTTTCTGTTTTGGATGTTTCCTCCATATGATGTGTGGATTAGAATGTTGGGCAACAATGAAGCAACATATGCATAGAAAGAACGTTGCTGAAATGAGAGTGTTGAGATGGATGTGTGGGAAGACTAGGAAAGATAAGGTGAGGAATGAACATATTCGAGGTTGTTTGGGTGTTGCTCAATTAAGAGAGGGGATAAAGGAAAGTAGGTTAAGATAGTTTAGGCATGTAAAGCGAAGACTTATGGAAGCGACTGTGAGAAGGTGTGAGAGAGAAATCATTGAAGGATCTAAGAGGGGGAGAGGAAGACCCAAAAGAACCTGGATGGAGTCAATCAAAAGGATTTGCATACTCGTAATTTGACTGAAGATATGGTTTTGTTAGATTGGGATGGAGGAATAGGATTCTTGTTTCCGACCCCAACTAGTTGGGATAAGGCATATGATGTGTGCAAACCAAAGGAGTTTGGTGGTCTTTCTCTAGATAACATCCAAAACAGAAACAAAGTCCTTGGAAAATGGCTCTGGAGATTCATTGTTGAGAGAGATGCTTTGTGGAGATCTATTGTTGCAAGTAAGTACGGTACTCATGAAAATGGGTGGGACATCAATCATTTGGCTGCTATCCGATCGGCTAGCCCTCGGAAGGCTATTTCTGATTTATTTCATATTTTCCAAAAAGTGAGATTTTCGGTTGGGTCGGGTTCGTCTGTTCGTTTCTGGTTGGACCCATGGTGAGGGGAATCCATTTTGGCATCTAAATTCCCAAGAACCTTCCGGCTATCCATTCATAAAGATTCCCTAGTGTCCGTTGTTCTTAGTTGGTCAGTCTCGGGTCTCTCTTGGAACTTTCCTTCTTTTCAGGATCCCAGGTCGATAGAGATTGATGAATTAGCTTCTATGTTTGATTTACTAAAAAATGTGGTTATTGGTGGCAGCAATTCTGATTCGAGAGTTTGGTATCCGGACCCTAGTGGTTGTTTCTTTACAAAGTCTCTTTGTTCTGTTTTGTTATCTGATCAGGTCTCTAATCCCCCACCCCTTTTCTCTACGTCTCTACTTTGGAAAGCCAGGGTTCCTCCCAAAGTCAAAGCCTTCACATGGACGACCCTTCTATATCGAATTAATACTGCGGATATGCTGCAAAGAAGAAGGCCTTATATGCTTTTGTCCCCCCAAGCCTGCCCAATTTGTTTGAGGTCTGGGGAATCAGTGGATCATCTTTTTATTGATTGTTGGTGGGCAAGACGGGTTTGGGAGCATTTTATCAGAATGGCAGGTGTTGATTAGGTGAGTCCTTGTTCTGTATATGTGCTGTTTCTCCAACGGTGCTTTCCGTCCCTTGGAAAGTGGGGTCAGATTCTATATAGACCGATGTTTTATGCAGTGATATGGGGAATTTGGAGGGAGAGAAACAGAAGAATTTTTGAAGATAAGAGCTACAGTTTGGTGGCTTTGATTGATTCTATAGTGAGTATGGCTTCAATTTGGGCTAGTATTCTACCTGAATCCAAAGATCTCTCAAGAACAGATATTACAATATGTTGGGATGCAGTGGTTCTAATGTAGCTTGATCGATTTTGTGGGTGTGTTGGGTGCGATCTGCGATTATTTTTTTGAATTTTTTTTCCGCGATCTGCGATTTGGACTGCCTTTTTTTTGTGAGATCTGCGATTTGTCCTGATCTATTGGGGCCAAAAATATGTAGTATTTTGTTTTTGCTCTCGTTTTTTTGCCCTCCAGTTGTTTGATGTTTGGACTATGCAAAGTTTTTTGATCTTATTCTAAATTCTTGATGGTTGGGTAAGGAGTTTTTGCCTTGCATTGGGTTGATTCTGCTTTATTTATTGAAGAATCTTTATTGAATATTTTTTTTGTTACTTGTGTTGCAGTCAAACCCTCCGGGATTCACTTGGCGAGGGTTAAGGTTGATGCCGTCTTTACTGCTCCTTGCAACACCTCCATTCTTTACCCAGCTGATGGAGGCAATATGCACTGCTTTACAGCATTGACATCTTGTGCTGTCCTAGATGTGCTGGGTCCACCGTACTCTGATCCTCAAGGCAGGCATTGTACATACTACCATGACTTCCCATACTCCAGTTTTTCAGGTAAGATCACTATGCCATGCACAGCTTTGTTTTGTTTAGGCATGATTCTGTTAGAAACAATTTAAATCCTGGAAAACAATTAACATTGGTGCCGTTGTTGAATGCCTAATTTTTTCTGGAATGAAATAGAACAATCCAGAGAGGAATTGCCTCAACATGGTTCCAACTCTCCTGACTATGTTCTAGTACTTTACACTGATTAACCTTTAAAAAATGTACATGTTGCCATATATAATATTCATATTTGTTAAATATTCAGGTGATGTGGGATTGGTGCCTGAAGAGAAGGAAGGCTATGCATGGCTTGAAGAAAGGGAGAAACCTGAGGACTTTGCGGTAATTGGGGCGATGTATAGAGGCCCTAAAGTTGTGGAGAAATGATTCCCATTTTCCATCAAATGTTGCCTATAAATGCTCCTTTTGGGTGTTGTGAAGGGGTGGTTTTGTACTTTTGGAAGCCAATGCAAGTCTTTACCTTTTCTTTTCCTTTTACAGTGTGTACATAACCAAAAGGGGAAAGGGTTTTTTTTTGTGAACTGATCATTCCTTGCTTCTTGATCAAGATTGGGAAATTAGCAGAAATTATCTGTGATTGACTCATTATCATGGTTGGTGTTTTAAACATTATTATAAATTTAGGTCCAGATGGTGTTTGATTGTCCAATCATTCCAAATCTTTTTGGCCTACATGTAGACAGGATCCATACAATGATGGGTCTTATCTTTCTATGTACCTGTTAAGGCTTTGAGAGGAGAAAATGTTGGAGAAAACACTTTCTCTTGATTAGTTAAAGAAGGAAAGAGAGAGAGATTTGGAAAGAAAATAATTGAAAAAAATCTCTCTTTTGTGATCAAAACGTTTTTCCCCAAAACAATAGAGATATTAAAAGAAAAGAAAAGAAGGTGAACGCTCCAACCTAACTTGGAACATAACTTGTCTTTCTTTACGTCTAATCAACCTTGTTGGAAATTCCAACTTGGAATATATGAGAACTCATTAGAAAGTCATCGAAATTTGATTTTCTTTTCTTTCTCATCTTAGCATAACTTGTCTTTCTTTGTGGCTAATTAACCTTGTTGAAATATATGATAACTCACTAGAAAATCATCATTAGAAAGTCGTCGAAGTCATCGAAATTTGATTTTATTTTCCTTTCTCATCTTACCGAATACTTCAAAAGAAATACTTGAAACATTTCTTCTTCTTTTCTTTTAAAATCCAAGGTTCCAAACACAGCTTAAATGTCGGATTTAACACTTTAGATCCCTTATCTTGGATTCTTAAGCCAAAGACCCTAAAATTTCCTTGAATAAAAATTGTACTTGCTCGTGCAAGAGACAAAGCGGATTATATACTTCAGTCCAATGGTATTGTGCTTTTGGATTGGATATGCCTATTCAGTCCAATGGTATTGTGCGTTTGTATTGGTTTGTGCTTTTGAATAAGCATTCGTTGGCTAAGTGATTCAAAGGGAGAACTTATCCACAGCAGTAATAAGCGGCTTACTTTAAGTACAAAGCATTTGGTAAGTACATTTATTTAAGCGGCTATAAAGAAAATATGTATTATAAAAATATTACTAAGGTTTTGAAATAGCTTACCGCATTAGTGATAGGGTAGCCTTTCTCTACTGCTCATGGATAGACACTTACCCGCAAGGTGTTACTAAACACACTTAATTTTAAAAAGTGCTTTAATAATCTCTAAGCTAAAATAAGTACTTATATAAGCTGGGCAAACGCTGCCTCGCAAAATATTTGAGGTTCTGGAAGTCGCCTCTCTATTCTTCTAGACTACTACATTAGTAAAATTGATGTTAGCATGTTTCCTCTTTGTTCATCTAATGCCTCATGTGGATGGTGGAACTTCCCATTCTGAAGGTAAAGGGCCTATGTCATATATGACTTCTCTATGACAAGACCAAACAAGCTTTATTGCTTCTGGGGTTCCAATTCCTGCACCTCTAGGATCACCAGCTGGTCCAAACCTGAATCACATAATGTTTTAACAAAGTTAGTAACTTAAACTCAAAACCCACAAGAAGCAAGAACAATGCTAACGTTTACTCACCAATGATTCTGTGGAGCTCCCGTTGTTCGTGCCCGCAGCCCAACGTAAGTAGTCCCATTCACTGTTTTTCCAAGAACGTCCTGCAAGAGAGATTTAATGAAGATGAAAAATCTGTATCGAGGCATTACATAATGTCCCAATTTATCGATTAGTTGAATCATAAAAATAGAGTTGTTCCATTGCTGCAAATACTGTCTATTGTCCTTCATTACCATGGGAATATCAAACTATTTTTTTTTTTTAATTATACAAAAATAAAAAATCTTTCCTGCAGGGTTGATGCCAATAAACTAAGATGAACCCAGACCCAAAAGTAACCTAAAAATCCACTGGAGCTTAATAACAAAAATCTAGTTAAGACCATCTCTCTTTCAAAATAGTTTCCCAGTTAAAGGATGGTTTCAGAGAGATAATGCACTTCTTTATTAATTAATACCCATTTTATATATAAAACCGAACAAACTTGAGATTTATAGGCATATCATATATCATATAGTCAATAAAAGAACTGGAAAACAAGAAATTATAGATCTGATAAAATAAACACATTTTGATAAATGATTCTTGCCTGCAGAAACAAGTGATCATTTGAAACTACTGCAGCTGTCAAATGTGCATGCATTTTCTCGAGAGTATCCAACACCATTGCCAGTTGATCATGTTTATAATCTGTTATAACCTGGAACCAAAAACACCACCACCAGAAAAGTTGGAACTATGAAAAAAATATGCAGATATAAACTATAAAGAGATAGACAATCAAAGTGCCCTTTCCTTTTATCTTTAAAAATCTTTCCCTAACTTTCAGCCACACACATACTCGCTTCATTTTGATCCTACCTCTGATGATCACTACCATATGAATTTTAAAGCTTCTCTAATGCTCCTTTTTCAATGAGATATTTTAAAACACATTTTTTTATTGATAAAAATGAAAATTTATTGAAAGAAAGAGAAGGAAATCAGATGAGACTTTAATAAACAGATAATCAAAAGCTTCTATTCATAAGTGTTCTTGACACGTCAAAAAGTCACAAAGGACCCAATTTTCAGTCGGTCATTGACCCTCTTGTTTGCCAGTAAGGAGATGTTTATTGAGATAAACAAAGTATGAATATCCTTTTCTTTCAAAGCTACGAAGACCCCTCTGGCAAGCTAAGAACAGCCAAAACAGCTAGTTCCTCAATTCAAGGAAGCTGCAACCTCCGATATCTTACAAAGAAACTGAATTCAATTACCCAGCAAACCACCAGGTAATGTGATAATTGAACCAAAAAAACAGAGAAAAACCTAACCAAAAACTGAACTCCAGGGCAGAGCACCAATATCAGGGCTCAGCTTGGATACCTAGAAAATTGGACTTCTCCAATTGAGATTATTTTACGATTCAAAAAAGCAATTTGTAGTTTTATGGCACAGAAATAATAACTCAAAACAAGATTGTATGACAAATCTAGGAATCAAAGATATTGGTAATTTTGAAGATCAATCAATATGTCTACTTTTTTTTTTTTTTGACAAGTAATCAATGTCTACTTTCAAAAGTGAACAGGCTTTAAGCTAATGATTTTACTAGAACATGAAGCAATTTTACGTGGGTATCACCTTACCAAGAGATCTTTCAACTAATAAGCCAACATCCCATGAAGTTTGTTGAAACAATTAATCTAAAAGTGTAACAGCCAGTAAGATAAACTTCAGTATTATAACTCCAAAACAATACCTGAAATGGTCCAAATATTTCTCTTGTGACGAGCGCATAATTGTCATCCTTTAGTATTTCATCAAGTGGAACATAAACAGCTGTCGGTTTTATAGCACCATAAATACTTGGAATAGAGTGGTCTTCTAAAGCCTCACCACCAAAGAGTAGCTTTGATCCTGGTATCTGAAGCAATGAATTCATGTGTGCTAGCATAGTTTCAGTTGTACACTGCAATGAGAAATTGATTAATCAAATTAAAATATATACCTATCAACTTTAGTTAGAAAATTAAATTTGTACTAGCTTTAATAACCAAGAGAAAAGCTGGGGATTTCATCTCAACAAGTGAGAAAAAAGACGAAATCAGAGATGTCCATCCAGTCCCCAAAAACATGTGTTTCCAGACAGTGTAAAATGTGAACGTGAAGTGAGAAGAAACAACCAATTATGGACCCTGACCAAAAAATTGTTATCCCCATCTGTTCCATTTTGTATCTACTCAATCTAAAAATAAATAAATAAATAAAATTAATGCAAAAAAGTCCACTTACAGTAAGAACAGGTCCAATAGTTAAATCTTCTAGCTTTCTTCTCTCAGCAAGATCTTTCATTTTAGAAATAAGTGAACTTGCTGCCCAATTCTGTGAAAAGATTTAGAAGCGTTAGGAGGCAAAAGAAATAACGCACCAGAAGCATGACTTAGTGGGATTCTCTTATATATTTCCATTCTGTGTCAACTCTATGCAATAGCTTATAAAACTCCATAAGTATAACGTGAAACATAGACTAATGTTCCCTCTTGGAAATCAGTATTGTGAAGGTATATTCATATCATTACTAACATGGAAGAACCTTCAAAGCATGATCTCATCAGGGCAGGAAACCGGTTAAATGTATAAGACGTGGGTAGTGTGTACCCCATAAGATGGGTTGCACAAAAAAAACCAGGTGAATGAAACCACTTAAAGAACTACAAAAGTTCTAATATGAAAAGATGAAGAAGCAACTAACCTCATGCATGAAAAGAATTGATTGTGCAGAACACTTCTGACCACTGCAAGCATATGCATCTTGATCACAGACCCATGCAACATAATCAACCTTCCATTGAGACACGGGAAAGAGTTTAGCAAGAATAAAGGTTAAATGCAATCCTTGGAATTGAAATCTGGGAAACTACCGACTTTGAGCTAGAAATTGTCAGAGAAAAACCTCTTAAACATCAGGACCCAGTATTTTCCAGTCAAAACCTGCATCTTCCAATTTTATGCGTCCCTTTATTTCCACGGCCAACTTATCTGCTACTTGTGAACTTCCAGTGAATAGTGTCATTCTTGGATTTGCCTGTTGAAATGATCATGTAATAAGTGACTAAACAGAAACAAAAAATTTCACTTTATTCACTTCTACATGTATTATAAATTTATAACAATCTCATTAGTTACTTCTAAGTTAACCAATATTCATTGCTCAAAATGAGAACATTCGGAATTTCAGAGAAGCCTCAGATGCAAATGAATACGTTATAATTCAAATTAAATTTCTCAACATACATATATTAGTGATAAATGTGATTTGTATTACTGATACCCAATTTTATTCCATTACGGCCTGACTTTTACTGTATTTTTCTTGCTTCCACTTTTCCCTTCTAGGCCCTTTAACTTTTATCCAATCAGGGCCGTCAAGATCTGTTATCCTTTCCTGGAGAGAAGAAATCATAATAAAATTATTTCTTTCATAAGATGATACCCTAATTCGTATTGGCAGGTCATTCAGTCATTCTGACAATAGTGAGATTCCATAAGAAGCTCACCGGAACTATGGTCCTTTGAAGGGGCAGATTCCAATTGGGAATTCAAAGAACCTGGAGGTTTGGGTATTAAAAGGCTGAGGTTGACAAATAGAGCACATTCAATCAGGAAAACATGGAACTGCGAGGGTGTGATCAACCAAGAATATAGTCAGTAATAGAAGACGTGATTCAGAAGAGGATCATAAATCCTACAGGTTGAGTATGTTAAAGGGTAGCACAAAGAACTACGAAGAGTTGCTTGCTTCGTTAGTTTTGGAGTGGGGAAATAGAAACTGGATTCAACTTTGGGACGATGGCTGGAGATTGTCCAGGTTATCTGGGAAATATCTCACACTTGTACAAGTACTTCCCCACAAAAAGTTTCACTATTAATCAGTATCTTGAGAGAGGGAACAGTTTTTTGGTTTAGATCCCTCTTTTGGAGAAGAACCTCAATGATTAGAGATGGAGGAGAATGGGGTATGTTATTCCAAAAAGTTGACATGAGTTCTCACTCACATGGGTGAAGATGTTCATATCAAGACAGCAGCAGATCTGAAAGGATTCTTCTTGGTAAATTTCGTTAAAAATGCAGTGCAGCAGCCTTTGGTTGAACATCTAGACACATAGATATATTTGAGGAAAAACTGCTTCTTACACTTTTCCCTTTTCATGTGAACTCTAGCTTTAGATAAACTACTGATGGTTAACCTCTAGCCTATAGAGAGATGAACTTTCCAAACAAGCCAATTTTTTCGAAAGAACAAGAGGAAGATGTATATCTTCTTCTTATATTGCAGCTAGCACAAGGTTCTTATCCTTGTTTGGCATGGACTGGGTATGTTCAAGAGACAAAAAGAAAGCTTCTTAGGAAGTCCACTAGGAATAGAGGGAAGATCTTTTTGAACATGACACCACTGCCATATGTTGTTGTCGGCAGAAGATGTAGAAAACGAGGATATCATGAGTTTTTCTTGCATGCGTGTGTAATTGTGAGGAAAACAAGAGAAAGAGGATAAGAACACGACAAGAGACCTTTTAGGGATGAATCTACTGGTGCAGAGGTTGGCAAATCAAATTCCAACTGTAAGATCCCCCTATTACCCTCAAAGAAAACAAGTGGAAGAGATTTCTTAGGGTCAAACTCAAAGATATTACACAGCTTAGCTATCCAGTCTAATGCTACAGAAAAAATTCAATCCCCTTTTATATTATTGAACAATAATCTTAGATCCAATGCAAAGACAGTTTGGAAGTCTCCAGTGTGATTAAGAAGTAAGGTCACATGTTTATATGTTTCATCATTTATGAAAGATCCAATGCAAAGAGAGTTTAGAAGTTTTTAGTGTGATTGAGAAGTAAGATCATGTGTTCACATGTTTCCTAATTTATGAAGGCGCATGACCTAAAAGGAAGAGTGGATTCATTTCACACATTTTCTAATCTGAAGGAATCATTAGAACGTCTTTATTTCATACTTTTATTGATGATAGTGCGTGTGGCATACAAAATTCTATGGTTGTGTACATCAGCTATATGATTCAATACAGATGTTGCTCTGTTGATAAAGAAATAATAGGATGCTCCGCTATACTTGCAAAAACGTGTCCAAGTAAACACCAACCTCTAGCAATAGCTTGTTCATAGTCTTTCCATCAGAATTGATGAAATCAACATCCTCCGTGGGCAAGCCACAAGCATGAAGCAGTCGAAGCATTTGCTCCATCACTATGCTCACCTACAGAACAATTTTAACAGTAAACAATATGGTATTCATGAAAATATAAAAAAGAAACATAATGCAAATGAGAAATAAATAAATTTTAAATCTTGCCAATAAGAATGAAATGGTTGTAATCGAATTAAGTAATTATATAAAAGAACGCTCATATAGAAGAAGGTTTGTATTCAACATTTGGTTTGCAACTAACAATTTCCCTCAAATTGCCCTCTGTATTTATGTATGTCTAGAATGCTTATTTTAGAAGAGTTGGCTTCACTACTAGAAAAAGCGATCACGAAGTAACAAATGGGCAGGTGTTAGTCGTACAAACTGATCCAGCTCAGTCCTAAAATTGGTTATATAGTTGTTGTTGGAATTATCCTTATAAAAAGCTTTTCACCAATTTGGTGTGTTTTTCAAGAACTATGAATAGAATGAAGCTGGTTCTGATAGTTGCAACATTTCTCAGCAGTGGAGTCAGGCAATATGGCACTTAAAATTATAGGTAACTCTACACTTTTCAAATTTCAGTCTCTTAGATGACTGCTCTAGCTGTTGTGCTATTTGTGGCTAACTGAAAATTGATGGAAAAAGAAGGCCAGATCTTTGGCAAACTCCCTTGGTACCTTTAGGAATGCTATCAAATAATTAGACATAAAAAGCAGTGAGCAAGACCCCAGTCATGCAATGCCATAAGGATTAGCGACTTGAATGTGGTTCAGTGATGTCAGTCAAAGTGCCAAAGCTTTGCACAGGCCTTGCATATGATGGATAACTAGGTATTAATAAGAAGAATTTAAAGCTAAGGAAGCTTAACCTTTCTTCTTTTCTTTTCTCTACAAGAGATCTTAAGCAAATCACATTTCTTTTCTCAGATTTCACAGTTAGAACTGAATGAAAATCATATGGAAAAAACAGGCCAGAACTTCTGCAAACTCCTTTGGTACCTTTAGGGTTGCTTTCAAGCATTTTGACATTGCCAGCAGTGAGCAAGATCTCAGTCATGCCAATGACATGGATTAGTATCTTGAATGTGGTTGAATGATGTTAACCAAAGTGATAAAGCTTTGCACATGCAAGATAACTAGGCATTCATAAATAAAAATCATAGATAAGCTAATAGAACTTCAACTGGCATACCTTGCTATCTACTTTAATAGTAGGTTTGTTTCCCATATAAAGTGCACCCATCAATTGCAGTACCGGAATTTCTAGAGGAAAATTGAATGGAGTGATAATTGCCACCTGCACAAGTTACCCTGTGAATTTGCAGTTTTCAATACACAGAAACACACATTTTTTTTTGATGAATAACCATCATATGATATATATATATATATAAAGAAGAGAACAAACAGTAAACAGTAAAAAGAGGTACTGGGCGCCCAAGCCGGGGCACCCAGGCACAAGAGCAAAAGAAAACAGAAAGAAAAAAGTACAGGAGAAAACAAGAACCAGAAAGATGTACAGCCAGGGCCAGAAGCCCAAATCTCAACTGTCAACCACATATTTAACCAAAGGCCTGAGAAAAGGGGGAATCTCACATATAGAGGATTGCATGCATACTTGTTTATATGTTGATAAGATTGCAGTTTGAAATATGTTCTGAGTTTGGGGTTTTCCAACATCATAATTGGCAACTGAACTACACCTGCATTGCAAGCTTCTGTCTTAGGCTTGGCTCTATTCCTTATCATGGAACCCTGTTTGGCAACTATGTGGGTCCCATAATTAATGTATGCCACGTAATTAATTATCAATTATAATTTACAAATAGTGTGTTTCTTTTCACTAAACTCTGTGACAGACCGAACGTAACCGAACACTATGAAAGGAATGCCATGTTGTAAAATAGGTCTGTAGAACAGTAGTTCTAGACCGGCTTTTACCAGTAGACTTAAAATGTCCTTACATGCAAACTCCACTATTCATAGAGTTAACCTCCCTAGAACCGAACTTCACATACAAATACTTCATCTTCCCCCCCCCTCCCTCTTTCTATTTATACACACACACACAATACCGAATATGGCAGGCGATTGACCAGGTATACAGCTGTGTAAAAAGGTTCATCGAGTTAACCTCACTACGATAATTGTCAAGGATTGGAGGATTATTGTACTCCTAAACTCACCGCTTAGAGTCTCACAGGTGAGATGGGTGTCCCAATAACGGGGCTTATCAAGCTCAACTTGGACAGTTGTTCAATTGGGAACCCAGGGCTCTCAGGGATTGAAGGAGTCTTTAGAGATCATTCAGGAGCTATACTACATATCTTTGCAGGTCCAATCAGGGATGGAGATTCCATGAGAGCAGAGGTACTAACCCTCTTGACTAGGCTAAGAGAAGCAGTCTCAGGGTTACTATGATATTCAGGTGGGAGGGAGATTCGAGCACGGTCATCTCTTGGCTTACTGATTGCCAATCCCACTCTTGGAGGATGTCTCATTCAGTTCGTCTAGTGGGTATCATTTCCGATGGCTGAACATTTCATTCTTCCATATCCCTAGATGGCTTGCTGTGATAGTACATAGGCTAGCCAGGAGAAGGGTGATTAGGGAGTCTTTGTTCAGGGGCAGGCCTATGGCTGGCATGATCGGTGATTAGCATATATGCTTATTCATGCTCCAAGGCTTCTCTTGGTTATTTCTTTTACATAGATGTAATTTTATCACCATTTTTCTCTTTTTTCTGTGTGAGTGACATGATTTTGTACTTTTTCTCCACCCTTTTAATTTTTAACGGAATCTTCATTAATTATTTTTTTTTTTAAGAAAAAAAAAAGTATCAGCCTTACAAAACTATTGTTTTCAATCAAAATATGGAATTTTAATTGCAAGATAGTGCAGGACTTGCTAGTCTTGTGAGACTAAATATAGAATATAAATTTCCAATCTAGTGCAATTGAATTGTTAGCTTTATGAGATTAAGTATATCCAAGGAGGATCAGCCTTACAGGACCATACGGCCAGCGGAAACCATGACTTTGTTGTCCGAGATGATTACCAGGTACGGCAAAAGACCTTGCCAAGTAACGAACCTGCCAGATAAGTGTTGAAAGAAAAATTATATGAAAGGAAAAAATTGTCTCAGAAAAATTATTAACTTATTAAGAAAGACTACAACAGAATAATACTCAGTTGTTAAAGAAAGAATATAAATATTAGCCAACCAAGTTTATCAACTGCACAAGGTTAACCTCATACACATGAATGGAAAGAATAAAACAACAAGATAGAAAGGAAGGCCAGATAATGTCTCAGTAAAGACCATTTGTCTCAAAACTAAGCTCTCTAGCAACTAGAAGCACAAGTACTTTGTATTTCTAAGAACAAAATTTTTGATACGGAAATAACAATCTTCATAAGGATTTAGCTTGAGCACTCTTCATCTACCTGGTCTCCGCAAAAATTCTCAAAAAATTTCCTGGTGACATAAACTTCACCAAGGGTCTGTTGATAACTCTTTGGAGAAACCCTTTGAATTAATCTTGTGAAGAAATCGGATACCTGAAACCCACTAAATCCATATTATTGCAAACTAAAGAAGTAGATAAATTAATCCCCTGATACTATATCACTAGACCAAAATGCAGAAAAGAAAGGAAGAACATTCATCTCCTTAACGGATGTTACCTTGGGCAGAGAAAGCATGTGAGCAGCCCTTGCAGATATGTCTCCAAATAAAAGATATCTACCAATCATAATGGGTAATTCTCACAGATCACTTGCAACGAACAGCTAAAAAAACATAAAAAATTAATTATCCCGTAGTCAACGTAATACCAATTACAGAGACTTTTGAAAAGAAAAGAAGAAGAATTTCAAACCTCTCTGGTGCTTTGAATGGATTGTGAAGACCGTGTTTCGGGCATTTGGACAGGCTATCCACAAATGGCTACACAAATAGTCAAGTAATTAGAAATTTGACCAAGATTTGAAAAAAGAATTAGTGCATACTTGGGCACGAGAAGCAGCATCTATTTTTTTGATAAGCAAAGTTGGAGTATTATATTAATATCATAACTGTACAGTATCTATGACCCAAGAAACATCCCTATTAAGATTAAAGATCCTTCCACCCAGTTAGAAAACCCAAAAAACTTACATCTGAAACATCTGGTAAAGCCCATGCCCGTGCCCAATGGAAAAGCAGCATCTATCAACAAGCATCAAATTAGAATCGTAACACATGGATCACAATTTTTGTCACTTCACTTGTGGCCACCAAATCTTATACCACTATCTCTCTTTTATCTTGATTTTGGTATTGTTTATTTAGTTTGCTATCCAAAAAGACCAAGATTGCAGAATTTGAAATAATTTGAGCAGTCTATGCCCAAGATATGGACAAAGTGCAGATTTGTGGTGAGGTTGCTAGTTAAAACTTTTATTTTGCTTTAGGCCATCTAGAAGAAAGGATGCTCTTATGTTTTAAATTTTACGGTAAGTTGGATTTCTATTATATGTGGGATTTTTTTTCTTTTTTTCTGAGTCTATTCTGGTTCATTGCAGCCCAGGAGGTTCGATCTTCTTAAGCCCCATTTTTGTTGGGGTTGAAATTTCTAGAGCTTCTATTTATTAGTAATGGTGTTACAATTGAACTCTAGTCTAACTCCATTTGAGAAACTAATTGAAGTTTGATTTGGTCTCTTCAAGAAGAATCAGAATTTAGAACTAGAAGTAAGGAAAGTTGAGATGTACTTTATTGTTTTAGTCTGTTCATATAAATGTATTACAATAAAACTGTGTGCTGCCTTCTGAGGTGACACGCCCTCGGTTAGATTTGTGTTACTCCAATTTTAAAGTTGAGGTCCAAAGAGTGAGCTAAGGGTTCTACTTCTAGATTGTGCAACTTAGTCTACCTTTTTGCTTTTCTTATATTTTACTTTTCTTCTCAGACTTGGTACACCCTTAAAAACCATCCTAAATTTTAGTCAGTCCCCCTCGATTCTTATTTTCAGTTATCTCCAAAACCCCAAGACCCAGCCAACCAACTGTTGTCTCGCATAAACTTATTTCAGGAGCATCTTAGAGAAATGACATATGTATAGCACTCAAATTTTCCATATTACAGACAAATCAAAAGGGAAAAACATTTGGAAAGAAATCATCAGTACTGATAAAAAAATGCATTAAAATACACCTTGATCCCCGTTGCATCTACTTCAGCAACTTTAATGAACGGCTCTCCATTTAAAGGATCAACTAGTGTACTCCAACTAGAAGATCTTGTCCAATGACCCTGTACTAAAAATAACCAACATTCCATTTCAGTGCTATTTAATAGTTGTTGGGCAATTCCAAGCAAACAAAAAATTCAACCAACTTAAAAGTATAGTCTGATAACTAGGATATACTGGAGGGACTTTGATTGCTCTTTAAGCTGTGGCGGAAATTAGGGGTGCAACTTGGTTCGGTTAACGAAACCAAACCGACTTCAGTTCGATTTGGGTTGGGTTTCTAGATCTTTGGTTCGGTTTTGATTTTGAAATTATAAAACTGAATTAGATTGGTTTGGTTTTGGATTGAAGCCTCGGTTAAACCGAACTGAAACCCGAACTCTAGTATATATAATTCCAAACTGAAACAAACCAAACCAATTTAAACTGAATTATATACATATATAATGTAATTCTAAAAAACATTGTATAACCCGACCCAACCGGACCCAAACCGAACCGAAACTGCAATTTGGGTTGGGTTGGTTTGGGTTTAGGGTTTTCCATTTCAATTCAGTTCAGTTTTCAGGTTGGGAAGTTTGGTTCTCAATTTAGTTCGGTTCGGTTTTGGGTTAACCTTCACCAATGTCTGTTTGGTCTTGGGTTGATGTCAAACTGAACCAAGTTACACCCTAGTGGAAATGATACTAGATCATAATGTGTAATATCTGATGAAAATAGCCCGTGTAAATTCAACATACTTCAATGTTGCTAAGCAAATGAAATCCAATATAGTAACTGGCAATTGAAAAACGATGAAGATAAATGGATAGAAATTGTGCAGAAGCAAGCTAAAGAAACCAGTAAATGATTTATATTTTCAGTTTTTTACTCGGTTCCGTGAATATATACGTATTGGAGTTACCTCCCTAAAGATTTTAATGATGCATAAGTAGAGAAATCATTTGTTACTTGCATTGATGTACATACCCAAGTTGTATACTTCAGCGGGTTGAGAGCCTGAGATCTCTTCCACTTCCACGGAAGCAAATGGCAGCGAATGTACAGATCTGCCGTTCACAATTTAAAAAATAAATAAAAATCCAAAAATGAACCATCAAAAGAAGAATATCATAGATAAATTAGTACTAAACTTCAACTGTCGTACACATATAGGAGATCATAATAAACAATGCCTCGATAATTCTAACATGGCATCTCAAAACAGTATGAAAATAGGGAATATGTTAGAAGACTAAACATTTAAGAATTTCACATGCTAACAAAGCATGGCTTGATTCGGGACCGAAAACGCCAACAAAATGGCAATCACTTAGCTATCCAAATACCAATACCAATGACTGGACATCAGAGAGCAAAAATTAACTGAGAACTCTTATAACAGTAGAATTAGCATGAACATATAAACTTTTCATTGAGAAAATAGTTCAGAAACAGTGTCAAACAATCCCATTGGAAGAGAACCCTCAAAATTTACATTCTTATTCATATTTCATAGAATTCAACTTAAAGTTTATAAATACCAAAAAGGTAATAAGGGGAAAAAAGAAAAAGAAAAAGAAAAAGAGTTAAAACAAACAAACTCAAAAATCAGATTAGTCCAATCACATGCAAAAATACAAAGATAGAAAGAAGCAAAGCACAGCCACAATGGAATGGTTGATCATCTATACCCAGAATCATTTCCATCGATCTCAAACAACACATGAAAGTAAAGAAACTGATAGTACCTCAATCAAAAATCACCCAAATCGTTAAAAAAAAATTGATTTCTGAAAACAGTTAGCTAATATACATTTATTCAAAATTGATCAAACTTCAAATCATATGAACAGAACGATTAAAACGAAAAGAAACCTAACCATCCTCAAACTTTTACTAATGTTTATCAACATTTTAACTTATAATAGCCGAAGCACTGACACCAATCAAAAAAAAAAAAAAACACCCTAGACTGCAACGTACCTAGTGAGATTGGAGAAAGAGCTGAACCAATTTAAATCCATTTTAGGAGCTCTGGCTCTCACTTCTCTACAATCCCCGAATCCATGCATCTTGTGAAGTTCTTTAGACACTCTCATCATAAGTCTTTAAGCCTCCTACGCAGCTTCTTCCTCTAGGTTAGGGTTACACACAAGAGAAAAGGATAGTTCCAAGGCGTATTGCTTTCGATATATAAGCTTAGCTTATCTGGGGAATTCAAACATTGTATCTTCTCTCTGATAAAGGAAAATGATATTCGTACTCCGTACTTACGGGCGCACGTATCTCTCAAAGATAGGTCCCGCAAGTGAAATCCCGTATGCGATCTTGTGGGGTCCAACTCGGATTAAGGCACGACGATGTAGGGTTGTAAACGAAACGAGCCGAGCCGAGCCGGGCGCACGTATCTCTCAAAGATAGGCCCTGTGGGCAGTGAAATCCCGTATGCGATCTTGTGGGGTCCAACTGGGATTAAGGCACGACGGTGTAGGGTTGTAAACGAAACGAGCCGAGCCGAGCGTTTCCCAGCTCGACTTGGCTTCATTAAATTATGACAAGTCTTTGGCTGGGTTCACGCTCGTTAAAGATTTTCAAGTTTGCTAGTTTTTTCAAGGCTCAAGCTCGGTTTGCAAAAGTTTGGCTTGAGAAAAATTTGGTTCGGCTCGCGAAAGCTCAGCTCACTTTTTAGGTTTTTTTTCTGCAAAAGTTAATTAAGAGAAAGATTCTCTTAAATTAAAACTATTGATTAAATAAAGTTGATGTTTATAACATCATCATTATTTTTGAAAACTGGAAAGAGAGATGATCATATGGGGAGACAAAAATCTCGAAAGTAGAAAATAAAAATAAAAAACAAGTCCACTCATGCATGAAAATGAGGAAGGGCGTAAGAGAGAGAACAATAGTGGAAGGAATAGTAGGAGAATACTTTAGTGTATATAGCATATATATACAAGTTTATATATAATATAATTCCAAGCTGAGCTTTAACAGAGCTGAGCCTACTTAGCTCGGCTCGTTTACAGCCCTAGACGGTGTAGCGTGATAGTGAATGGGCCATGGCTGATTTGCACATTTAAACTTAGGGTCAAAACCGGGATTGTATGCAAGTAGCAGGTCGCATCATGCGTTTATTGACGTGCGTGAATGTTCGCCAATGCATTCAGACTTTGACGCACCTTCCAGAACTCCTTTCAGAATGGGATGTGTTGGTGTGCATCCATGTACTTTAGTTGACGCATGTTGTACGTGAATGCGCATTACA
>JAUPMG010000002.1:12710223-12724520 GCA_031762675.1 Pachysandra terminalis | reverse complement strand
TCAAATTCCATCTGTAAGACCCCCCTATATTACCCTCAAAGAAGACAAGTGAAAGAGATTTCTTAGGGTCAACATCGAAGATATTACACAGCTTAGATTTCCAATCCAATGCTACAGAAAAATTGCAACCCCCTTTTTTATATTATTGAACAATAACTCTTAGATCCAATGCAAAGAGTGTTTGGAAATCTTTATTGGGATAAAGAAAAAAGGTCACATGTTTATATGTTTCATCATTTATGAAAGATCAAATGCAAGGAGAGTTTAGAAGTCTTTATGTTGATTATGAAGATTCCCACTTCAGTGGCAAGGAAACTAGAAAAGCTCCAAAGAGATTTCTTATGAAGTGGCAATGGGGAACATCAGAAATATCACTTAGTGAAATGGTCTCAAGTTTGCTTAAAAAAAATAAGAGTGGGGGTATGGGATTAAAGAGTCTCACTAAATTTAATTTGGCCCCTTTGGTTAAGTGGTTGTGGAGATTCGGGGAAGAGGAAGGTTCTTTATGGCGAGAGATAATTAGTGACAAATATGGAGTGGAGGTAGGGGGATGGAAGAATAAAATTGGTAGGGCCCCTTATGGGGTAGGTCTTTGGAAAGCTATATGTTCAGTTTCGGAAGTGTTTTACAAAGGGGTGAGTTTCAACATTGGTAGAGGAGATAAAGTGAAGTTCTGGAAAGATGTTTGGTGTGGTGAAGAAACTTTATTACATGGTTTCCTGGGAGTGGCGGCCCTGGCGCTAAATCTGGACGATTGAGTTGAGGACCATTTAAGATCAGGGAATGGGGGGTGGGAGTGGAACCTGAAGTTAAGAAGGAAGATTCTTGACTGGGAAGTGGAAGAGGTGGCAAATCTGATGGAGAAGATCAACAAGATAAAGATCCGTGTAGGTGTAGATACTAGAGTTTGGAAATGGGGACAGGAAGGTGCATTTTCGGTCAAGTCTACATACACTGTTTTGACTGAGGAAGAAAGAGAGGGTGGTCCATGGAAGTTGATTTGGCTTGCGGGTATTCTGTCAAAGGTTTCTTTTTTCTTTGGATTGCTGTCCATAACAAAATTTTAACGTACGATAATCTCAACAGGAGAGGGTGGTCTATGGCCTCAAGATGCTGTCTTGTAAAAAGGAGGAGGAAACAGTCCCACATCTCTTACTCCATTGCGAGGTGACCAGGAAAATCTGGGAATCTATCTTTAGAAGGTTCAATATAATGTGGGTGATGCACTATCAGTTTAATACAGCTCTAATCAGCTGGGGCCAGAAAAATAAAATAAGGGGTAGGAGAAGTCACATTTTATGGAATCTTTGCCTCGTAGCTATCTCTTGGACTATTTGGTGTGAGAGAAACTTGAGAATTTTTGAAGGATCGGAAAAGGACACTTAGGATCGGAAAAGGACACTCAAAAGCTTATTGACAATAACATCTCATTACTCTTTTCTTGGCCATCCTTATTCACAGAATTTGGGGGAATTAATCTATCTGAATTTGATTGTGATTGGGGTTTGTACTGGGATTCTCAGATTCAGCATGATTCTTCACTGTAGGAATATTAACACAATATGTACAGATATATACATTAATACATACATATATAATAGACACTTTTACTGATAAAAAAAAGAAGTAAGGTCACATGTTTCCTAATTTATGAACGCGCATGACCTAAAAGGAAAATTGGATTCATTTCACACACTTTCTAATCTGAAGGAATCGTTAGAAGATCTTTATTCGTACTTTAATTGATGATAGTGTGTGTGGCATACAAAATTCTATGGTCGTGTACATCAGCTATATGATCCAATACAGATGTTGTTCTGTTGATGAGAAAAATAATAGGATGCTTTGATACACTTGCAAACATGCCTAAATAAACACCAACCTCTAGCAATAGCTTGTTCATAGTCTTTCCATCAGAATTGATGAAATCAACATCCTCCGTGGGCAAGCCACAAGCATGAAGCAGTCGAAGCATTTGCTCCATCACTATGCTCACCTACAGAACAATTTTAACAGTAAACAATATGGTATGCATGAAAATTTAAAAAAGAAAAATAATGTAAATGAGAAAAAATTACATTTTAAATCTTTCCAATAAGAATGAAATGGTTGTACTCGAATTAAGTAAATATATAAAAGAACACATATAGAAGAAGGTTTGTTTTCAACATTTGGTTTGTAACTAACAATTTCCCTCAAATAGCTCTGTGTTTTTATGTATGTCTAGCATGCTTATTGTAGAAGAGTTGACTTCACTACTAGAAAAAGAGATCACAAAGTAACAAATAGCCAAGGTGTTACTCGTACAAAAGGATCCAGCTCAGTCCAAAAATTGGTTATTTTACAAAAAGCTTTTCACCTTCTTGGTGTGTTTTTCAAGAACTATGAATACAATGAAGCTGGTTTTGATGGTTGCAACATTTCTTGGTAGTGGAGTCGGGCAATATGGCACTTAAAATTATAGGTACCTCTACACTTTTTCAATATTTCAGTCTTTTGGATGGCTGCTCTAACTGTTGTGATATTTGTGGCTGTATTATAAATATTTTATATCGGTTTTGGTAATCTTTTATGATGGGCTGTGAAAGTTTCGAACTAAAAAAGCTTATCCTTTCTACTTTCCTTTTCCCACAAGTGATCTTACATAAATAATATTTCATTTCTCAGATTTCCCAGTTTAAACTAACTGAAAATTGTATGGAAAAAGAAGGCCGGTAACTTTGGCAAACTCCCTTCGAACCTTTAGGAATGCTACCAAGTAGTTAGACATAAAAGGAAGTGAGCAAGATCTCGGTCATACCAATGACATATGGATTAGGAACTTGAAAGTGGTTCAATGACGTCAGCCAAAGTGACAAAGCTTTGCACAGGCCTTGCATGTGAAGGATAACTAGGTATTCATAAGAAGAATTTACAACTAAGGAAGCTTAACCTTCTTCTTTTCTTTTCTCTACAAGTGATCTTAAACAAGTCATTTCTTTTCTCAGATTTCGCAATTACAACTGACTGAAAATAATATGGAAAAACAGGCCAGAACTTCTACAAACTCCCTTGGTATCTTTAGGGTTGCTTTCAAGTATTTAGACATTGCAAGAAGTGAGCAAGATCTCAGTCAAGATCTCCGTCATGCCAATGACATATCGATTAGTAACTTGAATGTGGTTCAATGATGTTAGACAAAGTGATAGAGCTTTGAAAATGCCTTGCATATGCAAGATAATTAGGCATTCATAAATATAATTCATAGATAAACTAATAGAAATTAAACTGGCTTACCTTGCTATCAACTTTAAGAGTAGGTTTGTTTCCCATATAAAGTGCACCCATCAATTGCAGTACTGGAATTTCTAGAGGAAAATTGAATGGAGTGATAATTGCTACCTGCACAAGTTACCCTGTGAATTTGCAGACTTCAACACACACACACATACATACATATAAATGAAAAGGGGAATCTCACATGTAGAGGATGCATGCATACTCGTTTATATGTTGATAAGATTGCAGTTTGAAACATGTTCTGTGTTTGCGGTTGTCCAACATCATAATTGGCAACTGAACTACGCCTGCATTGCAAGCTTCTGTCTTAGGCTTAGTTCTAGTCCTTCATGTGGGTCCCAAATATGCTTCGTAATTAATTATCAATTATAATTTATAAATAGTATGTTTCTTTTCACTAAACTCTGACAGATTCAAGACCGGCTGCCGGCTTTTACCAGTAGCTTGGCATGCCATTACATGCAAGACTCCCTCCATTACATAATATATTTTATTATATTATAAATAATATAATATAAAATATTAGTCTTATATTCCTTTCTATAATAATAGAAATTATAAAATACTTCATATTATACCATACCATATACAATATATCTTATATAGTATTATAATATAAAACAATATAACATAATAAATATAGATATATATATATATATATATATATATATATATATATTTATATTAGCGATTCTAGTAACCGAGGGGCGAAGACCTAGAATCTTAACCCAGAATCCTAGAATCACCTTAGAGAGGGATTCTGATTTTGGGTGGGATTCTAACATCAGATTCTAGAATCCGCCCCTAAAGTCCGATACAAACGCATGTTGTGAGATTCTAGAATTGGATTCTATTAGAATCTGGAATCCAAAATGCCCACCAAATGCCCCTTAAGGCGATTCTGGGATCCTAGGTTAGGATTCTAGGTGCTCAGTTAATAGAATTGCTAATATCTATTTATATATTATATTATGTTATATTATATTATATAATATAATATAATAATATTATATTATCAACATTAAATTACAGCATTATTATATTATATATTATCTTTAATATAATATCATATTTTATTATATAAAAATTTAATAATTGTTATATAATATAATAATATACGTATGTATAATATTATTTTTAAGTTATACTATATTATATGATAATATAATATTATATATCATATATAATATTATATTGTTAGATATATTATAATACTATATAAGATATACTGTATATTGTATGTTATTATATGAAATATTATATAATTTATATTATTATAGAAAGGAATATAAGATTAATATTTTATATTATGTTATTTATAATATAATAAATTATATTATGTTATATTTATAATATTATCATATATTTTATTTTATTATATTATTTTATCTATGTTATAATACATAAAATTGTAGCAATAATCTGGGTCAACCAAAATTCTAGAATCTATCCAAACGGGATTATGGATTCTAAAAGACAGCAATGAGAATCTAGATTTTGAGAATCCAAAATCAAAATCAAAATCAAAATCTAAAATCCAAAATCCTAAAGAAACGCCCCCTTTGCTAATTATTAAAAGAAAAATGATGATCAGCCTTACAAAATTGTTGTTTTCAATTGAAATATGGAACTTTAATTGCAAGATAGTGCAAGACTTGCCAGTCTCGTGAGACTAAATATAGAATATATATTTCTAATGTAGTACAATTGAGTTTTCAGCCTTATGAGATTAAATATGTCCAGGGAGGAGGAGCCTTACAGGACCATACGGCCAGCGGAAACCATGACTTTGTTGCCCGAGATGATTACCAGGAACCCCAAAAGAACTTGCTAAGAAACGAACCTGCCAGATTAGTGTTGGAAGAAAAATTATATGAAAGGAAAAAATTGCCTCAGAATAACTATTAACTTATTAAAAAAGACTACAATGGAATAATGCTCAATTGTTAAAGAAAAAATATAAAAATTAGCTAACCAAGTTTATCAACTGCACAAGGTCAACCTCATAATCATGAATGGAAAGAATGAAACAACAAGATGGAAAGGAAGGCCAGATAATGTCTCAGTAAAAACCATATGTTTCAAAACTAAGCTCTCTAGCAACTAGAAGCACAAGTGCTTCGTACTTCTAAGAACAAAATTTTGGTATTGGAAAGAACAATCTTCATAAGGATTTAACGTGAGCACTCTTCATCTACCTGGTCTCCGCAAAAATTCTCAAAAAATTTCCTGGTGACATAAACTTCACCAAGAGCCTGCTGATAACTCTTCGGAGAAACCCTTTGGATTAATCTTGTGAAGAAATCGGATACCTGAAACCCACTAAATCCATATTATTGCAAACTAAAGAAGTAAATAAATTACTCCCCTGACACCATATCACCACACCAACATGCAGAAAAGAAAAGAAGAACAATCATCTTTCCTCTCCTTAAAGACGTTACCTTGGGTAGAGAAAGCATGTGAGCAGCCCTTGCAGATATGTCTCCAAACAAAAGATATCTGCAAAAAACCAATCATTATGAGTAATTCTCACAGGAAACTTTTAATGAACAGCGAAAAAAACATAAATAATTAATTATCCAATATTCAATGTAATACCAATTACAAAGACTTTCAAAACAAAAAGAAGAAGAATTTCAAACCTCTCTGGTGCTTTGAATGGATTGTGAAGACCATGTTTCGGGCAATTGGACAGGCTCTCCACAAATGGCTACACAAATAGTCAAGTAATTAGATATTTGACAAAGATTTGAAAAAAGAATGAGTGCATGCATGGGCACAAGAAGCAGGATCCATTTTATTTTTTTAAAAGTAGAGTTGAAGTATTATATTAATATCATAACTGTACAGTATGCATGACTCAAAAGACATCCCTGTTAAGATTACAGATCCTTCTACCCATTTACAAAACCCGAAAAACTTAAATCTCAAAGATCTGAAAAAGCCCGTGCTCAATTGAAAAGCAGCGTCTATCAACAAGCATTAAATTAGAATCGTAATACCTGGATCACAACGTTTGTCACTTCACTTGTGGCCACCACATCTTATACCAATATTTCTCTTATATCTTGATTTTGGTATTGTTTACTTAGTATGCTATTCAAAGAGACCAAGATTGCAGAATTTGGAAATGATTTGAGCAATTTATGCCCAAGATATGGACAGAGTGCAGTAGGGAGGAATGGCCGATTCGGTAACTAGGGCTACCCTTAGGGGACAGATCAAGCAGGATCAGGTTCTGGGAATCAGTGGTAGTAAGGATGGAGGATTAGACTGGCGATTTGGAAGAGGAATTACCTTCATTGAGGGGTAGAATCACTCTCATACAGGCAACCCTGGCTAATCTGCCCATTTACTACCTTTCTCTATTTAAAGCCCCGAGAAAGGTTGTTAGGATGATTAAAAAATTACAAAGGGGATTTTCTTGGGGTGGGCGGGGGGGAGCCTAGGGAATATTAGGGATGGGAACCTGTCCCTCCTTGAGAAATGGTTGTGCCACTTCGGTATGAACAGGAACTCATTATGGTGCCCAAGGTTGTCAAATCATGAATCAAATCAAAAATCGTTAGGGGGCACTTAGAATCGAATCGTAAATCGTAAGATTCATAGTAATTTCAGTAAAGTACGGTTTGAAGTTTATGCTTTGGGATTTCTCTTAGAAAAAGGGCTTCTTATTGTTTAAAATATGTAAAAAACATTTCTTTATGTTAATTTAATTGTTTTAGAGTACTATATTTTATATAAACAAGGATCAAACGACAAAAAGGGAAATTGTTCAATAAAAAAGAAGTGAACATTTTTCTTTGGTGTTGTAGAGTTGAATTGTTTGAATCGTACGGTTAAATCGTAAATCATAAGATTCAATGTATAGATCGTAAGATTCAAACATAAACTGATTTGTTCACTAATTTGAATCGATCTAAGCTCAAATCGAATCGAATCGTAAGAGTTTAACAACAGAGATGGTGCCAGATTATCTGTAGCAAGTTTGGGGCTCATGCAAATGTGTAAAAGATTAATCCGAGAGCTAGAATCAGCAGTGCAAGCCATTGGCATGGTCCTCAGTTTTATCCTCATGTTCATTGGAGGGTGGGTAATGGGGTTAACATTCGCTTCTGGTATGATTTCTGGTTGGATCAGGCTCCTCTGGCCCAGACTTTTCCCTCTATTTTCATAGTTGTCCGTCATAGGGATGCTTCGGTTGTTGAGGTTTTGTCTTGGTCCCCTTCCTGGTGGGTGTGGAATCCAGTGTTTAGGCGGGACTTTGGGAGCATGAACTTGCTGTCCTGGCCTCCTTGCTAGAACCCCCTTCAGTTCGTTTTCCTCTCTTCTAACTCTTTGGATGGTAGGATTTGGTCTCCTAATTCTAAAGGTTTATGCACGTGCCGCTCCTTCCATTCGATCCTTCTCTCGACAGATGAGGACCGTCCACCCCCCTTTCCTACCCTTAAACTTTGGAATTCTCATGCTCCCCCTAGAGTCAAGGTTTCGTGTGGACCACCTTACTGAAGAAGATTAATACCTATGACATCCTTCAAAGAAGGAGAAAAGCTTGGAAGTTATCATCGCATATGTGCTTCATGTGTAGGGAGGATGGAGAGTCCCTTGACCATCTCATGCTCCACTATCCAGTGGCATTCACATTGTCGTCCCATTTCATTGCACAGGTGGACCTCGCTTGGGTGTGGCCTAGAGGAGTGTCTGAGCTCTTTGAGTAGTGGCGGATCCCGGACTTGGGGAGTAGAGGCAGATTAATGTATAGGGCAGTGTTCTTGGCTATATTATTGGTTATCTGGAGAGAGAGAGAGAGAGAGAGAGAGAGAGAGAGAGAGAGAGAGAGAGAGGAACAATAGGATTTTTGACGAGAGATGTAGATCCACACAGCAACTGATGGATTCTGTGATCTTCCTTGTGGCTTCCTAGATGTCTGTGGTTAGAAAAGAATTTAGAGGGGTGGCCATCTATGATATGTCACACCAATAGAGAGGGGTGGCTGCTTCCTCCCCTGCCGCTTTGCATGTAAGGAGACTTTGGACCCCACCCAAGGTTGGGCGAGTCAAGTTGAACTTTGATGGCTCGTCTTTCGGGAACCCAGGGACATCAGGAGTGGGTGGTGTCTTTAGAGACCATCTAGGCGCTATTGTGCATTCATATTTTTTTTATAACTGATGAATTATATAAAGAAAGAGAAAGGGGAATAGGAAAACAACACCAAGGCTAGAAAGACTAGTCTCAAGCTCTAAACACAATAAAACAAAAAGATGCAAGGACCTCGCCCCCCCAAAATATGTACACCACCCAGACACCAATACAGTGGATAAAGCCTCCTCTTGCATCATCTCCTCAGTCGGAACCCCCTCAAACATACCACTCTCTATTCCTCGCCTAGCTAGGATCTCAGCCGCCAAATTGACCCCTCGAGGCACAAGATGGAACGAGTTGTGCATTCATATTCAAAACCAGTTGGTGAGGGATACCCTAGTACATGGACTTAGGGAAGCGAGGTCACGAGGCTTTCTTGAGCTAGACATGAAGGGTGATTCGCTTTCGGTGATCTCATGGATGAGGGATGAATGCCATTACCCATGGAGACAAAGCCATTATGTTCTATTGTGCCGATATTTGGGTGCTGATTTGAATGCCTCTTCAATCACACCCTAGGGAGGCTAAAATTGAAGCTGATCGGCTGGCTCGTGGGGGAGTTGGCAGGGTGATGTTTTCTTCAGCATCCCTACTCCGGATATGGTTGACACCGTGGAAGTGGGATAGCCGCACGTATATTCACACTCATACCCATATCCGTATATAGCATGTACATAGTTCTGTTTTGGCTTTCCTTATTCATAGGAAAGTTCTCTACATACTTTTCTCTTTCGATCATTAAGATATCGTGGTTACTGATAAAAAACAACTATGGACAGAGTGCAGATTCGTGGTGAGGTTGCTAATTAATACTTTTATTTAGCTTAAGGCCATCTAAAAGAAAGGATGCTCTTATGTTTTGAATTTTAGGGTAAGTCTAGAATCCCAGTAATTTAAGTTGGATTTCTATTATATGTGGTTTTTTTCCTTTTTTTATGAGTCTTTTCTGGTTCATCGCAGCTCAGGAGGTTCAATCTCATTAAGCCCCTTTTTTTGTTAGGTTTAAATTTCTAGAGCTTCTATTAATTAGTAATGGTTTTACAATTGAACTCTAGTCTAATTCCATTTGAGAACCTAATTGAGATGTGCTTTCTCGTTCTAGCCGGTTCATATAAATGTATTACAATAGAACTGTGTGCTGCCTTCTGAGGTAACACACCTTCGGTTAGATTTGTGTAACTCAAATCTTAAAGTTGAGGTCCAAAGAGTGAGTTAAGGGTTATACTTCTAGATTGCGCAACTTAGTCTACTTTTTTGCTTTTCTTATATTTTACTTTTCTTCTCAGACTTTGTACAACCTTAAAACCCATGCTACACTTTAGTCAGCCCCCCTCTACTCTTATTTTCAATTACCTCCAAACCCCAAGACCTAACCAACCAACTCCTTCCAGGAGCATCTTAGAGAAATGAGAGATGTATAGCACTCAAATTTTTCATATTACAGACAAATAAAAAGGAAGAAACATTTGGAAAGAAATCAGCAATACTGATAAATAATGCATTAAAACACACCTGGATCCCTGTTGCATCCACTTCAGCAACTTTAATGAATGGCTCTCCATTTAAAGGATCAACCAGTGTACTCCAACTAGAAGATTTTGTCCAATGACCCTGTACTGAAAATAATCAACATCCCATTTCAGTCCTATTTAATAGTTGTTGGGAAATGCAAAGCAAACAAAAAATTCAACCAACTTACAAATATAGTTTAATAACTAGGATATACTGGAGGAAATTTGACTGCGCTTTAAACTATGGTGAAAATGGTACTAGATCACAACGTCTAATATTTTGTGAAAACAGCACATGTAAATTTAGCATACTTTAACGTTGCTAAGCAAATGAAATCAAATACAGTAACTGACAATTGTAAAAGGATGAAGATAAATGGATAGAAATTGTGGAGAAGCAAGCTAGTGAAGCCAGTAAATAAGTTATATTTTCAGTTTTTTACTGTGCTCCGTGAGTATATACGTATTGGAGTTAACTCCCAAAAGATTTTGATGATGCATTAGTAGAGAAACCATTTGCTGTTTGCATTGTTGTACCTACCCAAGTTGTGTACTTCAGCGGGTTGAGAGCCTGAGATCTCTTCCACTTCCACGGAAGCAAATGGCAGCGAATGTACAGATCTGCCGTGCGTAATTTAAAAAATAAAATATCCAAAAAGGAATCATTAAAAGAAGAATATCAATGTTAAATTACTACTAAACTTCAATTGAATTAAACATATATAGAAGATCATAATAAACAGTGCGTCGATAATTCTAACACGACATTTCAAAACAGTGTGTAAATAGGGAATATGTTAGAGATAGACATCCAAAAGACTAAACATTTAAAATTTTCACATGCAAACAAAGCATGGCTTGATTTGGCACTGAAAGCGCCAGCAAAATGGCAATCACTTAGTTTATCCAAATACCAATACCAATGGCTGGACATCGGAGAGCAAAAATTAACTGAGGAACTCTTTATATCAGTAGAATTAGCATGAGCATATAAACTTTTCATTGAGCCAAACATGCATAACTTTTGTCAGACCAAAGTTAAGATCATCATTCAAAACCCACATAGCAGTCAGATAAGCTTTGCATCCAGAACAAGTTACCACAGAAAATAGTTCAGAATTAACGATGGAACAGTGCCAAACAATCCCATTAGAAGAGAATCCTCAACAAACAAACTCAAAAATCAGATTAGTCCACTCATATGCAAAAATACAAAGATAGAAAGAAGCACAGCAACAGTGGAAGGCTTGATCATCTATAAAACTAGCAAAACCTCAGAATCATTTCTGTTGATCTCAAACAACAAATGAAAGTAAAGAAAATAATAATACCTCAATCAAAAATCACCCAAATCGTCAAAAAAAAAAAAAAAATTGATTTCTGAAAACAGCAAGTCATCCAACTAATATACATTTAATCAAAACTGATCGAACTTCACATCATATGAACAGAAAGATTAAACGAGAAAGAAACCTAATCATCCCCAAACTGTTACTAATGTTTTAAAATTTACAGAAATCCATCAACATTTGAACTTATAAGAGCCGAAGAACTGAAACCATTCAAAAAATACAAAACAAACCCTAGACTGCATCGTACCTTGTGAGAGAGAAGAAAGAGCTTAACGGATTTAAATGCATTTTAGGAGCTCTGGCTCTCACTTCTCTGGAAACCCTGAATCGATACATCGTGTGAAGTTCTTTAGACGTTCTGATCATAAGCCTTTAAACCTCCTACGCATCTGCTCCCTTCTAGGGTTTTGAGTTACAAAGAAGAGACAAAGGCCAAGGCGTTTTGCTTTCCATATATAAGCTAGCTTTCTGGGGATTTCAAACCATTGTCAGCTTCTCCGATAAAGGAAAATGCTATTCATGCTCCGTCCTTAAGGGCGCACGTATTTCTCAATGATAGGTCCTGTGCGAAGTGAAATCTCGTACGCGACCTTGTGGGGTCCAGATCGGTACGACGGAGTGGCGTGATAGTGATTGGGCCACGTCTGGTTTGCAAATTGGCGGTTTAGTAAATCTTAGGATCCAAACCGGGCCCATATCGGCCGGAGCGAGATGCACACAGTAGATGTCGTAGGGCGCATCCATGCACATCATGTGCTTGTTGGTCTGCGTGGATGCGCGCCAATGCATCCAGGCTCTAATGTATCTTTCAGAACGTGAATGTGTTGACGTGTATCCACACACGTTAAAGCACCCAAATAAGCGATGAAAACTCCTCTAATAGCATTCAAGATGGGAAAAAATGGGTTTTTAAGAGTCGCCATCGATCCTTTTTACAGTATGATTCGACAACGGGGCCTTATATTGAATGGTATGATAAATCAACAACCAATGACTCCACTAGATGCATAATCAGAGATCAATGGGTTCGGAGATTCGATTATGAGAATGGATAAAGTGTTAAACACCCCACCTCATCCGATCTAAACCAGTTACTTACTTTTTGATTCCCCTATCACACTCTCAAACATTTGACTTGATTTGTAATTGACAAAAGATAACAACTAAACTATGACTTATGGACTTTATTTCCTATTGACTTACAGTTAGTAGACAAAAACAATCACACGTGTCTTAAGATTACTGGCATCCTAACTTAAATTGGATTCTACATGAGGGGTTGAGGTATATGCATCTAAGGTCATTGGAAACCCAAAACTGGCCTGAGCAGTAGAGGAAAGCGTCATCTTCGCCCTTTCACAGGATGTCCTCAACCTCCTGAGAGCCTCCACACATAAATTTCTCCTCATGCTTCTCGGGTCGTTTATTATTGAAGTGGAGTATTGGGCATTGACACCGGAGACAATGATCGCACAGCCGTAGGACTACTAACTCCGGTAGCGTAAGGTTGGCCACCGGGGATAATGGTTACCCGTTTGCAAGTTTACTAAGCTCCTCCACAGATGAAAAAAAATGGGTTTGACAAGATTTGTGAGTTTATATGATGCATTTGTAATTCAAGCATTCACTTACTATGATTTACAAAAAGCAAGATTGAAAATATGCAAGACATATATCATAAATAAAGCTACTACCATGCATCGAATGAAAAAAAAAAGAACTAACTACTATCATGCTTGAAGAAGAAAAACGCAAATAAGAAAATTTGAATAAAAATGTATATTTAGTCTCCATTTATAACATGATTAATCAAATGTGAAAAAAAGATAGAAAAACCATGATTAAGAAGAACACTTTAAATATGAGTACATATGGATTTATAAGTAACATGGATATGGAGAGAAGAAAAAGGAAACTACTTAAGACTTAAAGAGAATGCATATATTATAAAGTGAGAAAACATATGGCAAGGTATGTGAAAATGAAGTAACTCAAAAAAAAGAAAAAACCAAGCAAAAGAGAGTTTCATTTTCCCATTGGTCGGGAAGAGAAACAATTTTTCTCTTGGTTTAAATTTTTGTCAATGTACATCAAATGACACCACCATTATTGGTATTAAAATGAAGTCAAAATATTCAAGTAAAAATAGAGTTTCTCACATTCCCATGAATATAGAAAAGAAGTACTCTTATCTTGATTTTTAGAAGATAAATGATGAAAATGAAAGACTAAATACTAAATGATGAAGAAGAAAATATGCAAAAGTCAAAAGACTAAAACTATAAAGATAATAATGTAAAGAAAATTGTGAGGTAAAAAATACCCCTTTGTTGCTTGAAATTGTTACTCTGTTAGATGCTTCACTTAAATCATTTTTCTCTTCAAACGTGGGTGGGCAAGCTTGGATTCTAGACTATTAGGAATTTCTAAAGAGAAAAATGAAGAATTTTTCTAAGGCATAAGAGAAGGCTTAAAGGTGTGTTGAGATAAGTGAAGAGAGGTGTTATTTATAGGATAAGGGTGAAGGCTTTGGGTTACTTTTAAGATTTTGAAAATGATAGTTTAGTCTTTTAGGTGGGATAAAGTTTCATAATAACTTTGTCTTTTATGGATTTAAACTTTAAATGATGAACACGTTGAGAGTAAAAGTGTAAATTTCAATGAATTATATGAGGAGAATTGATATGACAGGATGGCGTATGTGGTAATAAGTAGTGGGTCAAGGATCAAGGGTCATTGGCCAAAGCTTTTTCATTATGGATGGTAGCTGCATTTGTATTTTAACCTTAAAAGGTGATGCCAAAAGAGTGAAAAACTTGGGAGGATTGTGTAGGGGTGTAAACGAGCTGAGCCTTGCCGAGCTCGGCTCGGGCTCGTGAAATCTGGACAAGGCTCGAGCTCTGCTCAAGCTCGGTAAAAAATTTCGGGCTCAAGCTCGCTATTTTTTCAAGGCTCAGGCTTGGCTCGCAAAAGCTCGGCTCGTTAAAAGCATGAAAAAAAAAACAATTCA
>JAUPMG010000002.1:12681219-12700077 GCA_031762675.1 Pachysandra terminalis | reverse complement strand
GACACCTCATATATATAGATATATATATATATATATATATATATATATATGTATATATATTTCTCTCTCTATATATCTTGGGTAATTCTTTTTAATATGTAGAAAGATAAAGCTGTTGGGTTACCAGTAATCAGTTTATTAGCATTAAGGCTGCATTTGGCTTGACTTCTATAAGTACTTAGTACAGCTTATACTTATACAAGCACTTTTTAAAATTAAATATGTGTTTGATAGAGGTTATGAGTAAGTGTTTACCCATAAGCACTACAGTAAGGCTACTCATAAAGAGCTTCTCCCAAGCTCTTATGCTTTAAACTATTTAACAACTTTAATAATATTTTTAAAGTGCCTAATTTATCCCTAAATTTTTATAAACACTTAAATAGATGTTATTTCTAAACTTTAATAATATTTTTATAATACTTATTTTACCTCTAAGCTTTTATAAGTACTTAAATAAATATATTTACCAAACGCTATTTTCTTCAAATAAGTAATTTATTGTTGTTGTAGATAAGTGCTTCCATTGAGCAACTTATCCAATTGAGAGAGAGAGAGAGAGAGAGAAAAATGTTAGTAAATTATATCATTTTACTCCATAGTAGTAAAGTTGTTTTCATTACGTCTAAGATTAGTAGAGTAAATATACGTGATGATTAAATCCACATGTATTATCTGCCTTAAATTCAAAAAGTAGACAATTAACTTCTGAATGTTTACGTAAATCACTAATCATCTGGAGCTGTCTGTTTCACCGGTTGGAAACAGGGAGCGCTCCATATGACACATCCCTACAATTTTTCAAATGTGTTGAATCTGATAATTCTGACCCTCTGATCAACCGAATATTTCTTGCAATGGAAAATCACGATGCTTCAGTTGACTTTCAGTAGCTGATGTTCCTGATTATTGCACGCAAATCACGTGATCTGCGGTGAAAATCGGTGCAATTGTAACAAAACAAAATTTTCTTATTTTCAATCTTTTCTTAATTTCGAATAATTCAATGGAAAAGATAAACCGTCTAAGCTATTTCCCCGTAGCCTTCACCATGGCATCGCCATGATTGGACCACGGCTAAAGTGTACAGTGGCATTTTTGCTATTCTAAATAAAACCAAGTTCATTATTCTTGCTTTTGACCCAATCACAGCCATATCACAGCGAAATGCCGTAAGACGATTTGCTCTCCGTTGCACGCTATTACGATGCATGGGATTCTAAATTTTACTAAAACTGTATACCAATGAATGAGGTCAACGGAATAGACAAAGCTTTCCTTTCATTTCCCACTATTAGAATTTAGACACGCATCTTGACCGGAACTCGACGACGAAAGCCGACCTCACCGGAATCTACTGACCCACACAACGTCACCAACGCTTCATGAGTAAAACTCCGTTCACCGGAATAATGATGGGGAATCGGCAGCCATGTGACGTCTAGTCTGTATAGAGACTCTGTAAGAAACTTCAACGAAGAGTACTATATGATAAAGGCCGTGGAATGCGGCTTAAAGCTCTCTCTCTCTCTCTCTCTCTACCTCTGAAGCTCTTTATGTAGGTCTTACACGTTGAAGTTGAATGCTTCTTTCTATATATCTTATAAGAATATAAAGAGGGAGAAATTAAAATTAAAAAGAAAAAAAGATATTGAGTTGCTTGAGTGCAGTTGTGCTGTTGACATTTTTTGTGACTATACGTAACGAGGAAAAGATAAGCACTTGGATTTGAATTTGTTTACAGAAAGTCAAGAACCTCAGGCACTTCTTATAAGAAGAGAAGTTTGATAACAAAAGGAGAGATCAAGTTGGAAGAGGAAAGGAGATCTAAGGCAATGGAGACTAGTACTTTGAAAAGATCCGGTTTTGGAGTTGTAGTTAAGGAAGAAAAGCGGGTTGATCAGTCTAACAGTATTGATCAAGATGGATATGGAGAGGCTAGAAAGGTAAGCTGATCTTCTTCTTTTCAATTCTTTCTTTTTCTTAAGATTTCTAATAATCTGGGATCTGGGTATTGGGTATTTGATTGAACTATGGTTCTGTGAACTTAACTAGGTTTTTGATTGAAGAATTGAATTGACTTACTGAAATCTACTTAGATGTTCGGATTCTTATCGATGAAGCTTATCGTGTTTCAGGTTGGAAAAAGACAACGAATCCAAGGGGACGGTAGTCCGAAGCCATCTTCACCTAGCCAAAAGGATTTAGGCATTGGCAAACAGGTAATTGAGGAAATTAACTAAATTCAACTTTTTACAAATTTCTGAATTCTAGTAGCTCTTTTTGCATATTATGATTTTTAATGATCTCTACTTAGGATGAATATATAGTTGTTCGATGATCGATGGTTTCGTGTCCCTTGAAAATTTTGAAAATCCTTTCTTTACAACTACTTGACAGGAAATACCTAAAGACCCTGATAAATATAGTTACTCCAAATTTCACATACAAATTATTTGCAAAATTAAGTACAATGATTAATTCAGAATCCATAAATAGTTGATAATTGACTAAACCATTTATCTGACTTCCCATGTTGGAGATCTCATGATCCAAATACCATAGTAATCTAGCAGCTTAATCGGCGAATAAGTACGACTTATTAAATTCGATTAATGACCAAAATGATTGTAACTAAATCCATGATCCAATACATATTTTTTCTTTTGTTAAATTCTCGATTAAGAGGAGAAAACCCTATTTGATTTAAAGTTTAACCTTAATTAATGTGTTCAATATTCATTATTTTCGTCGATGGATGTGTTCTAACTGATGAGTTGTGTATACAGGTGCCTATTGTAGCTTCAGTTGAAAGATCATCCATGGACACCAACCCAAGAACATCTTCAAACCAAAAGGATCAGGTAGTAAGATGGAATCATGGAAGATCATAAAATTCCTACATTTTCTTTTCTTTGTCTTTCCCCAAGAGAATATTATTATTATTGAATTCAGTTGCTTATTGTGTTCTGTTGATCTAGGAGGATCGGCTCGAATCCGCCAAAGCTGAAATGGGAGAAGTGAAAGAAGAAAATGAAAGATTGAAGACAATCTTAGCGCGAATTGCGAAGGATTACCAGTCTCTCCAAATGCACTTCTTTGGCATTGTTCAACAAGAATCAGCTAAGAAATCTTCAGATCGCACAGCTTCCAGCAATCAAGAAGTAGTTGAAGAAGCCGAATTTGTTTCACTTAGTCTTGGTAGAGTTTCAACTGATCATCACCCCAAAAAGGATGAGAAGAATTGCAAAACTAAAGAGAATGAGGAATTGAAAGAAGGCTTAGCTCTAGGTTTGGACTGCAAATTTGAAGTGTCTAACAATGGTCTAGCGGAACCTATATCGAATCCAAGCCCTGAAAACAGCTTCGAAGAACAGAAGGAAGAGGAGGCCGCAGAGACATGGCTACCTAGTAAACTTCTGAAGACAACGCAAAGCGGAGAAGATGAAGTTTCACCACCAGCACAAATGAAGAAAGCTAGGGTTTCTGTCAGGGCTAGATGTGAAACTCCAACTGTTAGTATCCATTTCATCAACTAAAACTATCTATTATTCAGATAATTCTTTTTATTGTTTTCAATGAACACATGGAATTAATTTTTCTGTTTGTATGTTTGCAGATGAACGATGGATGTCAATGGAGAAAATATGGACAGAAAATTTCAAAAGGAAATCCATGTCCTAGAGCATACTATCGATGCACAGTTGCACCAGCGTGCCCAGTAAGAAAACAGGTACGTACTTGTTGACATCTAATTTAGTTTCTGTGTGTGAGGATTATAGTGTCCAAATCCAGAGGTTCAAATCTTACGAATGCCAGAAGATCCGCAAAGATCTTAAGAGGATATAAAGTATTATGGAGATGAGAAAGTACGAGGATGTATCATAGATAATCGATCCCTCAAAATGCGTAGGATGATTCTTATTTATAGGTGGTACCTGCTTCCCAAATCTTCATAGATTAGACCGTCATCCCCTGATGTCGGCAATGCAACCCGCATATCTGATCTTCCATATCGTACCAATTGGCTCTTCTCTTGCCTTAAATTGATCTCCATGGAGGCAGATGCCTCCATGGCATATATGATTAGAAAAGAGAGGAGCGAGCTCCCCATCCACGTCCACGAAACCACAGGCCTTTTTTATCCCCTACCTGGACTAATCCTTGAGCCTCCATTGCTCTTTTGAAAACTGGTACAAAGTCCCTTTACAAATGCACCCTATGCCTTGTGAATTTACTCAAGAAAGAACGTTTGTATCCTTCGCAAAGTGTCACTCTTCATCATGAGATCTCTCTAGATCATGCCACGTGTCCAATACAAATACACCTTTCTACCGTTGCTAAAGCTCATTGACTGAAAATTTCTCAAGCTTAGATCCGTTCTAGTTCTGGGAATATATATATGCTTTGATTTATAATATTTTGTTTTTGATTTCCTCTCTCTTTTAAATTTCAGGTGCAAAGATGTGCAGAGGACATGTCCATCTTGATCACAACCTATGAAGGAACTCACAGCCACCCACTTCCTATCTCAGCCACAGCCATGGCTTCCACCACCTCTGCAGCTGCTTGCATGCTAATGTCTGGCTCATCATCAAGCTCACAACCCAGCTTCGGGTCCTCGGCGACCATGACCACTACTGCCGCCGATCTCCATGGATTGAACTTCAATCTATCTGATCATAATTCAAGATCAAGGCAGTTCTACTTATCAAATTCCTCAATCTCGTCTTCACCTTCATACCCAACAATCACTCTTGATCTCACTGCACCCCCTCCATCTGCTTCTCATCTCAATAGGTTATCTTCTAATAACTTCCCTTCCATGCAAAGATATCCTTCAACAAGTCTCAACTTTTCTTCTTCAGATCAATCCAACACCTTACCAACATCCTGGGGCAATGGGTACCTAAGTTATGGGACACAGTCCTACAACAGGACCCAACTGGGAGCTTTAAATCTTGGAAGCAGGCAACCTCAAGAACACTTATATCAACCTTACATACAGAATAATAACCAGACTCCTCCTCAGCAGGCTCTAACAGATACAGTCGCAGCCGCAACCAAGGCGATCACGTCCGATCCTAGTTTTCAATCTGCGTTGGTGGCCGCAATCACGTCAATTGTAAGCGGCGGCGGCGCGGTTCCTGGTGGTAACCAAGGTGGTGGAGATAATTATGGCCAGAATTTGAAGTGGGGTGAGCCATTTCCGACGATTTCTCCATACACATCGGCAAAGAATGGGAATGGAAATGGATGTGCATCGAGCTATTTGAATAGATCATCATCGTCGAATCCTCAACCGGGAAGCTTGATGTTTCTTCCACCTTCATTGCCCTTTTCAACCTCTAAGAGTGCTTCTGCTTCTCCTGCTGATAATAGCAGGGACCATATCAACTGATGTATCTGAAGATATTTAATCTTGTTTGGCCATTTGATCTTTGCAGAGAAAAGATGTGCATAGTGATGAAGGTGATATCAAGCAAGGAGAGTTGAATAATAATTAGTTTTTTTTTTTTTGGATAATTTGGGAAGGGCTAGACTAAACCATAAGGCCTTGAAACTGTAGCTTTGATTAAATATATTCTTCTCTCTTGTATCTCTATAAGGAAAAAAAGAAAAAAAAAATACAAGATCTCACTTTTTTTATCAAATTCAAGTGTACTATGAAGTGAAACTTAGTAATACAAGCTAAAGCTATCTTGATTGTTAAGCAGCAGTTACCCTTAGTTTCTATTTCTTATATTAATAGAATATGAGGGCATATCGTTTAGAGCATATATGATGAAATATAAAGGTGAATATATCTTTTAGGGGTAAAATATGTCGTGATTATTGGTTAGTCGTTACAACAAGGTAGGGACCATAGTAATAAAATGAACTTTTCATACTATTCGGGTTAATGGCATCTAAAATTTTGAAATATTTTTGGAGCAATGACGGGGAAAGAAGATCATCTGCGATGTTATTGGCTGTGATTTTTCAAGCGGTAATAACTGCCCAACGCCACATGTACAAGGCTGGTACTGATTATTTCGGTTGAGGTGGAAGCCGGTTTTTAGAAGTGATTGGCAACCTATTTTAGTGTTGCTTATATGGTACTATTCGGTTGATACCGGCCGCAGGTCCGCAAGAAACATTGCACCAAATATTTTAACGATTTGCTTCCGTGATGTTTGAGGTTGGTATGAGTTTTAGAAGTGATCGGTAACATGGTTTCTAGGATTGGGCGATACGGGTCCGTACCGGCTGGTTCGGTTCTAACCCATGATACTAAGGAAGTATCACTGGGTCATAGACCGGCGGTCCGGCGACCGGTTTCGCCGGTCCGGTGACCAGTCCCACTGATACTTCTAGTCCGGCAGTCCGGCGACTGGTCCCGCCTGTCCAGCACCAGTCTGAATTTTTTTTCAATTTTTTTTTTTTTTTTTTTTGGCTTTCTGTATCAGATCTGGACCGGCCGATACCAATCCGAACCGACAGTCTGGACTGAAACCGGACAGGATCGATTCCGGTCTTTAAAACCTTGATCGGTAATATGTTTAGTGTTGTTTACATGGCACTATCCAGTTGATACTGCTGAAAACATCGCACTAAATATCGCAGACGATTTGCTTCCAAGGTAACAGGCACCATAGTCAAAATCCATATACAACCCAATTGATTGATAATCCGTGGCAAGTAAAGTAATTTACTATAACTTTTATTATGAAATTTGGAAAGGTAGCTTTTGATTTTGAAACGCAAATGTGATGGTTTTATTGGACCTTTAAAATCTATAGCTAATAATCCTATACCTCGAGCATTTTTCATGTGTAAAATCAAATTGTCTGGTGAAAAAACTCAAGATATAGAAACCTAGCGAGATACATATCTCTTACATGCAAGCTTATTAATTTGGGGAATCTTATTTTTCATGTGTACTTTCAGTACATATTATTTCACATATATATTGAGTTTGAGCACAAAAAATGTTAAAAAAATTCTTAAAAACTAACGTTTTTCTTGTACATAATTTAAAAAATACGACAAATTTAATTGATACTATTATATATGACAAAATTTATAACACATGTATTAAAATGAATTGTATGAGTTGAAATATTTTTAGTGTAGGCCCCTAGCCAGGCTGACGCTTGCATTAGTAAGCAAGCTTCTTACTCAAAGAGCTTTTGAAAGAACCACCGATGTGTGGCTCAACTAGTAGCAAGCTAGGTTCTAGTGGGCGTCTTCAGAGATAAGTCTGGAGTTCAAATATCACTAGAAGCACTTGTGGCCTGGGGTTTACCATAATTGCTCCCACCCCGAACATAGAGTAGTCCCACACTCACGTGGGTGTGGGGACACCGCGTGGTTAAGACAAAAAAAAAAAAAGAGCTTTTGAAAGAGCTTATTACTCAATACTTGGATGTTTGGTGACACTTCTGAAAGTTGGTTCAGATGGCAAGTGTTTCTTCACAAAGCACAGTTTGGTGAAGCAAGTGTGAAATTGCTTTTAAAAACTGTTTGTGCGAAATAGTCTTTAATGTTCTCAATTTAAGTGAAATTTTTAATCACATTCTTTAAAAAGACAAAAATATCCATTGAACCTAAAATGATCTATTCATATAATTTTTCTCACCGATCATAATTTTTAACCAATGGCTTTTTAAGAAGCTACGACAAACAGGCCCATGGTGAATCAGACGATAATACGTTTTACCTTATTTAACTATCAAAAAATTGAGTTATTAAGTTAAATTACACGATTTAAAATAATAAATAAAGTAAAAATTAGTAACAGAGCTTGCCGCGATCATTCTACGGACCGCTTGCGTGCCGGGCCGACACAATTGAGCAGTGCCATGCCGTGCCGGATTTGTTTCTACCATCTATGTCCACTGAGGAACCCAAGCGTTGTAAACCCGACATTTCAACTAACAATGGCGGTATTTCCGGTCCACATCTTCGAAATCTAAATCTCAACCTAGGAGACTTCTTCAAGATCCAACCGTCTACAACACGTGTCCAAAAAAAAAAAACTGTTATATAAGCACCAGCCCCCGCTTAACCGAATTTCAAATGAGCAGAAGCATAATTTTCAGAAACCTTACTCGGTCTTTTGAACCGCTTATAAAGTACGAGGGCAAAATCATCAAGGTACTTGCTCAGTCTGCTTATTGTGATTTTGTTCAGTTATTTGCAATATCTCCTGCAATTCCAGTTTCTCTCAATTTTTTTTTTTTTGAATTTTTAATTACAACTTTTCTTTGTAAAATACTATGAAGATGTGTGATAGTAATAAGTTGTATATCCATTGGGTTGCCTCAATGGATTGCAGCTGGTGCCTCATGAAGCGGTTCAATTCTTGGGGAGGCCATTTCACTTGGGGCCACTCGAGGCTTACCCAGTCGTTAACTTCAGGGTTCCAGGGATTAATCATGGTGCGCGCAAGCTGGCCCGAATACACCGGGTATCAAAAAAAAAAAATACAAGTTACATCCATGGAAAGGGATACTGCTTGCAGAGAGAGTAGATTTTTAAAGGATTATATCCAAAGAGATAACTTCTTACTTGTAAAGGGAATAGGTTATAAATCATAACCTCTATACTATAAAGGGAAATGACGTAGTGTAAAGTGTGGCAAAAATATTTAAGTTTTTTCCCCCCTTGATGAAAAAAATTTGAACAAATCCATTTTCTTCCTTAAACAATGTGGTTGTAGACATGGCACAAGCACAAGAAACTAGAGAAAGCCCAATGTTTACAAGCTGTGATGCTTATTTTGAGACTATCCAGAGTCCAGACCAGAAAGAAACTCCCATATGTGTTACAGGAGTCTCTAACGGCCGCATTTGCCAAGATTCCAGTATCATCCTTTCCAGATGTTCCAGGAGGCAACGGTGATCCTGTTCTTTGTATTTATTTCCACAAATATATCCAGTTTTTGTGTCATGCATTTCAATGTAATTAATCCGAAAAGATTCGTACCTGAACTAAGCCATCATATGATTGCAGTGGTCAAAATTCTAGCAGATTCAACGATCGCCGATGTAGTTAGAATCCTATCTGAATGCAACATTCTGTCTGCGCCGGTGAGAAACCCAGAAGCAGAAACTAGTTTGGATTGGAGAGACAGATATCTAGGAGTCATAGACTACTCGGCGATCATTCTATGGGTTTTAGAGAGTGCAGAGATTGCTGCAGCTGCTTTATCAGCAGGTTCTGCAATCGCCGCTGGAGTGGGTACAGGTGCCGTTGGAGCTCTGGGAGCAATAGCAATGGGTGCCACAGGTCCTGTTGCAATTGCTGGGCTAACTGTCGCTGCAGTGGGTGCAGCCTTGGTTGGTGGTCTGGCTGCAGATAAAGAAATGGGGACGGACGGTCCTGCTGCTGCTGATAGTTTGGGAGATGACTTCTACAAAGTTATTCTTCAAGAAGAACCATTTAAGTCGGCCACAGTAAGTTTTTGTATATTATTTGCATTAATGAGCATCAAAGTAGTAGCCAGACTTGCTTAGATTTCCATACACAGCCAGTGGCACCCTACCATGACAACTGACCTTGCTGGACTTGATCCCACAACCTCCCTTTTCGGAGGGCTTGCTCATAGATAGTTGTTTTAAATTTCAATATCGGCAGGCATTTCGTCAGATTTTTCTGGCAAAATTTCGGTGATGTTTTGCCAACCTGGAAGAATATTTCGCCAGGTTGGAGAAATATTGGGGAAATATTTCGCTAGATTTCGCCGAAATTTCGACAAAATGGGGGAATTCAGCGCACTCCCCCTACATTTTGTCTCACTGGGGACCATTTTGGCAAAATCGCTGGCATGCCGCGGCATGCCAATGAAATTTAAAACCTTGATAGATAGCAACAAAGACAATGGTAGTAGCCACAATAAGTCTATATTTGCATAAACATATGTTCTGACCCGCAGTTTCATATCAATAGAAGCTGGAAAAAGAACAAAATAAAAAATATCTCACAGTCTACAATCCTTGTATGGTTAATTTCATATGAACTGGAATTAAAAATGCCCTTTTCATAAAAAGAAAAAGAACATAAGAAAGTTAAGAGTACAAACAGCTTGATTTTGAGTATTTTGCCATTTTTTTTTTCAGTTGACACTACTTCTTGTTTCAGGTGAAGTCGATTCTTAACTCCTTTCGTTCAGCTCCTTTCTTCCCTGTAGCAACTGACAGTTCCATGTTGAGTGTTTTATTACTGCTCTCAAAGTATAGATTGAGAAATGTACCCGTGATCGAGCCAGGACAGCCTTCTATTAAAAATTTCATTACTCAATCAGCCGTCATACAGGGTCTTCAGCAATGCAAGGGACGGGATTGGTTTGACTGCATTGCTGCACGTCCTATTTCTGATTTGGGACTGCCTTTCATGTCTTGTAATGAGGTGAGATTTCCATTATAATTGATGATATATGGTGTTTTTATTTTCTCTCTCTCTCCCTCTCTCCCTCTCTCTTTTTCAGTTCCATATCTACTTACTATCAATTGCTACAACTTTTTCAACAAAGTGAATACCAGCCTGTGAATTATAAACCTAGATACCAATGCCCTGTTGGTAGGGCTGTCAACGAGCCGAGCTTGAGCTCTATAATTAAGCGAGCCGAGAAGAGCCTGATCCCAAAACAAAGCTCATTATCTTAACGAGCTTGAGCCGAGCTTGGGTAGGCTCGGCTTGGTTAAAGCTCGGCTCAGTTTGTATATAAGATTATAAATCTATATTCATATATTTTATATTATATATTACTATTAAACATACATATTAACATGTTATATTATATATAATAACAATTATCAGCCATAATATTAATGTATTTGTACTAAGATAAGCTTTTTTTGCGAGCCGAGCTTGAGTCCAAAATATTTTAACGAGCTTGAGCCTTGCTCAAGACTTATGAGCCCGAGCCGAGCTGGGCAAAGCTCGGCTCGGCTCGGTTCGTTTACAGCCCTACCTGTTGGAAGAGTAGTTATGGTGCCTCATGTGAGGTTCCCATCTAGTGGTGCCTCATGAAAGTAGGTTTGAGGTGTGTTGCTGGTCTACAATCTCCATTTTGGGTTCCTGGTAGGCCCAGCCTGAAACATTCCACCATGCCATACCTAAGGACACACAGAGAATCTAGATTTTTCAGTTCAGGTACTTGTTGAGTATCATGCATAAAGTAAATTTTATGAGTTCTTTTGTAATTGAAACAGAGACTTATGTTTCATCTATATGCAAGTATTCACCCTTGTTTAGGGTTGATTCTAGCAGACGACTACAATTCAGGAAGACGAGGCTTGGGGGAATAGCGAAGCTGTGAGACATTTGTACTATTTACTCCCTTCAACCATAAATGGAATCTCAGACTTCTCTTATTTCTGTAAGGGTTGTCATCAAAAATTGATTCCTATGAACAACCACAATTCTCTATCGTTTTCTGTGTTTTTAACCAGCTGTTTAATCCATCTTGAAAGCATTTAAGAAGAAAAATCTCCAATCAATCAACCAGGTTTATATGACCTATTCTGAACCATATTTCCATGTAACTATTACTTTCAGAAGGATGTCTTTGTGGTAATATCTTGGTGACTACTTTTCTCACTTCTTGTAGGATGGAATTTTATGAGTGTTCTTCTCATGTCTGTGGTGGTCAGGTTGTTAGCGTCAAGAGCAACGAGTTGATTCTTGAAGCATTCAAGTGCATGAGAGACTGTCAAATTGGTGGCCTTCCTGTTGTAGAAGGTCCCAAGAAGAAGATTATCGGGAATATAAGTATCAGAGATATCAGATATTTGTTGCTCAATCCCGGGTTATTTTCCAATTTCAGGTATTTTGATATCGTATATGACAAGTTTAATCAATCATATTACATGTACTCCTCAGGCTACACCGATCTTATAGCTGTATTTCTGATGCACATGCATGTGTAGGATCTAGGGTGTAAACGAGATGAGCCGAGGTTTGCCCAGCTCAGCTCAGGCTTGTAAACCTTGAGCAAGGTTCAGACTCGGCCCAAGCTCGTTAAAACGTTTAGGGCTCGGGCTCGGGCTCGGCTCAGGCTTGTTAAAATATTTTGGGCTCAAGCTCTGCTCGCAAAAGCTCGGATTGTAAAAGGCTTGGCTCGCAACGAAACTTGGCTTTATCAAATACATCAACATTATAGTTGATGATGATTGTTATTATATAGAATATAATATATTGACATGAATGTTTCATATTAATATATAATATAAGATGTAGGAATATGGATGCATAATTTTTATAAATAAACCGAGCCAAGCCTACCCAAGCTCGGCTCAAGCTCATTAAGATATTGAGCTTTTTTTGGGCTCAAGCTCGGCTCACGAGCCTAATTATAGAGCTCAAGCTCGGTTCATATAAGCCGAGCCAGAGTCTGAGCCAAGCTAGCTCTGCTAGTCGACAGCCTTAGTCGAACCCATCACTTATATGGTTTCAGCCTGGAAGTCTCTTGTGCTAAAATGAACATTATAACTTCTATTTCTATGGCACTATTACTCAAAATAAAAAAGACGACAACAGTTCCCAGGAAAAAAACAGCGATAAATGTCCACACCAGGATAACCTAGGGCACAAGATATCTCCTAGCTGCATTTCAGAACATTCATATACAAGTACATAAATGTAGCATTACTAAAGAATCAAAACATGCCATTCCTAAAGAATCAACATATAAAAAAAGTTGCAATCATAGAGGCTTCAAGTTCAGATCTTGAATCAATCACATACCAGAGCCATTTACTTGTCCTGTGCTTGCAGTTGTTTTGTTCCATGCAAACATTGATTATTCTGCTTTGTGTTTTCTTCGTTTCTTTCAGGCAGCTGATGGTGACGGATTTCATGAACACCATTGCTTCAACAATGCAAGGGAAAGTTGTCCCCCCGATAACATGCAAGCTCGATTCATGTCTTGGTTATGTGATTGACAGTCTTGCATCCAGAGCAGTTCACAGGGTTTATGTGGTAGCCGGCGAAGATGAAGTTGTTGGCGTCATTACACTCCGAGATGTGATTTCTTGTTTCATATTCGAGCCACCTAACCACTTCGATAACTACTTGGGGTTCGCTGTGAAAGAAATGTTGAACCAATGATGTTGTATTTAAACCTGTAAGGCAAACTTTGTCTATTGATGGATTATGTAGAAGCAGTCTTTTCTGCCACGCCTATTGAACTATAAGCAAGAGTTTTTTTCAATCCTCTATCGTTCATCATCTCTCTTACACGCTCTACATCGCTCCACCTTTCTTGCATAGCATATATGTTGGACAGAATTACCAAGGGAGTGGGGCTTCCTGGATCTAACTCTAAAAGCCTTTCTGCCATTTCTTCACCTAGCTCTGCATCTGAATGGCATCTACAAGCACCGAACAGAGAAGCGAAAACAGAAGCAGTAGGCTCAGGAATTTCCTTAATTAGTGCCTGAGCTTCATCTAGTCGCCCAGATCGACCCAAAAGATCAACCATGCAACTAAAATGCTCAGAAGTTGGGTCCAAACCATAATCTCTGCTCATCATCCTAAAGACTTCCCATCCTTTTGCAACCCGACCAGTGTGACTGCATGCAGATAAAATAACAAGGAACGTGGCTGAATTGGGTTGTACTCCCTCTTTTTCCATCTGGTCGAAAATCTCAAGTGCGGATTGGTTCTCTCCATTTCTTCCATACCCAGAAATCATAGCATTCCACATTGCCGGATCATCCGGACTTTTTTCCACACTATCGAAAATCTTTCTAGCACAAGAAGAGTAACCACATTTCATGTACATGTCAATGAGTGCCGTGGAAATGAATTCATCGTCTTTGATACCAGTTCTAATAGAATATCCATGAATCTCTTTTCCACATAGAAGAGCAGACGAAGATGAACAAGCTGGTAAAATGCTCGTGATCGATTTTAAACTCGGGGTTACTCCTGCGGATTGCATTTTCTTGAAGAATCTAAAAGCTTCCACCTCTTTCCCAACTTGTGAAAATCCACTAATCATTGAATTCCATGTAGCTGAATCAGGTTCCAGGCCTTCTGATTCTAAACGTTCGAAAAGCTCAACAGCAGTCTCACACTGATCATTCAACATCATTCCCGAGATCATGGAATTCCAAGTTATTAAGTTCCTTATGCCAACCAGTACGTTAAAGATCTCGTATGCACTCTTCCAACACCCACACTTAGAATACATGTCAAGTAATGCTGTTCCCACCATAACATCGCAATCCATATCATATTTCATGATGAGACCATGAATTTGACTACCAAGTCGAAGATCTGAAAAGTCCGAACAAGCAGAAAGAACAGATACCCAACTGACGAAACTGGGTTGTTGATCACAAGATTCTCTCATTTTGTTGAACACTAACAAGACCATACCCAATACCCCATTTCGCAGAAGCCCTGATATCAAAGCATTGTAGCTCACCACATTCTTATCCGGGATCAGCAGAAACACCTTCGCCGCAGAAACCAACTCACGGCAATTCGAGTACATAGTGACAACTGCAGTGGCCACATAAACATCCATTTCAACTCCCAATTTCGCCGCAAAACAATGTATTTGCCGGCCGTGTTCGACAATTTCACAAGCGGGTAGTGCACTGGCCACAGTAATCGAATTGGGTCGGAATCCTCTCAGTCCCACCTGTTTGAAAACACACAACGCTTCTCTGCAATACCCATTTTGTGAAAACCCAGAAATTGCGGCATTGAAACAAGCCAAGTTTCGTTCATGCATTTTGTCGAACACCTTGAGGGCATCATCGAAACAATGAAGCTTCATGTACATACCCGTTAGAGCCGTGGCTGTGTAAACGTCTCTGTGAAACCCTGTCTTCACGACATGGGCGTGGATCTCCTTGCCTTGGGGAACTAATTTGAGCTTCCCACAAGCTTTAAGAATACAGGGAAAGGTTAAACAATCAGGAAGAACTCCCGCCGAATGCCACTGCGAGTATAAGGAGAGAGCTTCTCTGTGTCGTCCTTCCAAACCCAGTTTCGCAATGCCACCACTCATTGGATGTTATTGCTTTGGAAATGGCAGGTATTGCCGTTACATTCAAGTGAAATATAACGCGGGAGTCAGGTAGCAATGAATTCCTATCCGCACTCGACGATATAGTTTTGGTTAATAACGAGGGGACCACTACCTACCTGAATGTGGGATCCACCTTCAGCCAAAGCATGGCGCTTAAACTGGTTACATCATGGCGGCTCGGTATCGTAGATCCGTGTAGTAGATGCTGTAACGGGACCAACGGAGGTTGGCCCGAGTGGAAGGGGCACGGGTCGCTTAAGCAAGTGGTCTCGATATCGAGTCTTTGTGGATGCAACAAACCTTATTGGGAGAGGTCCCCGCTTCGGCGCCCGATAGTACCTCGGAGGAATAGTCCTGGGCGAAGCCTGGGGATACCTTGGGGAACCAAAAAAAAAAGATGCTGTAACGGGCATCCACGTATGTTTGTGGATACGGGTAACGTCATTTAGCGTGTGGGCAGATGCTGCGTTCACATTCACTAGTAGATGCATGGTATGCGTATATTATAGGTGGCAATGGGTCGGTCGTAACCAGGTCGAGGCTTAAACGGGTTTGGACGGATTCAACCCGTTTACTAACAAGTCGGGAAAACCTCAACCCGCCCATAAACGGGTTGAACCCACCTATCTGTTTAAAATTTATTTAATTAATTAATTATTTACACTTTTATTTTTTATCATTATTATATTATTTTTATTTTATTATTTTTAATTTTAAATTAATAAACTGTCACGCCCCAGATCCCGTAACCCGAATCTTTAGGTGGGACAGCACGGATCTCAAGGTGAGACCTTCGGAGATCCATTCCAGGACCGTAGATTTCTGTATCATAACAAGGCATGAGATAACAATCTCAATTAATTCATAACAGAGTAGCGGAAGCAAAAGAAAATTTAATCAATATATAATCATCAAAATGAATTCAACTGGTTAACTGGCTTCAGCAAAGCCTTATTACAATACCTCAAAATACTGAAACTAAGTTCATACAAATAAAAGGAAATAAATACGTGGATAAAATCGCATAACATAAAGACAACAACAAATTGGTCCACGACCTCATCATCTCAATCTCATCCTGCAACATACAATGTTACGTGAGCTTTGAATGCCCAGTAAACATGATTCTATCCCCCATTCTCATTCTTATACATGATTCAAAAATCATAGATAAACAACATGATACTTGAATATAAATGAAGCAGTTAAATGATGAGTATGATGTATATCAAACATTCAGATGCTCTAATGGATGCTCAGTCAAAGAATACAATGCAGTATGAAACTGTCTATATTAATGTGTAATGTTAAGTGACCCTCATTGCAGATTGAGTAACTCATTACATTTCGGGACCGTAGTCACCATGAACAACCAGCAGTCCCTCTCTTCGTTCCGAGCGCTAACCCATGGTAAAAAGGCCACCATTTGCTAACTTTAGAGTGTACAATACAATAGTGACCTGAACTCACTAAAAGTAATTTCTCCTTTATTATTATATTTAAATTGATTTATAAATTGCTTTATGTAATTGTCTTTAGGCTTATTGTGGTTCAAGGGGTGTAATTTAGCTTAAAGATGAGATTAGGGTGTTAAACGGTGATTTATGTGCAAATGGGGTACAAAGGGGTTATTATGAAATTTCTTGGGGGCAAGTGGAGTATTTTCAAATTTCAAATTCTGCTCTCAACGCACAGTCGTGCGTTGAGCTGTTCTTAAGGAGAGGATGGACACTTGCCTTCTTGGAGGTGTTAGGGTTGAGAGAAAAAGGGAAAGGTTTCCCTAATCGTTCTATTGTGGGAGACATGTTCTCCTTTGAGGCTGTTTTGAATCTGAGAAGAAGAGAGAAAGGGCTGAAGTTGATTTCATTGTTTACAGTAGCTTTAAGAAAGAAGAAGAAAAGAAGGAAGAAGATGTGTCTTTGAGATTTCAGCAGAACAATCATCAAGGCTTTAAGGTAAGTGATAAACCATTTAGTTTCATTTTGGTTCTAATTTCTACCATGTCTATATTCGAATCAGATTAGGTATGTTACAAAAAATGTTTGATTTAATGGATTCATAGGGCTTCTATTTTAGAAAAATATGTTGTAACTGTTTATATGTTTGATTTGGTTTTATCATACTAGAATGTGATTCGTGGTTGGATTTTTATGGTTTTGTGTACCAAAACGAGATAGGAAACCTTTAGAAGTGTTTAGAACACATTCCATGTGGGTTTGGTTGAGGAAACTCCCAAATTTCCCCAGAAATATGCAGGTTCGACAGTTTCTGGATTGAGTGCGATCGATCGACATTGTCGCTCGATCTCTATTGTGGATCGATCGACATTGACGATCAATCCAAAATCGCAGACGGTTAATACGTACAGCACCAGTGAAGATGATACGTGACCAGGTTAGGTGGGTTGGACCATGGGTCGAATTTATGGGTTCCTTGTGACCAAGTGAGGGCTTGGTGCCTATGTGTTACGGCTATCTGCCTATGTTTTATGGCTAGGCGCCTACTGTGTATGCTCCCCTGTCCAAACCCAACCGAGGACTATATGAGACTGATATTAGTATAGAAGACTTGAAATGATTTATCGATGGTAGGATGTCTGTGATGACTTCCAAGGAAGTATCGATGTGTATGGACGCGTGGATAGTTGTTCCTTTGAGGGTATCACTAAGGTCCTAATAAACAAATAAACATTCATACTGTGTTATCTTGGTGGTTAAGTATACCCGAGAGGTGGAGATAGATGGTTAGGATTGGTGTTGATCTTGCGTGAGTGTATCCCAGATTACAGCTTATGGTATGCTGATCTAGCGTGAGTGTATCCCAGATCCAGCTGATGGTATGATTTATAGGTTACTCGGATGATCAAGGGACACTTAACTAATCAAGAGAACGTAGGCATTGCATCCATCCGCATGACATATAGATCATGTGAATGTCATGCATGTCATTTACATTTCATAATTAAACATTGCTTGAATTTCTATCGTTATATTTATCTCATGATTTCCTTGGATTTATGTCATGATATTGTATTTGGCTATATCACCACTGAGCATTCCACACTCAGCAACTTACTTATGTTGTAGGTCGAGCTCGTGACGGTGGTGGCGGTGTGCCTTGATTTCCAGATGGTTGGAGTGATTTTAGTTGACTTTGATATTTCGTTACTTGTTATTAAAACATTCTTTTTTACTATTGTTACTTTATCGGATTATGGGTATTGTTGTAATAATGGCCAACTGAGTGCTAGTAGTTAGTTTGTTTATTTGTTATAAATTTTGCTTCCGCAACTCTGTGATGATGAAACTTAATTCTTTTATTTTTCATCTTATATCTTGGTTTATTATGCTGATCCGCGATCTATAAACAGATCCCGAAGGTCACACCTCGTGATCCGTGCCATCCCACCTAGGGATACATGTCACTGGGTCGGGGGCGTGACAGATTGGTATCAGAGCCCAAGATTAAAACAGAGTAAGGATTGCTAAAGGACTATAGGACTAAGCGTCACATAGAAACCTGAAGTTAGGTGGAAGGAACATAGAAATCCAGGTTGCTCGTATGTATATGATTGATTGTATGTATACGTATGTGTTATGCATATACTTGTTATGACTGAGGAGTATTAGGATTTAAGAGTTGGGTTAGAACTAAAAAGTTGTTTGTATTGTATAGATGGGTGGACGTAGAGGGAGGTCTGCCGCAGGTGAGGCATCGCCCTTTGGGACTGGGGGTCAGGCTGATCCACAACTGGCAGGTGTCTTTAGAGCTCTGGAGGACATGGCTGCGATCCAGAGGGATCAGATGCAGAGAGCAGAGCAGAGAAT
>JAUPMG010000002.1:12657284-12681119 GCA_031762675.1 Pachysandra terminalis | reverse complement strand
ATAAAAATTATATATTCTTAAAAATATATTTTTTATATCATTACTTTAATTTTTAATTATGACATGTATTATAAGATAAACCTTCACGTGCAACGCACGTGTTCTTTTGCTAGTGTGTGTGTATATATATATATGTATGCATGCTACTCTCACTTTGATTTTGGGTAATTTTTTTTAATAATTAGAAGGTAAAGCTCTTGGGTTACCGGTAAATCAGATAGCCTCTTAATCAGTTTATTAACATTAATTAAGGGTGTGTTTGGCCCGAATTGTGCTTATGTGTAAGCACTCATTGGATAAGTTACTCAATGGGAGCACTTATCCATAGCAACAATAAACTGCTTATTTGAAGCAAACAATATTTGATAAATACATTTATTTAGGTGCTTATAAAAGTTTAGGGGTTAATAAATATTTTAAAAATATTACTAAAGTTGTGAAATAACTTAACGCATAAGAGCATGAGGGAAGCTTCTCCTTATGGGTAGTCTTCCTCTAGTGCTTATGGGTAAGCACTTACACATAAGCACTACCAAACACATATTTGGTTTTAAAAAGTGCTTATATAAGCTATAAGCTGCAATACGTACTTATAGAAGCCAGGCAAAACGCAGCCTAAAAAACCTAATAATTTAAAACTTATATAATTTATAATATAAATATGAGGTTAATGTATCTCTATCTTTCTCTCTTGGTAGTAATTAATGTCTCTCTCTCTCTCTCTCTCTCTCTCTCTCTCTCTCTCTCTCATTTGAGAGGTGTTTTGTTTCTCGATAAGGATAAAGCTATTGGGAAATTATGGAGCTTACTTTATATATAGAGCTAAACCTTATTAACTTTGCGGATATGAAATTATTGATCTTACTTGTTAGAGTATACATGTGTACACGTGTCCATCTTGGCATCTTTGACAAAAAGGGAATATTCCTATGTGCTTATGCGTACTTTGATATATTTATAAAGCTGGAATATTCTCTCCTTTCAACGTGTGATCATTGAAGAATTGATTAAAAGATTTTCTAAAATATTTCTAAAACTAGAAATATTATATAATTTTTTAAATTTCAAAAAGATCTAAGATCTATAGTTCAATGCTTCATATTAATCTTGGTAAGCATATATTTGTACAGTTGTCAAATCTTTCATATTGGGTGCATTCGTTTAAATCATGTACATCTGTACAATTTGTGAGAAAATATTTACTACCATATCTTGTGTGGAATCGGTTGCAAGTATTGTGGAGTAAATCATAAAGAATCCAAATTTGAAAAGAACTCAATATAAATTGAGATTCTGCTCCAGTGATAAGGATGGAAATAGTTCAAGTTGAAGGAGGAATGTTCCTCAAATTAGATTCGTTTAAAAGGAATGTTGAAGGATTACTTGTTAAGTTTAACTAACATATTTTATGAATCTTATTGTGTTTGCAGGTAATTCGGGATCATAAGATCAGAGGATCAAAAGGAGAATCTCTGTAATATTTCAAATTAGAAGTGATATCTTGATCTAGGCGATAATGATGGAAAGCATTCTAATTCAAAAAAAGAATCTTTCTCTAACGATTTGATTTGTTTAAATGTTGTTAGGCAATATTACTAATTGATTTGTATATATCTTATTGATTGACATAGATTTTCGGATCAAGGGATCAGAGGTGATCAAGGAAGATCAAATCAAATCAAATATTCTGAAGAAATAAGATTCTGTTGTAACAGCTTGCAACAGAATAGAAGATCTTCAGGAATTCGTTGTATGGAGTAATGTTCCTTAAACAAGTCTATAAAAGGAGATTAAGCATCATTGTTTAAGGCATCTCTTCAAGCAATTAAAAATAACAGACCAGAGATCGTTGCTTCAGTTCTTTGGGAGAAGAATGGTGAGTCTTCGAGAGAAGGCGACTGCATGTTGAAGGGAGTTCAACTATGCAGATTTAAGTCGAGGGGAGCTCGCTGATCAAGCCTATAGATCTGTTTATACACATTGGCAACAATGTCTAAAGAGGGAGTCTTTACCTTGTATAAGACCAAAGTCGTGTATGTAACTTCTTCTCTATAGTGGATCGAGGAGTAGGTTTATACCGAACCTCGTTAAAATTGCATGTGTCAATATTCTGATTTTATGTGTTTGTTTCAATTAAGTTTGATTAATTAACATCCTCAGATCTAATATTACTTTTCACATTAGAGTTGGCTTTGACAAGTGTTTAAAAACTCGCGAGTAACTTGGAAAACTCGGCCGAGTTACTCGGATCGGTGGGTTGGTTGGTTAACGCGCCCTAAAAACTAGGGAGAGGTTAACCAATTGGTCACCGAAAACTTGGTTGAGTTTTACAAGTAAATCATAAACTCGCCCTAAATCATTGGGATTCTTTTGAAAGAGAGAGTTTGTTGCTTGAAGCTTTTAACTTCAAAAAGAGTTCAATAAATTTGAAACTCTTCAAAGAGTTTAATAGATTTGAAACTCTTCAAAGAGTTCACCAGGTTTGAAACCCTCAAAAAAAGTTTAGCATGGTAATTTATTTTTTTTCAATCGACTATTTATTATAGGATTTTTTATTTTGTTTTTTTTATAAGTATAAATTTTATGGGTTAATCTTAAGTCATAAAAGATTATTCTTATTAGTCATAATAGGTTATTCATAAATTATTTAAATATATCATAAAGACTTTTATGTATTTTTTATAAATTTTTAATAGATTTTTTTTGTATTTTTTTTATGATTTTTTCATATTATTTAATTTTTATTACATTTTTAATATATTAATTTGTTTTTGTATTGACAAGCGGATAACTAGAACCAAATTACCGAACTACTCAGATAAGTAGAATTCCGAGTTACTAGCCCTATCTTAATTATATAACAACACAAGACAAAACGGGAACAATCTCTGTTCATCTTTGAAAGCCTTTAATTTATTTAATAGTAAGTCAAACTCCAACAACAAATATATGCATACATTCATCTCACTGGGATAGAAATACGATATTTTTTAAATCAGCGTGAGCAACGTGCAATTCAAATTTCACTAGCATTTCACGACGATCTAAACTGATCTGCTGCTTTCATTGAAAACTAATGCAATCCCAGTTACCGATATATATATATATATATCGGTTACCCAAGAGCTTTATCCTTTCAGGACTGGGATCCTCTTGGAATTTCCCGCGAGTACAAACGACTTTGAGGGGTGAAATGGTATTTACGTTCTAAAGGGTGAAATAATATTTTTTTTCTTCAAATGTTATCGTGGTAGGGTTGAGAGGAAAAAATACCATTTTACCCTTAAAGACTGTCTCTATTCATGGGGGTCTCCTGTGGTGTACACCACAGAGGATCCAGTGATAGAGGATCCATCTTTTTATGGAGAAACGAAGCACTACTAAAAATTAAGAGAGAGACTACATTAACCATATATAAAGGGAGTGAGGATCCTTTGTGAACCGGTGCACAAGAGATCCTCACCTCAAGTGCACACAAATATTCTCGAGGGCAAAAATAGAATTTTGCCTACATAACTTGCTTCATACAGATAGAGATATGTCTTCCACGGACGCAGATTTTCTGTTATAAACACACCCTGTTATGTGAAACAAACACCAAGGCAAACTTGTGTTTGTTTCACGTAACGCGTCCACAACAGGGCGTATTCAAAACAGAGGATCCGCCGTCGTCGGCATATCTACCACAAGGGCAAATAAAATAAGTCATAGTCAGCGTTTTAGTCTTGGAAAATTCTACCATGCCGACGTCGGCATATCCTAAATCACAACAACAAGGGATCATCTGGAGCCATCTGCTTCACCGTTTGGATCAGACGATGAAACAGAGAACGCTCGATATGATTTCAAGCCGCTGTCCACATGCATCACATCCCTACAATTTTTCAAATGTGTTGAATCTGATAATTCTGACCCTCTGATCAACCGAATTTTTCTTGCAATGGAAAATCACGATGCTTCAGTTGATTTTCACCGCAAATCACGTGATCTGCGGTGAAAATCGGTGCAGCTGTAACAAAGCAAAATTTTCTTATTTTCAATCTTTTCTTAATTTCGAATAATTCAATGGAAAAGATAAAGTGGTAAACCATCTCAGGGTATTTCTCCGTAGCAGTGGCATTTTCGTTATTCTGAATAAATCCAAGTGCATTATTCTTGGTTTTAACCCAATCACAGCCATCTCACAAAGAAGCCACAGCGAAATGTCATAGACGATTTGCTCACCATTGCACGCTATTACGATGCATGGGATCATAAAGTTTACTAAAACTGGATGGCAATGAATGAGGTCAACGATATAGACAAAGCTTTCCTTCATTTCCCACGCATTAGAATTTAGACACTTTCATCAAAAAAATAAAAAAGGAATTTAGACACGCATCTTGACCGGAACCCGACAGTACCGACCTCACCGGAATCTACTGACCCACACAACGTCACCAACGCTTCATGAGTAAAACTCCGACCACCGGAATAATGACCCCGCCAACTCACGTTTGATGGGGAATCGGCAGCCATGTGACGTCTAGTCTGTATAGTGACTGTACGAAACTTCAACGAAGAGTATTACTACTATATGATAAAGGCCGTGGAATGCGGCTTAAAACTCTCTCTCTCTCTCTCTCTCTCTCTACTTTCTCTCTCTCTCTCTCTAAGAAGCTAGCTCCGAGAGGAAATCAGGTGTGGGTTACGCCGTTGTCCTCGCTGTAGGTCTTACATGTTGAAGTTGAATTCTTCTTTCTATATTTATTATAAGAAGATAGAGAGGGAAAAAAAAAAAAGATAATGAGTTGCTTGAGTGCAGTTGGGGTGTTGACATTTTTTGTGTCTATACGTAACGAGGAAAAGATAAGCACTTGGATTTGAATTTGTTTACAGAAAGTCAAGAACGTGAGGCACTTCTTATAAGAAGAGAAGTTTGATAACAAAAAGAGAGATCATCAAGTTGGAAAAGCAAAGGAGATCTAAGGCAATGGAGAGTAGTAGTTTGAAAAGATCTGGTTTTGGAGTAGTAGTTAAGGAAGAAAAGAGGGTTGATCTGTCTAACAATATTGATCAAGATGGATATGGTGAAGCTAGAAAGGTAAGCTGATCTTCTTCTTTTCAATCCTTTCTTTTTCTTTTTCTTAAGATTTCTAGTAATCTGGGATCTGGGTATTGGGTATTTGATTGAATTATTGGGATTTCTCGAAGAATTATCAAGTTCTTCTTCATATGAACACTGGTTTTGTCAACTTATGAATCGATGAACTACGTTTTTGATTGAACAATTGAGTTTACTTATTGAAATTTAGGCTTCCATTGCTAAACGTGAGCTCTTCTTCTTTTCTTTTCTTTTTCTTTTTCTTTTTCTTTTTCTTTTTCCTTAAGATTTTCTAATAATCTGGGATCTCGGTATTGAATTATAGCAATTTCTCAAAGAATTATCATGTTTTACATATGAACACTATGGGTTTGTGAACTTATGAATCAATGAACTGGGTTTTTGATTGAAAAATTGAATTTACTTATTGAAATATAAGCTTCCGATGTTACTGAATTTTATTTGTATATTTGGATTCTTATCGAAGAAGCTTATCGTGTTTCAGGTTGGAAAAAGACAACGAAATCAAGAGGAAGGTAGTCCAAAGCCATCTTCACCTAGCCAAAAAGATTTAGGCATTGGCGAACAGGTAATTAAGGAAATTAAATAAAATCAACACTTCACAAATTTCTGAGTTCTAGTAGCTCTTTTTTCATATTATGATTTTTAATGATCTATACTTAGGATGAATATATAGTTACTCGATGATCGATGGTTCGCGTCCCTTGAAAAATTTGAAAAATCCTTTCTTTTCAATTTACAGGAAATACCTAAACATCCTAAATTTATTTGCAAATTTAAATACCGTGATTAATTAAGAATCCATAAATATATAGTTGTCTACAAGCACTTCTAATATATGCAAATGAAATTATTTTTCAAAATTTTGGACTATCTGCTAGTGATAGTTGATAATTGACCAAACCATATATCTGATTCCCTATGTTGGAGGTTTCATGATCCAAATAACATAGTAATTTAGCAGCTTAATCAACCAATAAATAAGACTTATAAAATTCAATTAATGACCAGAATGAATTTAACTAAGTCCATGATCAAATATAAATTTTTTCTTTTTTCCTTTTGTTAAATTCTTGAATGAGCTATTCGATTTAAAGTTTAATTAACCTCAATGTCTTCAATTCATTCTTTTCATCGATGGATGCATTCTAACTGATGAGTTGCGTATACAGGTGCCTACTGTAACTTCAGTTGGAAGATCATCCATGGGCACCGACCCAAGAGCAACTTCTCCAAACCAAAAGGATCAGGTTAGATGGAAGATCATAAAATTCTTAGATCTTATTTTCTTTGTTTTTACCAAGAGAATATTATTACTGAATTCAGTTGCTTATTGTGTTTTGTTGATCTAGGAGGAAAGGCTTGAATCCACCAAAGCTGAAATGGGAGAAGTGAGAGAAGAAAATGACAGATTGAAGACAATCTTAGCGCGAATTGCGAAGGATTACCAGTCTCTCCAAATGCACTTCTTCGACATTGTTCAACAAGAATCATCAGCTAAGAAATCTACAGATCACACAGCTCCTACCAATCAAGAAGTCGAAGAGCGCGAACTTGTTTCACTTAGTCTTGGAAGAGTTCCAACTGATCAGACCAAAAAGGATGAGAAGAATTGCAAAACTAAAGAGAATGAAGAACTGAAAGAAGGCTTGGCTCTAGGTTTGGACTGCAAATTTGAAGTGTCTAACATTGGTCTAGCTGAACCTATATCGAATCCAAGCCCTGAAAATAGCTTGGAAGAAGCAAAGGAAGACGAGGCCCCGGAGACGTGGCCGCCGCCTAGTAAACTTCTAAAGACAACGCAAAGTGGGGAAGATGAAGTATCACCACAAGCGCAAGTGAAGAAAGCTAGGGTATCTGTAAGGGCTAGATGTGAAACCCCAACTGTAAGTACCATTTCATCAATTTATAAACAAATCTAATATCCATTAACTTCAGTTTTTTGAAATCTTTTTACTGTTTTCAAGGAAACATTTCAAAGATCACCAATGGGAAAGATTGAACACATGGAATTAATTTTTCTGTTTTCATGTTTGCAGATGAACGATGGATGTCAATGGAGGAAATATGGACAGAAAATTGCAAAAGGAAATCCATGTCCTAGAGCATACTATCGTTGCACAGTTGCACCAGCGTGCCCAGTAAGAAAACAGGTACTACTTCTCGTTGAAATCTGATTTAGGACCTGTTTGCTACAGCTTTCCATAAACTAGGAAGGGCTTCTAGAACCATAAGAAGTTTCGCAAACGGGGCCTTAGTTGCTTAAGCTCATTGACTTAAAATTTCTCAAGTTTAGATCAGTTTCAGTACTGGAAATATGTATATCTATCAATCTATCTATCTATCTATCTATCTATATATATATATACTTTGATTTATAATATTTTGTTTTTGATTTCCTCTCTCTCTCTTTTAAATTTCAGGTGCAAAGATGTGCTGAGGAAATGTCCATCTTGATCACAACCTATGAAGGAACTCACAATCACCCACTTCCTTTCTCAGCCACAGCCATGGCTTCCACCACCTCTGCAGCTGCTTGCATGTTAATATCTGGCTCATCATCAAGCTCACAACCTGGCTTCGGGACATCGGCGACCACCACCACTACTGCCGCCGATCTCCATGGATTGAACTTCAATCTATCTGATCATAATGCAAGATCAAGGCAGTTCTACTTATCAAACTCTTCAATCTCATCTTCACCTTCATACCCTACAATCACTCTTGATCTCACTGCACCCCCTCCATCTGCTTCTCATCTCAATAGGTTATCTTCCAATAACTTCCCTTCCATGCAAAGATATCCTTCAGCAAGTCTCAACTTTTCCTCTTCAGATCAACCCAACACCTTACCAACATCTTGGGGCAATGGGTACCCAAGTTATGGGACACAGTCCTACAATAGGACCCAACTGGGATCTGGAAGCAGGCAACCTCAAGAACACCTATATCAACCTTACATACAGAATAATAACCAGACTCCTCCTCCACAACAGGCTTTAACAGATACCGTCGCCGCCGCAACCAAGGCGATCACGTCCGACCCTAGTTTTCGATCGGCATTGGCGGCCGCAATCACGTCGATTGTAAGCAGCGGCAGCGCAGTTCCTGGTGGTAATCAAGGTGGTGGAGATAATTATGGCCAGAATTTGAAGTGGGGTGAGCCCTTTCCGGCGATTTCTCCATACACATCCGCAAAGAATGGGAATGGAAATGGATGTGCATCGAGCTACTTGAATAGATCGTCGTCAAATCCTCAACCGGGAAGCTTGATGTTTCTTCCACCTGCATTGCCATTTTCAGCCTCTAAGAGTGCTTCTGCATCTCCTGCTGATAATAGCAGGGACCATATCAACTGATGAATCTGACGATATTTTATCTTGCTTGGTCATTTGATCTTTGCAGAGAAAAGATGTGCATAGTTATGAAGGTGATATCAAGCAAGGAGAGTCGAATAATAATTACTTTTTATTTTGGATAATTTGGGATGGGATAGACTAAACCGTAAGGCCTTGAAAATGTAACTTTGATTAGATATATTCTTCTCTCTTGTATCTCTATCAGGAAAATAAAAATAAAAAATATAAGATATCACTTTTTGTATATTTATTTATTTATTTTTGTAGAAAAATAAATGAAATACAATAAAACAACTACAAAATTACAACCAAAAATCTCTAGGAGCATGCCGCCCAGAGACATCGTCAAACAAAATTTGAGGAGGAGGCCGACAACGCCAAGAACAGGACCTGTCCTCAATAGCAAGATTAGCCAACCGTTCAGCCACTTAATTGGCTTCTTTATGAGCGAGCTGAAAAGTAACATTATCAAAACAAGAGCATAACGACCGAGTTTTCAAAACAAACAAGACCTTCTATCAACCAAGGTAGATTAGCAGTGTCTCCACCAACTAGCTTGACAATGGTAGCAAAATCCCCTTTAATGATAAATTTCTTGAAACTAGACTTGTGAGCCATAATTAATCCTTCCACACACGCAACGAGTTCCGCATGCAAGGCATTGCAGTTTTCAATTTTTAACGCAAATCCGCGAAGAAAAGAACCATAATCGTCTCTGTACACACCGCCCACACCAGCTGCACCACGAATACCTTTGGCCGCACCGTCAAAGTTTAATTTAGCCCAACCCTCAGAGGGAAGCTCCCAACGAATATATCTAGTCGTCTTGACAATTGCTTTTGATCCAGAACATTGTGTTTCTAGCAATCATTTAGTATCCTGTTGGAGAGCAACAAAACAATTGTAAGCGGAGGGAACAGTTGGTGAAATACCTTCAAAAATGAGTTTGTTCTTAGTATTCGAAACAGTCCACACAAAATTTAAGATCAAGGCAAGAAGATTAAGAAACTGATCTAAGAAATGTCCAACTAGAGACTTGAACGTAGAACGAAGGGATTCCATTAGTGATTGATTGGGATCGAGATGACCCCAGAGGCACAAAACCAGAGTGCTCTAACAAATGGGCACTCACAGAAGAGGTGGTGGCAACTTTCATGGCTATATGCGCAAAGCCAACAATTTTCAGCAAGGAAACCAAATCTCAAAAAATAATCATTAGTGGTGATAGCATTATGACAAGCTTTCCAAAAAAAGAGTTTGATTTTTTGATCACACGGTATGTGCCAAAGTTTTAACTAAAAGACATCAAGTGAGGAAGGGGTCGTACCTGAGGAAACAAGCAGATTATAGGCTGATGCTACAGAAAACTTAACTCTAAAGATGAGACGCCAAATTAATTTGTCATTATGTAGGTTTGGGTTGATAGGAATAGCCATGATTTTATCTACAGTGTTTTAATCCCAGATTTTGACAAGTTCGTCATATTTCCATTGGTTAACCTGTGAATCCATAAAAAATGAGACTTTAGCATTTGATAGATAACCAGGAATATTTACATTGGCATAGTCTTGATTTGGTGGAAGCCAAATCGAATTCAAGTGTACTAGTAAGTGAAACTTAGTAATACAAGCTAAAGCTATTTTGATTCTTAGGCAACAGTTATATACCCTTAGTTTCCATTTCTTGTATTAATAGAAAAAGGAGAGCTCATCTGGAGCATATATATGGTGGTATATCAGTTGGAACGGGCGCGTATGCACACCACACATTTAGATATTTTTTATATCATTATCAAACAACAAAATTAACTAAATGTGTGACGTACATACGCACACGCTCCAGCTGATATTCCATCATTTTCGCTCCAGACGAAATACTCTCCTTTAGGGGTAAAAATGTGTCATAATCATTGGTTATTCGTTACAACAATGTAGGGACTATGGTAATTACATGAACTTTTCATATTATTTGGATTAATGCCATCCAAAATTTTGACATATTTTTGGAGCAGTGACGGGGGAAAGAAAATCGTATGTGATTTGTTAAGCAGTATTACTATTAACCACCCAACGCCACATGTATAAGGCCGATATCAATTATTTCAATTAAGGTGGAAGCCGGTTTATGGATGATATACTTCTTAGGGTTTTAGAAGTGATCGATAACTCATTTTAGTGTTGCTTCCATGGTACTATCCAATTGATACTGCAAGAAACACCACACCAAATATCGTAGACGATTTGCTTCTATAATGAGGTAACACGTCTGTTAGTCAAACTCTACATACAACCCAATAGATTGTTAACGGGTATCAAGTAAACCAATTGACAATAATTTTTAGTGCGAAACTTTGAAAAGGTCGTTTTCGATTTTGAGACACTAAGTGCTATATTTTTGTTGGGCCTTTAAAATCTATAGCTAATAATCTTACATTTTTCATATGTACATAACAAGAATCCTACTTCTGTACTTTCAATTTCTACTATTTTACATACTAAATTTGAGCACCAAAGACATCTGTTATATGACAAAAAAAACTCGAAAACTAACTTTTTTTTTGTGTGCAGAATTTAAGAAATATGACAAATTTGATGGCTATTACTATATATGATAAAACTTATAAAACATGTAACAATAGGGATGTGCAAATCGTGTAGGCTCGCGCATGTCAGCCCAATCTGACATAATTTGGGCCATACTCAAACACGCATGAAGCTCGATAATAATCGTGTCCAGTGTCGGGCTGCACGGCCGAATGTGCATCACTATGTATTAATGCGACAACTAAACATGGTGAGACAGACAATCATACTCTGCCTTGTTTACCTATCAAAAAATTGAGTTATTAAATTAAAATTCACGATTTAAAATAATAAGTAAAGCAAAAATTAGTAACAGAGCTTGCTACTCAGCGATCATTCAATGGACCGCCTGCGTGTGCCGGGCCGACACAATAGAGCCATGCCGTGCCGTGCCGTGCCGGGTTTTTTCTACCATTTATGTCCAGTGAGGAATCCAAGTGTTGTAAACCCGATATTTCAACTAACAATGGCGGTATTTACGGTCCACATCTTCGAAATCTAAATCTCAATCTAAGGAGACTTCTTCAAGATCCAACTGTTTACAACACGTGTTACAAAAAACCGTTATATAAGCACCAGCCCCGCTAACTGATTTTCTAAAGAGGAGAATCATAATTTTCAGAAACCTCATTTCGGTCTTTTGAATCGGACACCATCCTCAAAAGGTACTTGCTGAGTCTGCTTATCGTGATTTGTTCTTTATTTACAAGATCCTCTGCAAATTCATTTTCTCTCAATAACATTTTTTTTTTTATCTCTTTTCGATTCTCTTTAGAACTATAATTTTGTTTTTTTTTTTTTGAATTTTTAATTATAATTTTCTTTTTAAAGCACTTATATGAATATGAAAGATGCGTGATAGTAATCAGTTATCCATGGTAAGAGATACAGATTGAAGAGTGTTGAGTTTCCACAAGTCCTGGGGCTTTTGGAACAACGATTTGACACATAACAAATGGTATCAGAGCCTTCACCACTTCAAGTCTCAGAAGAAACAATATAAACTGGATTAAAATGCCTTGGTATTATGTATGAACATGGTACCAAATCATTGAATACTGATAAGTGGATGAATGAAGTCATCGATAAGGGAGGGGCTACTGGCGGCTCAGTGTTAATAGAGTGGACCGTCGTGGACGTCAGTTATGGAAGCGTGATGGTGTTACGGTCCTAAGTGTTAAGTGCTTAACCAAATGAGTTTCCATAAATACTGGGGCTTTTGAAACAACAGCTTGACATATGAAGTAGATTGTTGAAAGATTTTTATTCAAAGAGATAACTTCTTACTTGGAAAGGAAAACGGTTATAAATAATATCTTCTACACTATAAAGGGAAATGACATATCATAAAGCGTGCCAAAAAATATTTATTTATTTTCAAAAGTAACCTTTAGTACGATAAGAATATTTAATATAATTGAGAATACTATTGTCTTTTGATTTATTCTAGGAAGCGACGGTTAAGTATTCAAAAAAACCATTCCCGTTCGTACCTCATTTCAATAAAAAAATAATGTGGCAAAAAAAAAAACGGTTTACACGTTCTATATATTTATCAACGTTCAGTACTGCACTTGCCACCTGCCAGTTATAATTAAGGGTATTATGAAAAGAAGGAAAAAAAAAGAGAAAAAAGAAAAATACTGCCAAGTTTCATGCCAATTATAGATGCATAATGCAAAATTTCAAACCGAAAAAATATATTAATTTTTTTTTTTATGAATTTGTATCCATTTTTTTTTATTTTTTGTTCTTACATCATCTGGAGATTCAGAAACTGTAATAACTGGCACAGTCAATTTAATCGTAACTGGTACGAATGAAAACAAGCTCAAAATCTGCCAGAGAAAAAGTTTTCCTTTTTTCTTCTGTTTTTCTCTGTTCTAGTTTTTTTTTCCCCCTAATGAAAAAAATTTGAACAACTCTCCATTTTCTTCCTTTAAACAATGTGGTTGTAGATATGGCACAAACACAAGAAACTAGAGAAAACCCTAACTTTCCAAGCTGTGATGCTTATTTTGAGACTATCCAGACCAGAAAGAAACTCCCATATGTGTTACAGGAGTCTCTAACAACCGCATTTGCCAAGATTCCAGTATCCTCCTTTCCAGATGTTCCAGGAGGCAAAGGTGATTCTGTCTTTGTATTTACTCCCACAAATTTATCCAGTTTTTGTGTCATGCATTTTAATGTAATTAATACGAAAAGATTCATACCTGAACTAAGCCATCATATGATTGCAGTGGTCAAAATTCTAGCAGATTCAACGATCGCCGATGTAGTTAGAATCCTATCTGAATGCAACATTCTGTCTGCGCCGGTGAGAAACCCAGAAGCAGAAACTAGTTTGGATTGGAGAGACAGATATCTAGGAGTCATAGACTACTCGGCGATCATTCTGTGGGTGTTAGAGAGTGCAGATCTTGCTGCAGCTGCTTTATCGGCAGGTTCTGCAACAGCTGCCGGAGTGGGTGCAGGAGCCGTTGGAGCTCTGGGAGCAATAGCAGCGGGTGCCACAGGACCTGTTGCGATTGCCGGGCTAACCGTCGCTGCCGTTGGTGCGGCTGTGGCTGGTGGTCTGGCTGCAGATAAAGAAATGGGGACGGACGGTCCTGCTGCTGCTGACAGTTTGGGAGATGACTTCTACAAAGTTATTCTTCAAGAAGAACCGTTTAAGTCGGCCACAGTAAGTTTTTGTATATTATTTGCATTGATAAGTATCAAAATAGTAGCCAGGCTCTTGCTTAGATTTCCATACACAGCCATTGGCAGTCTACCATGACAACTGACCTTGCTGAACTTGATCCCACAACCTCCCTATTCAGAGGGCTTGCTCATAGATAGTGAGCTTTCAAATTTCGATATCACCAGACATTTTTGTCAGATTTTTCTGGCAAAATTTCGGCAATGTTTTCCTACCTGGAGGAATATTTCGCCAAGTTGGAGCAATATTTCGCCGAAATTTCGACAAAATGGGTGAAAAAGGGGAATTCAGCGCACTCCCTCTACATTTCGTCTCACTGGGGGACCAGTTTGGCGAAATTCGCAGGCATGCCAACGAAATTTAAAATCTTGATAGATAGCAACAAAGAGAACGGTAGTAGCCGCAATAAGTCTATATTTGCATAAACATATGTTCTAACCTGCAGTTTGATATCAATAGAAACTGGAAAAAGAATCTAAAGAACAAAATAAAAATATCTCACAGTCTACAATCCTTGTATGGCTAATTTCATATGAACTGGAATTCAAAATGCCCTTTCATAAAAAGAACATAAGAAAGTTAAAGAGTACAAACAGCTTGATTTTGAGTGTTTTGCCATTTTTTTTTTTCAGTTGACACTACCTCTTGTTTCAGGTGAAGTCGATTCTTAAATCCTTCTGTTCGGCTCCTTTCTTCCCTGTAGCAACTGACAGTTCCATGTTGAGTGTTTTATTACTGCTGTCAAAGTATAGATTGAGAAATGTACCCGTGATCGAGCCAGGACAGCCTTCTATTAAAAATTTCATTACTCAATCAGCCGTCATACAGGGTCTTCAGCAATGCAAGGGACGGGATTGGTTTGACTGCATTGCTGCACGTCCTATTTCTGATTTGGGACTGCCTTTCATGTCTTGTAATGAGGTGAGATTTCCATTATAATTGATGATATATGGTGTTTTTACTCTCTCTCTCTCTCTCTCTTTTCAGTTCCATATCTACTTACTATCAATAGCTACAACTTTTTCAACAAAATCCTAGATACCCCTCTCTCTCTCTCTTTTTTTCAGTTCCATATCTGCTTACTATCAATAACTACAACTTTTTCAACAAAAACCTAGATACCCCTCTCTCTCTCTCTCTCTCTCTCTCTTTTCAGTTCCATATCTACGTACTAGCTACAACTTTTTCAACAAAAACCTAGATACCAATGCCCTGTTGGTAGGGCGGTCAACGAGCCGAGCTTGAGCTCTATAGTTAAGCTCGCGAGCCGATCCTGAGCCCAAAACAAAGCTCATTACTTAACGAGCTTGAGCTGAGCTTGGGTAGGCTCGGCGTGGTTAAAGCTCGCCTCAGTTTGTATATAAGATTATACATCTATATTCATATATTTTATATTATATATTAATGTTAAAGCTGTTGGAAGAGTGGTTATGGTGCCTCATGTGAGGTTCCCATCTAGTGGTGCCTTATGAGGGAAGGTTTGAGGTGTGTTGCTGGTCTACAATCTCCATTTTGGGTTCCTGGTAGGTCCAGCCTGAAACACTCCACCATGCCACACCTAAGGACACACACACACACACAAGTCTAGATTTTTCAGTTCAGGTACTTGTTGAGTATCATCCATGAAGTAAATTTTATGAGTTCTTTTGTAATTGAAACAGACAGATTTATGTTTCATCTATATGCAAGGATTGACCCTCGTTTAGGGTTGATTCTAGCAGACGACTAGAATTCAGGAAGACAAGGCTTGGGGGAATAGTGAAGCTGTGAGACATTTGCACTATTTACTCCCTTCAATAAATGGAATCTCAGACTTCTCTTATTTCTGTAAGGGTTGTCATCAAAAAGTGATTCCTATGAACAACCACAATTCTCTATCATTTTCTGTGTTTTTAACCAGCTGTTTAATCCATCTTGAAAGCATTTAAGAAGGAAAATCTCCAATCAATCAACCAGGTTTATATGACCTATTCTGAACCATGTTTCCATGTAACTACTACTTTCAGAAGGATGTGTTTGTGGTAATATCTTGGTGACTACTTTTCTCACTTGTTGTTGGATGGAATTTTATGAGTGTTCTTCTCATGTCTGTGGTGATCAGGTTGTTAGCGTCAAGAGCAACGAGTTGATTCTTGAAGCTTTCAAATGCATGAGAGACTGCCAAATTGGTGGCCTTCCTGTTGTAGAAGGTCCCAAGAAGAAGATTATCGGGGCTATAAGCATCAGAGATATCAGATATTTGTTGCTCAATCCCGGGTTATTTTCCAGTTTCAGGTATTTTGAGATCGTATATGACAAGTTTAATCAATCATATTACATGTACTCCTCAGGTTATACCGATCTCCTGATGCACATGCATGTGTAGGACCTAGGGCTGTAAACGAGATGAGCTGAGCTTTGCCCAGCTCAGCTCAGGCTTATAAACCTTGAGCAAGGCTCAGACTCGGCCCAAGCTCGTTAAAAAAATGTAGGGCTCGGGCTCGGTTCAGGCTTGTTAAAATATTTTGGGCTCAGGCTCAGCCCGCAAAAGCTCGGCTCGTAAAAGGCTTGGCTCGCAATGAAGCTTAGCTTAATCCAAATACATCAATATTATAGTTGATGATTGTTATTATATAGAGTATAATATATTAACATGTATGTTTCATATTAATATATAAATAAGATGAGGAATATGGATGCATAATTTTTATAAATAAACCGAGCCGAGCCTACCCAAGCTTGGCTCAAGCTCATTAAGATAATGAGCTTTTTTTGGGCTCAAGCTCGGCTCACGAGCCTAATTATAGAGCTCAAGCTCGGTTTATATGAGCCGAGCCCGAGTCTGAGCCGAGCTAGCTCGGCTCGTCGACAGCCTTAGTCGGACCCATCACTTATATGGTTTAACCCTGGAAGTCTCTTGTGCTAAAATGAACATTATAGCTTCTATTTCTATGAAACTATTACTCAAAGTAAAAAAGACGACAACAGTTCCCAGGAAACAACAGCGATCAATGTCCACACCAGGATAACCTAGGGCACAAGATATCTCCTAGCTGCATTTCAGAACATTCATATACAAGTACATAAATGTAGCATTACTAAAGAATCAAAACAATTTAGGATATCAGATGCCATTACTAAAGAATCAACATTTGAAAAAATTTGCAATCCTCAAGTTCAGATCTTGAACCAGTCACATACCAGAGCCATTTACTTGTCCTGTGCTTGCAGTTATTTGTTCCATGCAAACATTGATTGTTCTGCTTTGTGTTTTCTGCGTTTCTTTCAGGCATCTGACGGTGACGGATTTCATGAACACCATTGCTTCAACAACGCAGGGGAAAGTTGTCCCACCGATAACATGCAAGCTCGATTCACGTCTTGGTTATGTGATCGACAGTCTTGCATCCAGAGCAGTTCACAGGGTTTATATGGTAGTTGGTGAAGACGAAGTTGTTGGCGTCATTACACTCCGAGATGTGATTTCTTGTTTCATATTCGAGCCACCAAACCACTTCGATAACTACTTGGGGTTCGCCGTGAAAGAAATGTTGAACCAATGATGTTGTATTTAAACCTGTAAGGCTAAATTTGTCTTTTGATGGATTATGTAGAAGCAGTCTTCTCTGCCACGCCTATTGAACTGTAAGCGAGAGTTTTTTTCAATCCTCTATCGTTGATCATCTCTCTTACACGCTCTACATCGCTCCAATTTTCTTGCATAGCATATATGTTGGACAGAATTACCAAGGGAGTAGGCTTCCTGGATCTAACTCTAGAAGCCTTTCTGCCATTTCTTCACCTAGCTCTGCATCTGAATGGCATCTACAAGCACTCAACAGAGAAGCAAAAACAGAAGCAGTAGGCTCAGAAATTTTGTTAATTAGTGCTCGAGCTTCATCTAGCCGCCCAGATCGACCCAAAAGATCAACCATGCACCCAAAATGCTCGGAAGTTGGGTCCAAACCACAATCTCTACTCATCATCCTAAAGACTTCCCATCCTTTTGCAACCCGACCCGTGTGACTGCATGCAGATAGAAAAACAAGGAATGTGGCTGAATTGGGTTGTACTCCCTCTTCTTCCATCTGGTCAAAAATCTCAAGCGCAGATTCGTTCTCTCCATTTCTTCCATACCCAGAAATCATAGCATTCCACATTGCTGGATCATCCGGACTTTTTTCCACACGATCGAAAATCTTTCTAGCACAAGAAGAGTAACCACATTTCATGTACATGTCAATGAGAGCCGTGGAAATGAATTCATCGTCTTTGATACCAGTTCTAATAGAATATCCATGAATCTCTTTTCCACATAGCAGAGCAGACAAAGATGAACAAGCTGGTAAAATGCTTGTGATCGATTTCAAACTCGGGGTTACTCCCGCCGACTCCATTTTCTTGAAGAATCTAAAAGCTTCCACCTCTTTCCCAACTTGTGAAAATCCTCTAATCATCGAATTCCATGTAGCTGAATCGGGTTCCAGGCCTTCTGATTGTAACCATTCGAAAAGCTTGATAGCAGTCTCACACTGATCATTCAACATCATTCCCGCGATCATCGAATTCCAAGTTATCAAGTTCCTTGTGCTAATCAGTCCGTTAAAGATCTCGTACGAACTCTTCCAACATCCACACTTAGAATACATGTCAAGTAATGCTGTTCCCACCATAACCTCGCAATCGAAATTATTTTTTATGATGAGACCATGAACTTGGCTACCAAGTCGAAGATCCGAAAGGTCCGAACAAGCAGAAAGAACAGAAACCCAACTGACGAAAGTGGGTTGTTCATCACAAGATTCTCTCATTTTGTTGAACACTACCAAGACCATATCCAATTTCCCATTTTGCAGAAGTCCTGATATCAAAGCATTGTAGCTCACCACATTCTTATCCGGAATCAGTAGAAATACCTTCGCTGCCGAAACCAACTCGCGGCAATTCGAGTACATAGTGACAATTGCAGTGGCTACATAAACATCCATTTCAACTCCCAATTTCGCAGCAAAACAAAGTATTTGCCGGCCATGTTCGACAATTTCACAACCGGGTAGTGCACTGGCCACAGTAATCGAGTTGGGTCTGAATCCTCTTAGTTCCACCTGTTTGAAAACCCACAAAGCTTCTCTACAATACCCGTTTTGTGAGAACCCAGAAATCGCAGCATTGAAACAAGCCAAGCTTCGTTCATGCATTTTGTCGAACACCTTGAGGGCATCGTCGAAACAATGAAGCTTCATATACATACCTGTTAGAGCCGTGGCTGTGTAAACATCTCTGTGAAATCCTGTCTTCACGACATGGGAGTGGATCTCCTTGCCTTGAGAAGCTAATTTGAGCTTCCCACAAGCTTTAATGATACACGGAAAGGTTAAACTATCAGGAAGAATTCCCGCCGAATGTCACTGCGAGTATAAGGATAGAGCTTCTCTGTGTCGTCCCTGCAAACCCAGTTTCGCAATGCCACCACTCATTGGATGCTATTGCTTTGGAAATGGCAGATACTACCGTTACGTTAAAATACCGTGGGGCCCATTACGTAGCTGAAGGTGGGATCATTTTTTGAAAAAATTATACTTTGACCCCTGAAGTTTTGAATACTTGCACTTGAACCTCATTAGATTTATTAAACTACAATTACACCTTTTTTACTTTAATATCAAATACAGATTCCCTTATCATAAGTTGACCGTGAATAGCGTTAAAATGATTGATGCGGCAGAAAATGTGCAACTATATACTTATTTTACCAACTCAAAAAATGTGAAAGTCTAAAATACCCTTATTTAATTTTTTTTATTATTCTTAATTGTGGTCGAATCAAAAAGTCAAGTCTATCAACTTTGGTTAAAGGAGTTTGCTATTTGTGGTTATTATGGGGTGGGGTTGTAATTTACTTTTCAATTTTTTCTGTTACGGGGAAGAAGACGAACAGAGAAGGAGAAGAACGAAATGCAAAGAAGAGAAGAGAAGAGAGAGAGAGAGAGAGAGAGAGAGAGAGTGTGTGGTAGAGAGAGAAAGAGAGGGAGGTGCAGGGGACGTGGGAGCTACGAGGTGTGAAGGTGGTGAGGTGAAAATGTTAAGGAATATAAAGTAAATTGGTGCACCAAATCTGGGATCCCCTACAATTATGGACAGCCAAACCTACACTAATTCTTTTTGATTTGTTTTCCATTTATACGTAAGAATGTAAATAGGAAATAAGAGTACATATGGCTCATTTAGGATCTAAATTAGTCTCTATATTTTATATATACTTTATTTTTTTCAATGAATAAAATACAAGTTCATTGTTCTTACACGGTATCAGAGCAATCACATTCCTGAGCGCTTCTTTTTCAAGCACATCAACCATCCTTATTCTAGCCGACACACATGGCAGACAAAGATACCCAAACAATTCAAGACTCATCCAAGCATGAGGGCAACAAATACGACAATCCAAATGACCCGTTCTACCTTCATCATTCCTGTTAGATCCGGTTTTAACAATTTTAACCAATTTAAATTGTTATTATGTTACTTGAACGATTGTAAGTATAATAAAGTAAATGACACATGCAATTTTTACGAGGTTCAGTTTAACCCTACTCCTCGAGGCCACGCCCAGATATTGAACAATCCACTAAGATATAATGATTATAAACACCAATCGGACTTGCACAAAATAAAGACTCCCTCTTGATCCTGTCGCCACTGTGTTGAATCATCTTCTTGAATCATTTTAACGAGCACCATTCGTCTTCAATGTCTGCATAGTTGAACTCCCATCAAACCGCAGACTGTCTTCTCCTGAAGACTTCAAGTTCTTCTTCCGAAGAGCAAACAATATGAATCACTCAAAGTTATGATCTTGAACACCAGAGGAGTTGCATAACTCGGATCTATTCAGAGAATTATACAGAGCAGCAAGCAAGTCTGCTTCAAATCTTGGATGAGGATGGAAATAGCAATGTTGTAACAATTGTTGCAACATTACATGTACAGAAGATCTTATTCGGTTTCCAGAAACAGAAACTCATCCCATGATTTTTGACAGCTCTAATCTTTTTAGAATCTTTAACAAATCAGAATCTCTTTGTTAAAACACAATCTCCTTAGACAATCGAATTCATATTGTATTTGGAAAACAAATCTAATTGAGTTGAATGAAATCAACTTTTATTAGACTTCTTTCTCTGTTTGAATAGCTGTACAAAATCTCCAAGAATATTCTATTATCAAACACAGAAACTCATTCCTGTTTTAGAAACTCTAACTCAAATCAGGCACCTCCCCAGTCAAACGAAATTTCTTTGTAAATAAGAACGAATCTAATAAGGTTGTGAATGAATCCAACTTAATTAGAAGTCTTCCTTTATTTTAAAAGAGTGACCAGCTGTAGATATTCTTCAGAAACAAACTGATTTCTCCCCAAATCTAATTAGAGACCTACGCTTGAATTTTGAATTAGAAACTTCTTGAAGCTCGGTTTGACTTTGGAATAACATTGAATGAGAATATTATTGCCATGAATGCCAAACAAACTAACAATTCCGATCAACCCGGGCTCATACTCATCACACAACTGCTGACTGAAGACAATTACAGCACCTGGAGTCGTGCCATGCTCATGGTCCTCAACGTCAAGAATAAAGAAGGCTTCGTCAACGGCACCATTTGACTGCCACCAACGACTTCCACCACAGAAATCCAACAATAAAGGCCCTGCACCAATCTTGTAAAGGCATGGTTTTTCAATTCAATCTCATAGGATATTAAAGCAAGTGTAATATATACATTGACAGTGTCCATGAAATCTAGTCTGATTTGAAATAACGTTTCTGTCACGCCTCAAATCCGAGATATAGGATCTCAAGGATTCCAAGGAACCGACCTTCGAACCCGCCGCGTGGATGCGGATAAACAGCCACAATATCAACCTTTACCTGGTTGAATCAAAGTCTCAATAAATGTAGATACTAGCGGAAGCCTATCAAATTTAAAACAATAGCCCAACCAAGCATGTTGAGATATCAACCCACAATCAAAATAAAGTAAAGTAAACCAAGTAATCTCTATTACAAGTTCACTGCCCATACAAGGTCAAACCAATGTAATCAAAAACCACGAGTACACCATCATGAAAATCAAGTACTGAAAACCAAAGGGATCTCGTCTCCAGACAGGCACGTCAAACGAGCAGATGACCTGTAGAGATAAGGATCAGCCGAAGCCTAGTAGAGAAATCTTATGAGACTACAATACCAACTTTTATGCACGTAAATCAATACAGTTTATTTCATGCATTTCACCCAACATATGCTACCACAATCATATGTATATTAACATGTTGTCATACTATATCTCGTATACTAGCATGAATATTACAATTATCATGTAAAATTACTATTGACATGGAAACATACCACATCAAATCGTAACCAGTCAATATTTCACAATATCCATAGTCGCACTATGTTAAGGCAAATCACATAATCCCATAATGTTCAAGTAGATCCTACATGGTCCCACCATGTTCTAAACCAAGACAAATATACATGCATACACATAGTCCTACCATGTGACACAACAACAAAATCACAGTAGTCACATAGTCTAACTATGTTCAACGACAAGACCTTACATGGTCCCACCATCCTACAGCCAATCAATCACATAAGCAAACATCACATGGTCCCACTATGCAACGACCAATAAACACATAACAAATACTACATGGTCCCACCATGCTACGACCAACAAACAATGACAAGGTCCCACCTTGCTACAACCAACAAACAATCACAAGGCCCACCTTGCTACAACCAATTAAACAATCACAAGGTCCCACCTTGCTATGACCAACAAATAATCACAAGGTCCCACCTTCCTACAACCAACAAATAATCACAAGGTCCCAACTTGCTACAACCAATCAAACAATCACAAGGTCCCACCTTGCTATGACCAACAAACAATCACAAGGTCTGTAACAACCTGAAAATTTTAAAACTTTAAACTAAGGTTAAAAAGGTAATTTAATTAAACCTAATTAAGCCTAGCATAAATATTAAGCAATTAAGACTCAAGATATATAATTGGACTAAATCATATAATAATCCTAACTAATAAATTATAATTAACAAAGAAATATGGTTAGGAAAGTAATTTGAACCCCTAGTTAACTTAAACACATAAGCTAATTCGAACTTATAAGTTATTAAAATTCTATAAGCTAATAGGAACTTATAACCTTAATTGAACCTAATAAGCTTAGTAATGAATTAATGGCTTAATTAATACCTTAAGGACTTATAAGTAACTTAACTGATTAAGTCAAAGGTCAACAATTCCCTTTAACTTAAATCACTAATCCTAACTTAATTAGAAGTAGGAAAACTAATACTTTCTAAAGATAGTCCTAATACAACTAAAACACATAGGGTAATATCTAATAAACTTATATAAGCAACTCTAAACCTAATTAACATGTAAATTTTGCGGGAAACCTAAGAAGATCAACTAGAAGCCCAGAAATCAAGAAAAGAGATCTAAGCTCAAGGAAAAACCTGGTGAAGATCTAAAGTGAGTTTTCCTTCAATATCTTGTATATTTACTTATAACTTAATATTATGCCATGGTGGATTTTGATTGAATTATAAGAACACCTTCCTCATGCTAAGATAATGAAACTTTAAGGTAAAAATTCAATAACCTGTGAATAGATCTGTTCTGTGATGATGTTCTTGAAAATCAAGAACTGTTCTTGAATATGTCAGTCATGTTTGTCGATTGAGAAACATTTCCTAAAGCTTTTATCAATTTATTTTATATTTTTATAAGATCCCTTTTTGTTACAATTTCAATAAAACAAGTTTGAACTGATTTCATTAAGAATTGACTAAGTTATGATTTATTTTCTGACCTTATGTCAATACCGGAAACCCATAAACTTGTCAAAAAGTGTGTTCATCGATTAAAGAACCTATCCTAATAATTTTATATATTTTATTTGATATTTGTACTAGTTTCCTATTTTAATTAAGATTCCAACAAAACAAGTTTCGAGTGATTTCATTGAGTATTGAACGAGATATGATTTATTTTCTAAACCTGTATCAA
>JAUPMG010000002.1:12640306-12657184 GCA_031762675.1 Pachysandra terminalis | reverse complement strand
GAGACTAGCTGCTCAGCTTTGGTTTTTGTATTCTCTTCTTCTCCTTTGTTTTTATATAATTCATCATTTATCAAAAAAATATTAATACAATACTTCTACTTATCAAAATAATAATAATAATAATCAACCACATCCTGCCCGTACTTCTGAGATCTGATGGAAAATGGGATTGTATGTCCGGACCCGCATAAATAAGGGAGATGGAAGCCAATTCAACAATGCGATGTAGTTGCCTCCACCCCTCTAGTTGGGTGTCTGGCTCTGAGGGAAAATGTCGGCTCTTGTTAGGTTGTTAGGTGTATCTAACGAGACGTAATGGATCAGATGGTATTCACTTGGCTAGTTTACTTATTACGATCCCATCATGACCTAAAAGGCAATTTATGTGATGTAGAATATTGATCACAATGCTAACATTGCTTTCTTTTTCTGGTGATTACTACATCCAATAGCAATGGTCATAGGAAGCAGAGAGATTTTATCGAGTTTTGTGGTGGAGGGTAATATCGACAATTATTTCTCCAGTTAGAGATTGTTTTATGAATCATGGGGACTTCTGTAAATTCTTAGACAGGTTTGGTCTATGGCATCTTGATTGAACATCTCATTCTCTAGGATGCCTGGATCAACCAATTCTTTAGTGGACTGCTTGGCTGAAGTTGGTGTTTACAGGGAGAAGATGTTTTACAGTAGTAGCCCACTTACTTCAAGAAAATCATATCATTATATATCAAAAAATTTAAACAAAAGTGATGAATAATAATGTTTACATTGCCATTGTATTTTATTAGTTTTGAAATATGAACCTCAAGGAAAACATCCATGTCTTAGTAGTACCCATTATACAACTGAAACTAAGTAGTACCAAATTTCTAATGATGCATATAGACATGCCTGCATGTGTATATTTGTTATGGAATTCATGCTACTATTCCAGTATCACCCGTTCAATATATCTGAATGCTATTTGATTATGTCAATAATATCATGCAGATTTAGAACATTATAGGGGAGCAAGGTTTTGTCCTTGACTCATTGTATGTCTAGCATGAGTTTTTGGCTAATAATTAGCCGACTTGGTATATAAATTGTATTATTTGGATTTCCAAATTCTGTTCCAACATTCGTTAGAACTTTGAGTCTTTCAGGCACGTTTAAACTGACGCTTCAGTTTACGGAGGACTATCCAAATAAGCCACCAATAGTGCGATTTGTTTCCCGAATGTTCCACCCAAATAGTAAGTTGGAAGCAAAACTTTATTATATCACCATCCACATTTAAAATTCCTAATTTAGAATAGTTTAAAATTGTATGTTCCATTTATTAATTAGGTATCATGTAAAACTTGTATCATATTCCTGGACTTTCTCCCTTTTTTGGCTTTCTCCAGATACTTTTTACATTACTGCTTGGCATTTTGAAAACCAAAGACATTTTTATGTTTTAATCCCCAAAGTCTGGCTTTTATTATATTTTATCTTTACTCGTTTGTGACAAACAGGACACTTCGGATGAGGGAAGTTCCATATTTTAAATTTGTGAGAGGTGAGGTTGAAAGAAAGAGAACTTGCTACTAGTTGGCAAGCTTCTAGATTTCTGATAACTTTCTCTTGATTTCTCTCAAGCCTGTACAGTCTCCTCCCCTTCCCCTGCTAGCTACTTCCTTGCTAGCTCACTTCTTTTGCTGTTGGTGAAACACTAGCTTATATGTTCTTATGGAGGTCACAGTTGCATGTGAGTTCGGCTCTTGCCAGTACTAACTTCCAGTTTATATCTTCAACTGGGCTAGTTTATGCAGATGGAAGTATTTGTTTGGATATTCTACAAAATCAGTGGAGTCCAATATATGATGTGGCAGCTATACTGACGTCCATTCAGGTATTGGATCTTCTTTTGATTGCTTTATAATTTTTGAGGTTTGTTTATTTCATATAGTATCTTCCTAAAACTGACGGAAAGCTAACAGATTAAGAATATTTTTCTGATGCACTTCTATAAGGTTAGACTAACCTGAAGTCTTAACCATATTTATTGACCCCCTAATAAGTATAAAGTATAATAAATAGAATGAGACAGAAAGGGTTGCCCTTTGATACTAGGAGAAGCCAACTACAAAAATAAAGGCTGTGTTCAGAACCTTGGATTTTGTGAGAAGAGAAAAAGAAAATGCTAGGAAAAAGCACTTTCTCCTATTTGGACGGGAATAAGGATTTGTTAACAAAATAATTAAAAAAAATATATCTCTGGGACATCCAACAAATGGTAGATATTTAAGGAAAAAGAAAAGAAAAGAAAGACTGGAGAGTGATCTCCAATATACTCACCTAGCTCAAAATATCTTTTATCTTCTCTTAACACAGCTCATTCTTGCTGAAATATACAAGAACTCGCCAGAAAATCCCTGGAAGTTCTCAGAATCTACATTTCTTTTCTCTATGTTTCTCATCTTAACCCAATACTTGAAAAGAAACTAATATCATTTCTTTTCTTTTCTCCTTAAATCTAAGATTCCAAACACAGCGAATGAGTTCTGTCAAAAGATTTACAAAAAATAACTGTACGCCTTTTCATATTGCACAGCTGTACACCTGGTTTCAATTGGGAGGATGAAACAAACCCAACTGTTGCAAAAATTCATCATCTTGACAACGTTAAATTCCTCAATCCAGATGAAAGCAAAGTTTTTTTTTTTCATCAATAAGAAGAGGGTGAATATTAAATGAAAAAAAGGGGCAAGTCTCAAGTAGACAAGGACTAAACAACGGGGTTAGTATTACAAAAACAGCTAGTCAAAGCTAGATTATACACAAACAAAGAAAGTAAACTAGTCCAATCTCCACAAAACATGGAAGAGCTTACATCCTGGAATTGTGAAAGAAAGGGCGCCCAACGAAATAGAAGCGAATGACACTACAGTCCTTAAAAGATTTTGTTGTTTCTCTCCTTCCATGGAGCACAAAAATTGGCAAAAAAAAACTCAATTTCCAAATTCAGCGATGTCTTTGATACACCACAGGAGAATAAGGAAATAGTTACCCACTATTTTCTTCCCTCCCTTACCCCCTTGAATATGGCAAAGGGTACTAGAAACCACTTAAATCTTCATATCCTTCTTAGAAGCTATAGCATTGCTTCCTTTAATGAGATTGCTGGGATTGGGCAGGTCCAGTATTTGAATTTTGACACCCTACATGTACCAAATGAACTTTTTTGGTAAGTCCAACGGTTGTAAATCCAAGAAATAAGAATGTGGCCACATGCATTAACTTCCCTTGCCATCAACACACAATGTACAATGATTTATGTTTACATATGACATAGTATCAACTGTAAGTAAAATCTACCTACAGACCTAAGAGCCACATGGAATTACACACATGCTTGAAATCCCTGTCATCCTCTTTCTCCATACTGAAGGTTGTGTAGGTAATTGATTTTCCATATGGATTTTGCGCCAAGGGTATAAGTGAACATATCCATACAGCACTGGATTGCCAAGGAGCCACTGTAGGTAGCTGGATGTAGGACCATAAGGCATCATCTCCATCTTTGTTGAGCAACTGGTATCTTTACAAAACGGAGGTTCCTGGATGGGGGGGAAGTACTGAATGCCGTGATCAATTATCTCCTCTCAATTATAGTTTCAGGATCAGCAACTCTATTCATTATTTTATTGATTGCAGCCGCTAAGTACGGTGCAATTTAATTGAGCATTCACATTATATTTCTAATTTTCAGCATTAGTTCTTAGTTTTGGATCCATAGCCTATTGGCATCTTTTCATTAGAGACCTTTTTGAACTCGTTACAATTCCTCTTGTAGCCCAATAATTTTCTGCATTAAAAGGTTTGGTCCTCTAGTTCTCTCAAGCTTAAAGCATTTGTGTGGATGGTCTGCTTGATAAGATTAGCAATTGACATCGTTCAAAGAAGAAGAAGAAACCCGTCTAGTCAAAGCATTGCCTGGGTGGCCGCTTCACTTTGGCAGACATTATGGTGCCTTAAATCACACTAATCCAGATGGTAGTTCTAAAGTGAATGCATAAGGCTAGGTGGTATTTATTTAGATGACTAAGGCACTTTAGATATATATTAGAATAACTTAAGTTATATATATTACTTGTCACGTTTATGCTCGTAACTTATTTATTCTATTAAGCTTTGTCATTATATTACAGTTATGTCAAATAACATAATTTGGAGTTATAAGAAGGGCTGAAGAAGATTACATTAATCAAGCTAATGATGAGCGATGAGAATGAGAGGGGCTTGCAAGAAGAATACCAACATGAAGAAGAAACCAGTCTAGTCAAAGCATTGCCTGGGTGGCCGCTTCACTTTGGCTGACACTATGATGCCTTAAATCACACTAATCCAGATGGTAGTTCTAAAGTGAATGCATAAGGCTAGGTGGTATTTATTTAGATGACTAAGGCACTTTAGATATATATTAGAATAATTTAAGTTATATATATTACTTATCAAGTTTATACTCGTAACTTATTTATTCTATTAAGTTTTGTCATTGTATTACAGTTATGTCAAATAACATAATTTGGAGTTATAAGAAGGGCTGAAGAAAATTACATTAATCAAGCAAATGATGAGCGACGAGAATGAGAGGGGCTTGCAAGTAGAATACCAACATGAAGATATTGACAAGTAATGAGCACGATGCACTGATCTTGAACACAGGCTACCTTTTTTTTTTTTTTTCCCGGGTATCTCAGTGTAATGAAACTATTCGGTAATCATCCTCTTTTTTCCCCCAAGTTTTACTTTTAACATGTTAATTTGTTATCATGTTATGAATTATGAGTTGGTTGATGTTTTGGTCTGTAGTTGTTTCTTTTTTAAATACTTGAAATAATCACTAATACGGTGTTAATATGTGTAGGTTTAAAAAAATGATCATTTTTCTATCATCTAGGCATTAGTGCCACTTCGCCTAGATACCTTAACTTCCTTGGAAGAAGCAAGGCTCTTCCCTTCACATTTCCATGATTTGAAATGGAATGGTGAATCTATTAGTCACCTCTTTATTCATTATGGAATTGTTAGGAAAATGTGGCACCATTTTCTCAACCTCACATATAGGTTTGGTCTTTCCTTTTAATTTTTATTTTATTTAATCCCAATGGACAACAAGTTCTTTCAGCAATTGATTGGAGTTTGCAGAAGGTGGATTGCCGTTCTTTTAGGTATATGGACGGAGATGTATAGGAAAGGTTCTGGAGGGAAAGTTTCCCATCCTTCACTCTCTTCTAGATGGAATTCGTTTGATGATTTCTCTTTTAGCTCTAGCCATGAAAGGGTTCAAAGGAATTAGTGTCAGTTATATCATGAGCTTTTGAAAGTGCCAGCAGATTCTTTTGCCTTTCTTTCATGCTGTTAGATCCCGCCCTCAAATTGTGGGCAGGGCCAGTCAATTTGGGTGACTCCAACCAACCAAAAGCCTTATTTCTTCTGACACCCTTATCTAGTAGAGATACTTTTTTCTCTCGCTTTCATATCAGTATGATGAACATCTTGCATATCTTAGTTGTATTTATATTAGCGATGGCTATATTTAGCTATCAATGAATATTGTCATTTTATAAGTTGAATAATATCAATTTATGAATTGCAGATAGTTGTTAAATCGGATTAACTACTACCGCTGAAGTGGTTCATAATGTTTCAGAATTCCAGCAGCCTGATGTCAACATCTGCTGTTCTAAACCATCATTTTATGATTGCAGTCTTTGCTGTGCGACCCAAATCCAAATTCACCTGCGAACTCAGAAGCTGCACGGATGTTTAGTGAAAACAAGCGCGATTACAATAGGAGAGTGCGTGAGGTTGTTGAGCAGAGCTGGACTGCGGATTAACTCCCCTCCTAGTATGTTCATTGTTACTTTTCTGAGTAACATTGCCACTTAACTTAAAAGCTATTGTATTACAAACTCCTTTCCTTTGATAAATTGTGCGGTTTGCTTCGCATGCCAGGTCGATATTACTTCTATTTTATTTACCTAGGACTTGCTGTATTGCATCTTCTTTTATGTACATAGTAATTTCCTGTATCAATTTGCTTTGAAGTTTTTTGAGGGTCCACCTCTTTTTTTTTTATCAGTAAAAGGGATAAGCATGTTCATAATATAGTAGAAAGAGGGAGAATACATAAGTGATACCACAACCAAACATAGACAGCAAACGGGAATAAAAAGACCTAACTAAAAACAAACAGACTTGAGCCCATAAACCCGCAAAAACCTAATACAAAAATCCATACTATAATGACTCTCAACTCCCTATAAAATCCCAAAAAGAAGTCGAATAAAACTCACCTCTAGGACTCAACCAAAAGAAAATGGTAGAGAGCACCTGATCCACAAGACGAACCACTACACATTCAGCTTCTTCATATATCAAAATTTTGATTTGTTTACTTGTATGTTAATGCAAAATATAAGTAATACATCCTTCAATTAACATGATAATGAATCTACCAATGGACCAAAAAAAATGACCCATTGCAGGAAAGGATTCTGAGAACATTGATGCCTTTGTGATGGATTGGTGCTGTCTATATAAAAACAACACCAAATTGACATTTTTAGATGTAGATGGAATTCTAAATTTGACCATTCCACCAGTTTCAGATGAAGTTATTTTTAGCATTAATTTCTTCTTGCATGCTAGCGAAATTTTGGCAAAATAGCCCTTAGCGAAACGAAATGTAGGGGGAATTCGCTGATTTTCCCTCCTTTTACCGATTTTGTCAAAATTTTGGCAAAATATCTCCAACCTGGCAAAATATTCGTCCTAGTCGGTGAAATGTTTGGCGATATCAAAATTTAAAACCTTGGCTTCAATAAGTGATAAAATACAGCATAGTCAATTGGAATGACTTAGGCATGTTAATTAGTTAAATGTAGACCTATAAATGCGTTTGGGAGAATGTGCTTATAATGCAAATTGACCGATCCAAAGAGCTAGAGAAGGAAACCAAAAAGGACCAGAAAGGAGTTGGTTAGAAATGGTTTGAAGGTATATGTGCCAGTTGAGGAAATGGTTTTCGACAGATTGAGTTGACAGAAAAGGATGTGTTGCCAACCCCAATAATTGCGATAAGGCATTTTTATTGATTGTTGAATAAATCGATAAGCTCTCCTACAAATAATTTGTTCGCTATTAGTAAGTAGTGAGTAAATGCAGTCCTTGAACCTTAGCGTCATACTTCTTTGGTTTCTTACAGTTGGGAAGGTTTGTGAGTCATTAATGAAAATGTGATTTTAGAATTCATCAAAAAAGAAAAATTGAAAATGTAATTTTAGAAATTACAAGAAGATAACTGTGAAGAATGTGGAGATCATGGCTGCATATTTCTCTCTGCAGTTTCATTCCTCCACACAGGCCACTATATGTAAACTTCTTAATTAGGCTATGTTTGAAAGCTTGGATTTTGACAAGAAGAAAAGAAAATGTTAAAGAAAGTACTTTCTCCTGTTTGGTTGAAGAAGGAAAGAGTTGGGGATAGAGATTTGGAAAGATAATAATTTGAAATTGTTTCTCTTATGGATCAAAACCTCTCTCCCAAAAGGTAGAGATTTAAAAAAAAAAGAAAAGAAAAGAAAGGTGGAGAGCACTCTCCAACATTTCAACCTAACTTACAACATATCTTGTATTTTCTTGGCGACTAATTAACCTTATCTGAATATATGAAAACTCACCGGAAAATCGTCAAAAGTCGGTGGAATTTGATTTTCTTTTCTTTATTTGTCACATCTTAACCAAACATTTGAAAAGAAACAGTCGTCATTTCTTTTCTATTTCTTTTAACTTTTTTTTTCTTTTAAAATACACGGTTCCAAATATAGCCTTAGACTACATGAAGATGTGTTTATAAAGAAAGTCACTGAACCACCATTATACAAACAATCACCATTTACCATAAGCTTACAGCTGATGAAGAAAGAAGAAATGGAAAAGATCTAGTCAAGTTTTGTGATTGTGTTTTATGGTTTCAGCTATCTTGAACTGAACATCGCAAAGTCCAGGGAAAATCTTCAATGGATGGACGGTGCCTGCTTAAATTTTTGGATAGACCAACTTATGGTGATTTCAACTGTGGCTCTTAAAGTTTCATATGGTGGTTGTGCAAAAGAATGGATGGATCTGGTAATCATATCTGTTAAGCTCTTCTCTAGCACATATAAAGTTATGATAAACTTAACAAACTCCCATTGAGCCATGCCCTATTACAAAATGTTTGTCTGAATAATATGGGTGAAGGAGATTGGAAGTTATAGGACAAAGCCGCCCTTTGGAAAGGTAAAACTCAAATATTAACTACAGATTTGCGCAGCTTATCAGATATATAAGAGAAAATGAAGAATTAACTGAACGGCATTGATTTTCATGTTTAAAATACCACTTTATAATACATGGTTCAATCACCAGAATATAAAACTAGACACAAATTATGCAAGCCCTTTTACCCACCAACAAACAAAAACCAGCACACCACGGGGAAACTCTTTCCCCTTAACTTTTCCTCTACAAAAGACCAATAAATGAAAAATAAAGTTTGTATAAGTTTTTACTTCATTCTGTCACACTTCAGTCAAGCTGATCTCTTCCACCTGTTGAGCATTCTGCAAGAATTGCAGGAAAAAAAAAATTATTACATCTAATTATGGATAAGAAATATAATAGACCATAAAGCAGTTATGCTAATGGAAAACATCTTTAAATAGTGGGGAATGGATTTTGGGTTCCATCCATTAGTCAATCCATATTCAGTATACCTATTATTATCATCCCATTACTGAACAAGAATGCTCAGCCTATTTATCCAACCAATGATAGATATTTAGGACAAACTTCTAGTTTATATAAGTTGTGAAATGCCATCCATAGTGTTAAGAACCGGCCGATCCCGAGTCAGATCGTGACGAGTCACAATCTCCCGAAAATTGCTGAAGTTTTCTGACCCGGTTTTTAAAAAAATAAACAAATTTGGGCCATGTTTGTATTGGTCAATCCCAGATTCGATACTGAGTTTAAAAACTATGATGCCCTCTACTTATTAAACTGACAAACTGCTCCAGCAATTACTTCCAATAGGAGGGAACAAAATTTGCAGAGATGATAATATAATCCATTATGTTTATTTAATTACCAAGTTTTCTTTGTCTTCTTGTGTTTCTTCAGCAGGCAAAGGGTCAACTGAATCTGGAAGAAGAAAATACTCAAATAGTTAAATATACCAACTTTAACAATAGAATTACTATAGGAGAATTGAACTTGTTCTAATTCACCTTTTTCACTAGCAGACTTCTTCTCCTGGTTCTTGTTCTCATCTTTCTGCTTGATAGATTGCTGCCCACTTATCCTCTGAGATCGTTTTTGTAAGGTGTTACCTGTAACAGACCTCAACTCTGCCGAATTCTTGTTTGTTCCTCTGTTCCTGCTTGCAGGAATTCTTTTTTGAGTACTATCTTTCTTAGCTGATTCTGTGACAGGAGAAGTTTGGGCACTTTCACGGTTCAAGGACCTGGGTTTCAATTTCCTAGCTCCTCCTGTACTAGAGGAGGAGCTATGAACATCTTCATCAGAGGATCTGATTCCCTCATCCAGTCCCTGAGAACATGTTACAGAAACCTGTAACTGCTCAAAATCTTCAGAAATGTTGTAAATCCCAAGCAATTGTTTAGCAGATTCACCAAGTTCAGAAAGGTTGTGCCGACTGGCATAGGATTTTAGCTCCTCCCGCATCCGCTGAAATGGCTGCAAGTTTAACAAAGAACGTAAAGAAATCAAAATTGCAATAATTCAGGCTTACATATATGAATACCGAAGCCAAGTCTTATCCATAAGACTAAATATACATTCGTAGAAACAATCATATATGTAAGCATGCATGCATCGACAGGAACAGTTTGAAACTCAGCAATTTAATGAATCATACACAAGCTTTCAGATCCAATAAACCCAACAAGTTGATTCCAATTGTCCAAACTATGTTTAGGTCCACCATCCAAAATGAACATGACATAATGATAGAAAATCATCCAATTTCAACAGGTTTATATTAATTACTTCTAGACATGATGAGGTTTTGGACCGGATTGGTACAACCGGTCCTGTGCTTTTTTTGTTTTTTCAAATTTATGAATTGGGCAGTCCAGACCGATATCAATCTGGACCGGTCCAGTAGCCAGTCTGGCAGTTCCAAATTTTAATAGCTGGTCCATCTTTTTGCACCAGCTCAGTACCGGACGGTACCGCCAGTCTGGACTGGGACCGGCCTTTAAACCTTGCTTCAAGGTGGGCCCGTTTCCTGGTTACAAACTAAGCAGTATCTCCATCAATCAAACTGACTGTATAGGTAGGGAGGAAGTATCTATTTAATGACTTCGATAGTAAAACAAAAACTAATCTGGGTAGACATATAAAAGGGAGGAAGCAGCTATTTAATGACTGATAGTACATACAAAAGGTCCATACAAAGATACAAGGTCATATAGGAAGGAAGCTATGTTAGATATACCTCACATCCGGCCTCCAAGGCGAGCTTGAAGAAGCCAAGTGAAATTGAGTGCTTAGCAGCAGATTCGGAGAGCTTAATCTGTGATATCCAATATGATGCTGATGATAGAACGCTGAACTTTCGTCGTGTCGTCGATTTTGAAACATCGGAAACTAGTGTATCACTCTTCCCTTGACCAATATTGGATCTCCTCGCTCTAACCTCCAATATTGGAGTTATAGTGCCAACTGATCTTGGATGTGGACTGAAAGTTGACTTGGCAGGAATAGAGAGCCTTCTCGATGGCTTCGCCGACTTCTCCTTGCCAGAGAGATCAAGGACATTCACACTTTTGCTTACGTTTGATGGAGGCCTCCCCCTGTAACATACAAAATCTCAATGTAATCTACATTATTGAAATCATTGCTTTTAACCCCAATTAGTTTGTATTGTCTTCTGAAGGTTCCAATGTATTCTTGCAAGTTGCAATAGAAAGTTATTTAGGTTGAAGCAAGATTTCTGGACCAGTTACAAAAATTTTGGAAAAAAAAAAACTATATTCATGCCTTCTCTGGAAGTCGGAATTACATAACATTTTTTAATCCTCTTTATTAGCCTAACACATTCGGACATCTGACAAAATCATATATAACTGCTAGCAATTTGAATTGTATCCCACACTTGTGGGGGCCCCAGTTCATATGCAATTTGAATGCGATAAGAACTTCACATCTTTCCAGAAAACAAATAAAGGAAAAACTGTTGGGAAAGTGATATACAAGAAAAAGGAGGCCTCTTCCATGAATTACACTATAAAATCTAAAAATGAAGCGCCTCCAAAGTCCAAAAAATAGGAAGAAGGATCTTCTGAACTTACCTCCTAAGACTAATAGAATGAAAAAAATTGATTAAGCTAATTGATAAACTCAATAAATCATTTCAAAACTCTAAAGGAGGCAAAGAAGAACAAGAGTGGAAAACCACCTAAAATCCCTTCTTCAAAAACCATCAAGTGGGTAACTAAGGTATAAACCACTTAGTGGTAGTCACAAACATAGCCTCTCTATTAAATATCTCGTCTATGTTTGTGCCTTGATTTAATTATGTTTTCCATTGGGCTCCGGATACAATCGAGATGAACATGAGAGGCTTAATCATTTTCTTGGGAAAATGATATGGGTGTGGACCATAATAACATAATTATTTAAAAAATTATTATCCTTCACTCAGGAGAATTAAAATATGCACAAAGCTTTTATTGTTCCATTATTTGAGTCGTGATTAGGGCACCCCGCAGGTATAGGACCAGCTGGATTACGTTACGACATGTGGATTAGGGAAACTGATAACCGTTTGATAAAAGGTTAAAAGAAAAGAAAAATAAAATTTTTAAAAATAAGATAAACCATAAATTCTAAAACTTATAACTCTAAACACTAGAAGGAGAAGATGAACCCTAAAACCCTAAATATTAAAATAACAAATTTAAAAGTATTAAACCTTTAAAAAAATATCAAACATAAAACCCCAAAAATTTAAACCTAAAAGAAAAAATTAACCCTAGGTCTTCTAAGGACTACCTCTCATCTACCACTTTGGAATTTTAATTATTTTTGTTTTATTATATGGTTTTCATCCATTTGAAAAGGGGGTGAAACCGTTTGAACTAATTATAAATCATTATTATAGTTATATGCCTCAAATCTGAACCAGACACCTTAATCAAGCAAGCATTCCAAATTTAACAACTACCAGATCTGAAGAATCACATCATCAACAATAATAAGAAGATGCCTTGTCCCGACTAGATATATAAACTCACAGATCCACTCATCAATGGCACTAAAATCGAGATAACCAATTCATAGATGAAGGAAATAGGATCCAAGGTAATATAGAATGACAGTCACAAAGCATAGCTGACTTGTATTTCTGGAAAACATTAGACGGATGAAATGAACAGAAATTACCTTTCAGGAACAGAAGATATCGACGAATCAACTGTAGATGATTTATCATCTTTGGGTTTACTTGCAGATCGCAGAGGATATCGAAGCTTCGATCTCGCTGCGTTTGCTGAAATTCCAAAAACACAAAAAGATTTTAGAGAGAGAGAGAGAGAGATTAGACCATGAATCGAGAGATTAGGGCATGGAACTTACCAGGAGTAGTAGCAGATTGTTCTTTGACGGCTTCCATGCTTCTGCTCCGATGATCTCAAAAGAAGGCTAAATGAAGAAGAAGATGAACGAGAAGGGAACATTAGGGATTGATTATATATAGAATGGAAAGAGGAAAGTGGAGCCTTTGCCACGTGGCGTTTGAGCGGGAAAAATGAGGAATCTGAGAACTCAAAATAAAGAATTCTTAACGGTCCAACAACTGTCCAAAGACGAATAAAAATAGCTAAAATTGGAAAACATCAAAGGTGGGACTTAAGCTTTGAACGGCTCCCGCGTCTAGGGTCCCACCCAATAACGTTCCGTCAAGCCGTTTATAGTAACACTGATTAGAATTTCAAATTTCAAATCAAACCGTATGTGCCGTTTGAAATCATTTTCGGGTGTTCTTAACTTATTTTATTTTATTTTTTAATTTGGCAACCGGTTCATCTTACCTTCACATTAGCAGAGGACACCTGGAACTCAGGTTGGCAGTAACGTGTCCATGAGTCCGGTTCGGGTAATAATACTGTATCTATTGGGTAGTGGGTGTCAATCATGGTTTCAAGAATCGGACTGATCCGGTCCGTATTGGCCGGTCCGTATCGAGATCGGCAAAGACCGATCTGATCCCAAGCTACAATACAACTATTGTATCGTGAGGCTTTGGATCGGACCGGTCCAACCAATTCCAGTACAAACCAGCTGATACAACCGATCCAATTGATCCAAACTTCTTTTTTTTTTTTTTTTTTTTTTAAATTTATAAATGGAATGATCCAACAGTTATCGATCCGGACTGATCCGGTCCCGACTGGTACCATCGTTCTGACAATCGGTCTGGCCAGTCCAATTTTTTTTTTTTTTATTAAATGGGCGATACAAAAATTGGATTGGATCTGGACCGACTGATATTGACCAGTATCGCCGGTCCGGATTGAGATCGGCTAGGACCAGTCCGATCCCTAATCCCGAGAGTTAAAACCTTGGTGTCAATGGATACCCAATTTATCTAATTTATCTATCTAATTCCATGGATTTGGGATGGATCCAGCAAATCGAATCCTATTATTTAGATCGGTTTTGGGTCTTGTCGATTCCAGGTCCACTTATAGTCCCAGAACCGGGACCACAAATACCCAATTTTTAACGAGTTCCCATCGGGTATATGATACTTACTATATTAAAATATTTGCCTAAATGTTTACTTCCATTCTATTAACATTATCTGATTGTCATGACAACAATTTCATTCTCAAGAATTAGATTTATCTAAATTTAGATAGAATAATTATAGCCAACACATTTCACACCATACCACATAAATGTCTAATAGAAGCTGACATTTAAAATTAAATGAAAGATTAGTGGATCAATTTTAGGTTAATTAAGCTATATTACAATTATAGATTGTTGAAAACTGTTGATGGTCTTTTTTGACAAGAATGCTATGTCAGCATAATGAGGTGATGTGACAGGTCTTGAGCCACCGTCATTATCTATTGGACTGTCAAGTTGGCATAAAATAAGGATTTTAGACATTAATAACTTTTGTTAATTTGATCGAACCGAATTCGCTGGCCATTCCCGGTGAACGAACTGAGACTTTGATAAGCCGATTTGATGTTCCAAACTCGCCGGCAAATGCTATGAGAAGAACCAACACTGGCACTTTACTCAAAAGAGTTAAAATAAAAGAAAGAGCAATTTTAGAAAAATGTTTTGTCAGGTCAAGACCAGACTTAGAGGACACCCTGGAAAATTCTAAGGTCCCAGTCGAGCTGATGCTGAGGTCCTGGCCACCTTGATCACCCTGACAAGGATGGGCACCCATGCCTGCTGGGGGTGCCCCGACAATGAGCTGTTCTGGCAATCTAGGTCCACCGGGGTCCATTTTTGAATTTCCCGGTACTCCAGAAGGTCCCGAAATGACTGATTTTTCTCCGGCATGAAATTAGATGGCCAAATTGAGAATCTTGCTCGGCACAACGCAATCAATTTATGAATAATTGATTAAGTAATTATATAATTATGTGCATGAGATTTGTAGGAGTTTGTCGGAGAGGAGATCTCTGTCCACGACGATAGCCTGTTAGGGAGTTTTTCTGTTGGTCTTTAAGATGTGGTAGATACGGGTGTGAGTATCGTCGACGACAGAGTCAAATCTCGGCACACCGACTTATAGGTCGACAATGTCGAGTGACGACAAGGTGTTACCTCATGAGTTGCAATTAATGAGAGACGTATTAAATATTGCCGTTACTATAGACATTAATTTGATCATTATGTTTATTAATGTGATTGTTACCATATTAATGAGAGAATTAATATATTGCCGTTACAAATAAAAAGAATGGTGACACTTGTCATCATCCTAGAGATTTTTCTTGGTTTATATAAAGCTTAGGAGGCTCAGGCCAAAGGCGAGAAGCATGTGTTTGAGTGAGAATATTATAGTAATTTCTCATTTTACTCCAAACTTGAGAAATCTCTGTAGAGATTCTTTGGTAAACTTGAGAGGGAGAGAGATAGTAATTGGAAAGACTTCTTAGGTAATTCTTGAGGTGGCATCAGTCTAGACTTGAGCATCTCCCGTCTTAGGTCTTAGCCACAGCTATTTTCCATGCCTTCTCGACTTGCTCCCTCATTATCGGTTCAAGCAAACGCCTTAAAAACGGTGGTATCATAGCGGTTTAGGCCCTAGCTGAATCTAATTATCTTGATCCTGAGACATGTGGGAAAACACGCCAAAATCCTTCGACTTAAATGGATAATGTTCACAAAAAATCTACCTAAAAGGCCTATGTAATTAAATTATTTAAATACTAAATTAAGCTTTTATTTAATTCTAAATTATTTTATCTCGATAGATATAAAGAATAATTAAAATATCATTTAACAAACCCAATAGACCCGATACCCGACAGACAATACCCGTATAGACCCTATTCCAAGCGTGGCTATATTTGATCAAAATTCAACCTTTGAAAAGGTGTGCTGGATTGTGGTCCATATGAATGAAGGCTTTCAAGCCCTAGATCCTATACATTCTTATAAGATATATACATTCCACATACTGCTAATAAACCATATGCAGGATTGGAAAGGAAAAACATGGTAAGGCACAAAAAAAAAAAAAAAGCATTGCCAAACACGCCATTAATATAAGAGGGGCATATAAAACCATAAGTCATATTTCATTGGTGAAGATAACTTGTATTTTAAAAGTTATAAAATGGCATAAAAGATCATAAGACATATTTCACTCGAGTTTTTCAAACGCTTATTTATAAAGCACTTTTGGGCTCAAGAATCACTTTTAAGACCCGAAAAAGCAACGCCAAACACGCCATTGATACTATGAATATAACAATAATTGGTTTATAATCCAATTCAAGAGATTATGTATCAAAAGCCAGTTGATTTCTTTACAAATTTGGATGATGACAAAACTTGAAATCATTTTTTAAGATTCTGAAAACAATCAAACAAACGAGTCTTAATACCACAAGTATAACAATACTTGGTTTATTTTTACACAATTATTTGATGGCCTATTATTCAAATTTTAGTTTTGTAATGAGTGGGACCCATGTATGTGATCGACTATAGAAAAATCAGATTTCAGTTTGTTCAAGTATCTATTAATATTTAACCAGGTCAACTTTGACCTCAAAATTCTTATAGAAGATGTTTACATCTTGAACGGTTTAGATTGATAGTTCAACCATACGATGAACTGTATAAGCCTATAATATCATATATATATATATAAGCATTACCTATGCCTACACGTTAAGCTCCGTTTGGATCCTAAGAAAAGGTGAGAAGTTTATGTCCGAAAGTGAAAATAACTTTCTTGAAATTGTTTGTATGTTGCAAGAAATTAACATGATAATTAATGAAAATTATATAATTGTGTGTTTCGTTAGCAAGAAAATCATAAGAATCCTAGGCATAATTTTAAATTCTGCCCTTATATCATAAGTCATATTTATGTTATGTCATACCGACTTAAATTTAGTTTGGTTCGGGTTTCTAGATTTTGGGCTCGATTTTGGTTTTGAAATTATAAAATCGAATTAGATCAGTTTGATTTTGGATTGAAACCTCAGTTAAATCTCGAAAATCAATCTATACTCTAATGTATATAGCATATACCATATGAATTTAAACCGAATTCTAGTTTATATATATATA
>JAUPMG010000002.1:12544534-12571000 GCA_031762675.1 Pachysandra terminalis | reverse complement strand
TAGTTAAGTCAGGGGCATTTTGGGTATTTGGTCCCTAACATTTCCGATAGAAGTCGAAAGCTTACCCCAATAGAGGGATTTGCTTAGCGAGGCTAATACTGATGATCTGAGTCATCTAACTCAAATTGGGATTTTTATTTATTTCTACCTGTGGTATTTCGAAATTGCCAGAATTTCCGAGTCAAGGGAAATTTCCTAATTCGATGAACTTTCTTGATTTGGACACATGGACCATGGTCAAGGTTCCATTGTCTTCTATTCTAGATGATTAGGAAGACTATTATAATTAATTAACTTAATTATGCTCTTAAGCTTAATTAATTCACTAATCGTAATCAGGGATATTACAATCTCTCACTGCCCTAACAACCCTACTTCATCCCCAGCTTTTCGTAGTTGGTGGATTAGTTATTTCCGTTCTACTTTTGTTGCTAATTTGTCTGTATATATCTTTCGATTGAGTGCGCTAGCTGATCAGGCTCCTCCCGTTCCGGTCGAGACTCCTTCGGCCGCTAGGAAAACAAGTCCTAAGAGGAAGGGTAAAGCCCCTGTTAAAGCTTCTTCTGACCAGCCCAAAAAGGTCAAGTCAAGTAGGTATTTACTCCTCTATGAAATCTGTCATCCTTTTCGAAAATTATTATGGGTTCAAATGGAACCCTTTGGACTCGCCCAAACCCTCAAGGAAAAATTGGCCAATGCTTTAGCTGAGAAAACAGCCACTCATGATGAGCAATGCTTGCAGTCCTGGATTTCGGGCGGATCACACTCTTCTGGAGTTTTTGAGTCTGATATGTCTCATTACTTTCCACCACTACCTAATCTTCCTGCTGATTCCTGATTCAGCTCTTGGACTGGCTGAGCCCCTCTACCCTTATGTTGATCGGCCGGATCCAGTTAGCTTTAGTGGGTTGTTTGCAGCTGGTTCCCAGGCTACTGGTGTAACTTTAGCCGTGCTACCGGTCGAAGCCACCACTGGTATCCCAACTTCTCTCTATCTTTCTTTTTATTATTTTGTATTTCTAACTCTATGTCTTACCCTTCTCTGTTCTTTTCAGCCAAAGCTTTGCCCTTGTTTGCAGGACTCCCTGTCGTGGAGGAGGTGGCAGGAGAAGACACTTCATCCTCTTTCCATCATGTCCAGAAAAAACAGAAAACAAAGTTAAAGCCCAGGTCGACGCAGCAGTCTACCCGTCACACTGAGAAGAGCTTTCAGACAAAGGAACCTGACTCCTTAGTTAACCTGTCAGACGAAGATGTGATCATAGGAACCCCTGTTGAGTAAAGGAAGCCTAAAACTCCTGTTGTTTCTCATTCGGCCGAGCAGTCAAAGCAGCGGGCAAGGAGGTCACCTCTGCCCAGTGGCGAAGGTTCTGGAGAAGTTGAGATGGAAGTGTCAAGTGACTCTTCCGAGAAGACACAAACGGTCGCTGGTGAGATATCATATAATAATGGTAGCACCGAGTTTTTGCCTGGCTGATTTTGATGATTATCTTAAATCCGTCGATGATTTCTTAGCAGCTTCGACCTCCCTGCCTCTCATCTCTCCTACCATTGAGTTGGCAATATCTTCAGCCGTAGAAAAGGCCAAGTCAGATCTTCAGAAGATTTTTTCTCTAAGTCTATCCGAGTTCAGTACTGACCAAACGCTCTTTGCCCTTCATGATTGCCTAAACCTTCTTCGATCGTCCAGTTTAGTTGATTCTTCACTCCACTCGACCTTAGCAGAAGTACAAAATTGGGTGTTGGGTTTTCGCTCGGCTCAAACACAAGAGGTTGAAGCTAACTCCTTTTTGAATGACCTGTCTTTGAGGATAAAAGAGATATCAGTCTTGAAGACCTCCTTTGGAGGGAAGACAGAAGAATTGGAGGCCGCCAAGCAAGCAGTTGCCCAAGCCCATTGCCATTTGGAGGAGATCGAGCTGGAGCAGAAATGGCTGGATGAAGAGAAGGCTGGACTCTTTGCTGCTGTAGCAACAACCAAGGGCACCCAACGGGCCATTATTTTGGCACATAAGGAGATTGCCGAGGAGCAGCCAAGGTAGGTGGAGGAGGTACGAGCAATCAAAAAGAATGAGGGCGAATGGATCAGTAAGAAGCATCACGCTACCGAACTAGCCGTGGCCTTAACGGCCAAATTTGATTCTCTAAAAAACTTGTTTCTTTAAGTTAACTTATATATTTTTTGACCAGCCGTGTGACCATTTGAATCTTGATAGTACTTTTGGATGCTTGATCGGCCGTTTGGCCTTTTTATTTAATCTTCTCTCGACTCCCACATCGTTGGGTAGTACTTTAAGTATCGGCCGTTTATAGGCCTTCCCTCTCTAGCTTCTTTTACATCTTGTATAGTGTATGCACCTCCTCTTAGCACCCTTTGGATTCGGTACGAGCCCTCCTAGGTTGGTGACCACTTCCCGTATACATGGTCCTTACAGCCGACGGGCAATATGGTTTTCCAAACCAAGTCTCCCTCAGCAAAGGACTTGCCTTTTACTTTTTTATTATACGACCTTGCCACAATTCTCTTTTGAGCTAATAGTTCTTCGTATGCCCTAAGTCTTGACTCATTTAAGTCTTCTAAACCAATCATCATGGCTTTCGTATATTCTTCCCATGGCATCTGGTGCTGCATTTTTGTTCTTATCGAAGGAACTGTGATTTCCAATGGTATGACGACATCATGGCCGAATGGTAAGGCAAAAGGAGTATTACCAGTCCTTGATTTGAAATAGTTCAATAAGCCCATAAGGCCTCTGACAAGGTTTTGTGCCAAGGTCTCGGCCTATCATTTATCATTTTGCGCTCAATGTTCTTCAAAACCTTGTTAGTAGCCTTGGCCTAGCCGTTTGCTTGAGCATAATAGGGAGTTGAGTTGATGATCTTGATTCTGTACTCCTCTGCGAACTTAGTTACTTGCCCCCAGTGAAAATGGAACCTTGGTCAACCGCTATGGTTTATGGGAGTCTGAATTGGTGAATAATTTGTTCCCAAATGAAACAAATAATATCCGATTGTTCCACGCTTTTCATTGGTTTTGCTTCCGCCCATTTAGTAAAATAGTCGGTGGCTACTATTATAAAACCGTGGGATCTTGTTGATGGAGGGAATATCTTGCCTATGAGATCCATGGCCCATCCTCTAAATGGCCATGGTTGACTATCATGTGTAGATCTACGACCGACGCTCTGTGAACATGGCCATGTTTTTGGCATTTTTCACACAATTTGGCATATCTAAGGCAGTCTTTTAGAATTGTATGTCAATAATGCCCATGCCTTCTTATTAACCATCTCATTTTAACGCCGGCCTGGTGAGCCTGATGTTTCAAAATGAGAACATCTCATAAGTGCACAAGTTCGATTGTAGCTCGACAAATACAAGGGTATCGTACCCAAATGACTGAAACAGTTTACTTGATTAAACTACTTAACCTCCAATTAGTTCAAAACAGGATTTGTGATTCTTTAAAACTGCGAATTAAATAAACAAAGAAAACTAAATTAAATTGATTAAAAGTGAGAAGTATTTGGATTGAGAAAGTCTAGGGATTCAAATCCACCACTAACCTCTTAATTATGGGTAATAAATTTATCCTAGAGGGTCTAATAATGTTGTACACCTAATTGGGTTTTGATTACAAGTCTCACCAATCACAAAAATGATAATGGGGATTAATTCCTAGCATAGCCCACCTTCGATTGGCACAAATTGTATACACTAAACTAGGGTTGTAAAACAACTTGTCTTCTCTAGATATGGATTATTTAAAAATTAATTTCACATTCCAATAAAAACCATTGCATAACCATCACCAACAAGACTACAAGAATTAAAGGTGTTTGAATATTAAATTCTAGAAAAACATATCCTAATGAAAAAAATATATTCTCAAAGAAATTAATTAAACCAATAAAACCAATTGTTAAGAACAATTCTCTAGATTATGCAATCAACACAAAACAAACCAAATCCCTAAATTAAACTAACAAAAACCCCAAAATTACTTCTAAGGTTTCAATGAAACCCTAGAAGGATGTTTAGCCATTCATAGATGGCAAAAGAGACGAAGTGCCGATGATCTCTATCCTTGAAGACTTCTCTGCCATTCTTCTTCCTTCTCTAGTAGTTCTTCTCTAGTTCGGCCCTTTTCTCTCTTTCTCCTTAACGCCCCCACTCCTAAGATTGCCGTTCGTTCTCCCTCTAATCGCCCCTAACCGTCCTTAACGGCCCCCAACTTAACTGAACCGGTTTTTTCTTTTTTCTCCCTAGCCCATTCGATTATCTCCGCTCTTTTCATTCAAATCGGATCTATATCCAGATTTGACGCTTTGAAATCGCGATATATAACTTGGGATTCAGCATCATGCAAGAAAGAAGAGCCCTCTAGCAGCACCTATAGCAACTTTAATCCTAATTGCCCAAGTAAGTTGCTGGGCCCCTCTTCTAAATAAATGATTCTCCAAGCTGCCCCTGGGCATGAACTCATATACCAAAAACCGGTTTTCACCATCCACACAGTACCAAATAAGTTCAACAAGATTTGGATGATGTAGTTGTCCAAGATAATTAACCTCTGTCAACCACTCCTTGTGACCTTGAAAACCTTCAGGCTTAAGCTTCTTGACAGCAATAACCATTCCAGATGCTGGTCTCGCAGCAGCAAGTGTTTGCTCATCAATCCATCCCTTAAAAGCATAACCAAATCCTCCTTCACCAAGGAGACTGTCGGGTCGGAAATTTCTAGTGGCAGTCTTTAGTTCAATGAAAGAAAAGGCTTTTAAATTTGGGGATGCTAATATTTCACCATCTGTTCTTGGAGTAGGAAGACTTGAAGTGGTACTCTTTTCACTGTAGAATGGGGTTGTCAGACTGGAAGGAGCTGATGAAAGGCCGGTTTTGCTGGTCTGTTTTGAGGTTCCCTTTTTAAAAGGAATCAACATTTGATTCATGACCAATTGGGCTGAATGGTTTGGTTGGCGGGCTCAGTCGGCTGCTTGGTTTTTCTTATTTTTCTGCTTTTATTCTTTTTAAGCTTGATTCGACCCGTCTTTCATCTGAATTTTCTCAAACGCTCTCAAACCTGCAAAACATTAGAAATGCATTAATTCATTCACTTAAGCATAAATCTAGAACTAAAAATCATGAATAATAAGCCTAGAAGTGCAAGTGTTATGCACTTATCAAATCTCCACATATTCCTTCATGTACTTCTGCCATGCTCAACATAGCCTCATACGGGCTTAGGCATCTTAGGAGCATCCCAACTGGACGTTTCCTATATAATTCATTGGCCATCATCACATAATTATTTTATGTCATTTTCAGCCTTTCGTCACTCCTGAGGTTACGCGTCCTCAAGTACTCCACGAGTGGAGTATGCCAATCTTCAAGTTGTGCCTCAACTGCCATGATTTCTAAGGATTCTATCTCCTAATGGATGGCAGGGATCTCTTCTGGACGGAAATAGTCCTTTCATTGGTCCCTTCTCATATTCTTAGTTCTAATGCTATTTGAGCCATCTCGTTAGCCTCCTCATTCTGCTCTAGTGGGTAATAAGATAGTGTTACATCATCAAATTCTTCCCTTAGTTGGCAGGCGACCGCGTACAGTGGCATAAGCTGCCAACTCAAGCACTTGTACTTGCCCCTAGCTGATTAATTACCAGTTGTGAGTCCCCTCTAATTAATACTTCATTTGCGCCCATCTCTAATATCATTTCCATTCCTATTATTAGGGGTTCATATTCGGCCTGGTTATTTGTACAAGAAAATTCCAACTGAAAAGCATGTTCTTATTTATCTCCTCCTGAGGGTATGATAATTATACCTGCCCCACTGGACATTTCTGTTCTTGAACCATCAAAAATCAAAGTCCATGGTAGAATTCCTACCATGTTTGACTCATGTATTGCGTTAGACCCCACTGTGGGATCCCCCGACGAGTGATCGGCCAAGAAATCTGCTATTACTTGGCCTTTTACTGCCTTCTAAGGGATGTATACAAACGTAAACACTGACAATGCCAAGATCCATTTGCCTATCCTTCCTCTCAAATAGGACTTGCTCAGCATGTACTTAATAACATTCATTGAGGCAATTACTCACACTGTGGCAGTTATTAAGTAATGCATCAACTTTATGGCCATGTAATACAACGTCAGGCACAGCCTTTCGATGGCCTTGTATCTTTGCTCGACCGGTAGCAAGAATCGACTTAAATAGTAGACCGCATGCTCATGTTTTTTGTCGTTCTCTTATGCTAAGAGGATCCCAATGGAAGTTTTGGCCACTGATATGTATAGCTTTAACGGTCTTCCTATCTTTGGGGGAATCAGCATTGGTGGGTTACTAAATACTCCTTAATAGCATCAAAATCCTTTTGGTTTTGTTCCTCCCACTTGTATTCCTCTTCTTCTTTCAACCGCAATAAAGGAGAAAAAGATATCAACTTCCGTCCGAGTTAGAGATAAATCTCCTGAGGAAGTTGATTTGGCCGAGGAATCTTTGTAGTTGTCTCTCGTTAGCGGGGAGCCCTGCTTCAATTATGGCTTTTGCTTTGTTTTTTTTTCTATCTCTATCCCCTTTGGTGTACCAAAAATCCTAAAACATTTCTTGCAAACACGCCGAAAGCGCATTTTAGAGGATTCGTCTTTAGCTTTTGCTTCCTCATCCTTTCAAATGAGGCTCTCAGGTGTATAAGATGCTCTGTTACCTCTGTCGATTTTACCACTATATCATCTATATATACTTCCATGTTTTTGCCTATCATATCATGGAAAATACTATTCATTGCCCTTTGATACGTGGCTCCGGCATTTTTTAAACCGAAAGACATTACTACCCATCAGTATAAGCCTATTGCCCCCGATCCACGAAATGTGGTCTTCTCAACATCTTCGGGCGCTATGTTGATTTGTTTATAGTCAGAATGACCGTCCATAAAAGATAGTATTTGATGTCTAGCTGCTCTATCGATCAATAAATCGGCCATTGGCATTGGATATTCATCTTTAGGAGTCGCTAAATTGAGATTCCTAAAGTCAATACATATCTTGATCTTGCCATTCTTTTTCATGACCAGCACTACATTCGACACCCATTCCGCATAACGGATTGGCCGAATGAAACCTGTTTTCAACAGTCTCTCAATTTCTTCTTTAATCTTTTCAATTACCTTGGATGTTATTCTTCTGACGGGTTGTTTATACAGCTTATAACCTACTTTTAAAAGTAAAAGATGTTCAACCAATTTCGGTCTAAACTAGGTAACTCATGGTAGTCCCAAGCAGAGAAATCTTGGAATTCAGAAAGCAACTCAATTAATTGATATTTACATTGCTCAGGGAGCAAGCTACTTACATAAACTGGCTGATGGTCGGCTTCACTTCCTAACTCTATTTTCGTCAACGAGTCTTATACTTTTGCCTTCAGATCATCCATTTTTCTAGGGGCCGCTTCAATAGCTTGCATGGATAAACCCTCCTCATTTAGATCATCTTCAGTTATACATTCAGTCAAAGCGACCGAAACTTCTTCTAGCTGTCTTTCTGCCATGTAGGTTTTCAGCTGCAACATGGTGGCCCTAACTATGGCTGACCTTTCTTTCTTGGTTTCTTCATTCATCATGGTATTTCTTTTATCTTGTAATCCCAGCTTGACCAATAGGGAATTATCGTTGTCGGTCCTGGTTCGATCTGATTAAGGTCTTGATCAACCGTTACTGAAATTCCTGTAGGTCGGCTGTGTCTCCCACTCAATGTGAATTTCACGGACCCTATCTCCCCTCCATACAATAGCGCCTCAGCTGAATTTGAGTCTGCTAGAAATAGTCGTTCGTCAGCCTTGATGATTTCCACCATGTTTTCGTTCAAGAAAATGAGGAACTGGTGGAAGGATGATTGTATACATAGATTGGAATGAATCTAATCACGCCCCAGCAGCGCATTGTAACTTGAAGTTAATTCTACTATGAAGAAAGCAGTCAAGCCTTTCTTTCTCCCAATTTCCAGCTCTATTGGCAACACTCCTTGGGTGGTCGAAGTGCCTCTTGCGAAATTAGTGACCGTTATTTTGGTCGGAATCAAATCATTTAGGATTTTCCCCACTTTTTCCATTACCCTGTTAGGTAATATGTTTACGGCTGCCCCATTGTCGACCAGGACTCTGGTAACAGGGATACCATCCATGTGTACATTGATGTACAACGGTCGTAAGTGTTGAGCCATCCTTAAGGATGACTTTTCAAAAGTTACCTGATCGACCTGGCAGTCAAAATCAATCTTAAGCTTATAGCCTTCTCTTTTTATGTTGAGCAAGATTGTTGGAGTCTAGTGCTCTTCAGTACTTGCTAGCGTAGCCATTGTAGCCTCTTTTTCCTGCTCTTGATCAACCTCAAGCCCCATAATCTTCTTCCTTTGCTTGAAAAGATATTGGCAACATGAAAACCATGTTGCAATCCATGGTGACGGGAGGGAACGATCCAAACTGGATGGTTTGGTTTTCTTCGATAGTAACTTCTTCCTTTGGGACTTTCTCTTACGGGAGACTCTCACTCATCAACGGCAAGTGTTCTGAGGCGGCAGTACTCTGGAGTTGCCGCAAAAGTTGATCCAACAGTAAGTCGTCGTCCTTTTCCATTAGAGTGAGCTCCGGAGACTCATCCACCTTGTCTTGAATGCTTATTGGATTTTCTGGAACCACCGTTTGTGGCTCATTTTTCCTTTTAGGGCCTCTGGTTACTACCATCCCTCTTTGCTCTTTCTGTTCGAGCGATATTCCCCTGAGAGCCGCCTGCTCTCTTTGCCGATGCCGTTTCTATGTTCGCATCCTTTCGTATATCGGACGGTCGAACTTCAAGTGGATGACCCTAGTACATCTGTCAATTCTGCCCCCTGGGGTTTTAACCATTCTCGGCCGGGTATTGTAGGCACGTTTGTCTCTTCTTGGGTACCACGTCTCCGGCGATCCATGGTAATAGTCGGGCTTGTACTGCTGAGGCGGTGGTCGCCATGGCTGGCGGTAGCTGCCTATCACGACCTGAACTCAATAGACCACTGAGGGCCCAGCAGAGTCCAGATAATGACCTTCATTTCCTCGGAAGGAGAGTGGTAGTCGATTCAAGGCGATAGCAAAATTTGAATGCATTCACATTCAAGGAAAATAAGAAATATTTACATATTGACATCAACGTAGCAACGGAAAATGAAAATAAGACTTCTAGGTTTAAAATCAGAAAATATGACTACGGAGATACAACCTGAGTATCTTCCAAACAAGACATCACTAATAGAGTGTTACAACGGTATCAAAACTATTACAAAAATGTTTAAATCCATTACAACGCTGTCACTGGAAGGTGTAGAAGTCGTCTTCCTCTTCGTAACCTTCAACTTATTCAGCTTGTACGTCTGCTGCTGCAATGTCTAAATTCCCTGAATTTGTTTGCTTAAAAGCATGAGCTAACTAGCCAGTAAGAATTAGATTCAGGAATATACAAGATAAACTCTAGAGTTTAAACAACCACAATAATTCAAACACAATCAACAAACAAGAATATAATAATGCAATGCATGAGGCAAATTGATTATTAAAATTAAATGATATGCATCTAAGCTATACTCATCACCAATGTGGCTTATCAAACAATCAACATGATGTGCAAATCCAAACTCTGATAGAATGTCAACGTGAATTATTACTCTTGATCCGGCCTCTATTCAGGGAGTCCTAGCAACCTGAATTCTCCCCAGGGTGTTCTAGTAACCTGAAATCATCCCCCCATATAACGGTCCATGGAATAGGGCTACTCTACATATACAACGTAGTTCTAAGGGATTTCAACCTTGGAGGCACAATTCTCCCTCTTATTTTGATCAGTGGTCCTTTGACCGAGACTTGCAGCTACTTGCGGTATCCCTCAGGAAATCATGAACACTTGACTAGACTACAGAGACCCACCTCTGATCTTTGGGTCTGATGCCCCTTGGTCAAGGAAGAGTATTTTGGCTTAGCTACTCCCTCTACTCGATCCCACCAGTCTCCTCACTAGATGTGGAGTCACATCACACTCATTTCCACTCACGAGACACAACCATGAGGTCTCGAGTTATAGGGTCATACTCTTCGACCAATTAGGCTAGAGTCCATGCAGTGTAGTGAAAAGTGCATAATAACTAAACAAACATCTTGTGGTGTACAGTGTGAAAATAACCATCTAAGTACGTGATCCATTTACCTTCGTGTATCTCATATGATGTTCCTTCATTTAAATTCTCATACATCATTTCTACTATCATTCTTACATGTGAGTATACCTCATGAATTCAATCCATACATATGACAATAGGCATTTGTTTATAAACATTCATGTTCAAAAGTAAGCAATGTATTTCGGCGGGGTCCTCAGCGGAGTCTTCAGCGCACTCAAGACCGGCCTCGGCGACCCCTTCGCCTCACCCTTCGGCGCACCAAAGCTTGGTTTGGTGAACCTCTATGAGATTCGGCGAAGAAACCAAGGTGTCCTTTCTTGGTGAACTCTTCGGCGACCCTTTCGACGAACCGAGGCCCATTTCGGAGAACCGAAGTGGTTCTCAACGACCTGTTCTTGATGTTCATACTCGGAGACCTACTTAGGTGCGCCAAGGGGTTCACCCTGCACCCAGAAAGTGTTCGGTGCGCAAGGAGATTGCCGAACGACGCGAACAGGTCAAAACTTATGGGTTTTCAACTATTTTCTAGGTTTTTCAATCCATAAGAGTAAAAGAACTAACATATGTGAATTACAAGCAAGAAAAACACGAAATGAACACATTCAAATTTTTCAATCAAGGCATACATTTTCATTTCAACACATCAAGCATGAAGCATTGAAATTGCAAAGAAAACTAGGATCTAACTAATTATATTCCAGAATCTATACTTACTTGTTAGGATTCAAGCAATAGCACATCAACAAATCAATAAGTGAGACAATCTTCTTCTCCAAGCCTTCCTTCTAAGCCAAAACCCAAAAACAAAGCTCAAACTAGCTTGTCTCTCAAGCTTTCCATGCAAAACAATCTTCCTTTGCCATGTGACAAAATCTGGGCCCTCTATCATTAACCACTTATATCCCAACCATCCATTTCTAACTACTCACATCCAAACCCTTAATTTCTAACAATTCAATCCAAGCCATACATGCCATCAATGCACAAATATTACTATAATGTCATTAACTCAAACAATTGAAGTTAGAATACAGTGCATTACACAAGGACCATAAAATCATAATAACGAGCATCACATAGTCTGATCTAATCAGTTTAAAAATCAATTTGGCAGATAGAGTCATATCAAGAAATAAAATAAGATTCAATACTCACGAGGTGGTTTGGGCCATTACAGCCTACCCCCTTAAAGAGGATTTCGTCCCCGAAATCTACTTACCTCATGTGAAGAGTTGTGGATATCTGGCTCGCATCTCGTCTTCAAGTTCCCAGGTTGCTTCCAAAGTTCCGTGGTTGCTCCATAATACCTTTACCTTCGAAATGACCTTGTTCATTAGCACTTGTTCCTTTCGATCTAGAATTTCCACTGGATGCTCTTTATAGGTGGCGTTCTCCTTGATAGTCACCGCCTGCCAGTCAATCACTGAAGTGGGATCGAGTGGTACTTTCTCAGCATGGACACATGGAATACGTCGTGTACTAAGTCCATTGAGGTTGGTAGCAACACTCTGTAAGAGACTTCTCCATTCTCTAAGAGATTTCGAAAGGTCCGATGTATCTTGGCGCTAGCTTGCTCCTCTTGCCGAATCTGATTACTCCCTTAGTAGGTGAGACCTTGAGGAATACCCAATCGTCCACTAGGAATTCTATCTTCCGTCTTCTCATGTCTGCATACTTCTTCTGTCAATGTTGAGCTGTAAGGAATCTGCCTCTTATGAGCTTGATATTCTCAGTTGTTTTGGCCACTATCTCCGCTCCCAAAGGAATATGTGCATTGTCCTCATTCCAGCATAAAGGTGAACGGCAGGGTCTTCCATAAAGCACTTCAAATGGTGCCTGTAGACACCCCAATTTGCACTGATGTACAATTTTTTCTTTGTTTTGTAGCTCCTGGATGACTTGGCTTGAGAATCGGCAACTCCTGAATCACCTTTAATTCCCTTATCTTTGTGTGTAAAATTCCTCAAAAACCCTGAAAAATCATCAAAATGACCTTTTTACCCCCAACTCTCTGTTTGATCAAAACCGATAATATTTGAAAGTCAAAACAATTTTTCAACTTCAGATTCGATTTCTACACGTCACAAGCTTTGAAACGATTGTAAATTTGTTAAAATCCGAGTTAGGAGGGTCGATGGGCATTTTGGAAATTTTGAGTTTTTGCCACATGGCAATGATACTGAGGTGACGTGGCAAGGAATCTCGCTACGCGTGCACAAAAATCTCCCTTTCCTTTCTCTATTTCTTTCCTTCTCCTTTCCTTCCTTTTTCTCTTCCCTTTCCTTTCTCATTCTTTCCTTCTCCTTTCCTTCCTTTTTCTCTTCCCTTTCTTTTCTCCTTTCTTTTCTTTCTTCTTCCCTTCCTTTCTCTCTTTCTTTCCTTTCTCCTTCCCTTCCTTTCCCTCTTCCCTTTCCTTTCTTTCTCTTTCCTTCCTCTTCTATTTAAGAAGGCTATTCTGCCCCAAAGAGGGGACCCAGCAACCTCCAACGAATCTACAGAAACCCATCTCACCTCCTCCATTACCCAACCTCCAAACTCACAACCAAGATTCCAGCGAGCGACCATCCCAATCCAACTGCCTTCAATCCGACGGCGGCAACCAACTCCGGAATGAAGAAAACTCTGGCTCCTCTCTAACTCTCTCCTTCACCACCTGCAAATCCCACCCGAAACCAACCCATCTCCTCATTTTTCCTCCCCTGTTCTGCAACAACATCCATCTCCACACCACCACCTCTCAGGCACCTTCACACGCAACATCCAAAGCCGACGCTCCAAGCTGCAGACAACCCGAGCTCCCTCCTACTCCTCTCGTCGCAGGATCCCGTACGACCGCCACCGCTGCCACGACTGTCACCGTGGCAACAACACCTCTTTCACTCTCTCTCTCTCTCTCTCTCTCTCTCTCTCTCTCTCTCTTCCATCCACCTCTCTCGTTGCTAACCCGACCCCACAGGTAACTTCCCCTCTCCTTCTCTCTCTCCCGTCCTCACTCTCCCTCTTATTCTCTCTGTTCCTCATCTCTCTCTCTCTCTCTCTCTCTCCCCTCCCCCTTCCTTATTTTCTTCTTCTTCTTCAACGTCTTCCTTCCTCTCCCCTCTCCCTTGTTTCCCTTTCCATCCCCCTGTCCGTCTTCTCCTATAAACAAAAAACAAAGAAAACAAAACCAGAAAACTATATTACAGAACCTCTCCCAAAAAGAAAAGAATATAACACAAAGACCCCCAACCAAAACCAAAGCCCCCTTGAACCAAACCCAAACCGGAATCAACCCAACCTGGACCCGAACCCATAAACCCAAACCAGAAAATCTGAAATCTGAAAAAATTGGTAGTAAGGCCCCGTTTGGTTTGAACGAAAAAAGCAAAATACAGAAAATTTGACTCTAAGGCCCTGTTTGGCTTTGATCAAAAACAAAAAGAAGAAAAAGGGCACACTCTATTTTTGTGCCGTCTCTCAAGCCGAGCTAATCAAAGGAGCTCAGAGCAGAGGACAGCACAACGGAGGTTGCACTTACTACAAGTATATTTTCTTTTATTTTTAGTTTTTATGATTTTATCATATTGATTATTAGTATTTGAAGCTTATTATGAATGAAATCTCTTTTTTGTGAGTTTAATTAACTCAAGTTTGTAATTGAACAAAGTCTTAATGGATGTTTATGTGCAATCTTTTTTTATTTCATCTTTTCATAATTTCAGGGTTATTTTTAATATTTTATCACTTTAAACCAATTTTTAGGATTTTCTTGGAATTTAGTAATTTAGTTTATTTTGTAGATTTTCTTTAATTGGCCAAATAATTTTGAACCGGGCAACCGGTTAAACCGGAAGTAGATGGGTGCCTAATACCTTCCCATCTCTCAAATAAACCCCCTTACCTAAAATCTGGTTAGACCACCCTAAAATTGTACATTTTGGTCTATTTTGCAATAAACTGATAAAACCCGGGTGACCATTCACACCCAAACTCTATGAATGGTGGAGACTCCAAAATAACCCGATCAACCTAGGGTCCACCCGACTCGGGGGCGAACACAGTGCCATTCCCAAGCTTGCCTAATAGCTATTGTTGTAGGAGAATTCAACTAGGGCAAGGTGATCTTCCCAGTATCCCTTGAAGTCCATGATACACGACCGTAGGTGGTCTTCAAGAACTTAGTTCACTCTTTCTGTCTGACTATCCGTTTGAGGGTGAAAGGCGGTGCTGAAGTTTAGTTGCGTCCCCATGGCTTTGTGTAAGCTTCTCCAGAATCTTGAAGTGAACTGCGATCCCCAATCTGATACAATGGTGATAGGTACTCCATGCAGGTGAATAATCTCCCTCACGTACAATTTGGCTAAGTCATCAGTGTTCATTGTGGTTTTTGCTACCAAGAAATGTGCTGACTTCGTTAAACGATCTACAATCACCCAAATCATATCGGAGTTGCTACGAGTCCTTGGTAATCCCGTGATGAAATCCATGGAGATGTGCTCTCACTTCCACTCTCCGATGGGCAGAGGTTGTAGTGTACCCGCAGGTCTTTGATGCTCTGCAGACTTGCTGGCAGGTGGTACACTTGGTCACAAACTCTGTTATTTCAATCTTCATGCGATTCCACCAATAACTGCGTCGAAGATCGTGGTACATCTTGGTGATACATGGATGAATGGAATATCTCGACCTGTGAGCTTCAGTTAGGATCTCCTTCTTTAACTCTTCATTTTGAGGCACACAATGTCGTCCCCTAAATCTGATGCTCTCTTCTTTAGCCTTAGTCCAGTCTGTTCTTTCTTTGTCCGCAGCTAAGTCTTGCAGCCACTTGTCATCCTTTTGAAGGTCGATGATCCTCGCTTTGAGTAACGGTCTCGAAAGGATGCTACACAGTCTTGCACCGTGATTTGTCTACGTACACTGAATCTGAGATCTACAAGGGCTTCATATAGCTTCCATTCTTGAACTAGTAGATGCGCCACGACGCTCTTGGGTCTTCGGCTTAGTGCATCTGCCATGACATTTTCTTTGCCCGGATGATACTGAAGGGTGAAATTGTAATCATTTACGAGTTCCATCCATCTTCGTTAAAGCATGTCCAAATACTTGAGACTCTTATGATCTGAGAATACCTCGAACGTCTCGCCCACAAGGTGGTGTCTCAAAATCTTCAGTGCAAACACTATGGCTACCAGTTCTAGATCATGCGTGGGGTAGTTCTTCTCGTGCGTCTTCAGCTGTCTAGAGGCACACGCCACAACTTTACCATCTTGCATCAAAACACACCCGATCCCAAATAAAGATGCATCAGTGTAAACTACGAAGTCAATGCCACTGATGGGAATGGTAAGAACCGGTGCAGTGGTGAGTCTTTCCTTGAGAGTAGTGAATGCCGCTTGACAAGCATCATCCAAAATGAATTTAACGTCCTTCCGCTTGAGTCTGGTTAGCGGTGCTGCAATACTCGAGAAACCTTCAATGAATCTCCGGTAATATCTTGCTAACCCCAGAAAACTACAAATCTCTGTCACGTTCTTCGGTTGCTCCCAACTAGAGACTGCTTCCACTTTACTTGGATCTACTGTGATGCCTTCCTTGGACACTACATGTCCTAGGAACTTCACTTCACCTTTCCATAATTCACACTTAGAAAACTTCGCGAACAATTGATGGTCTGTTAAGGTGTGCAAAACAATGTTGCGGTGTCCTTCATGCTCTTCCGCCGACTTTGAATATATCAAGATATCATCGACAAATACCACGAGGAACTTGTCTAGATAGGGTCTGAAGACTCTCTGCATCATGTCCATGAATGCTGCTGGGGTGTTAGTGAGTCCAAATGGCATAACTACGAACTCGAAGTGTCCATAGCGTGTCCTAAATGCCATCTTCGGAACATCCTCTTCTCTGATCCGTAATTGATGGTACTCAGATCTGAGGTCTATCTTTGAGAAATGTGACGCACCCTGTAATTGATCGAATAGATCGTCGATACGTGGCAACGGGTGCTTATTCTTTACCGTGACATGATTTAGCTTCTTGTAATCGATACAAAGTCTGAGTGATCCATCCTTCTTCTTCACAAATAAGACAGGTGCTCCCCAAGGTGACGTACTAGGCCGAATAAATTGCAGTGCAAGAAGTTCGTCCAACTGCTTTCCCAGTTCATTTAAATCAATAGGGGCCATCCGATACGTCGGTAATGCGATTGGCTGAGATCCTACGACTAACTCTATACAAAATTCCACTTCTCGCTTAGGTGACAATCCCGGAATATCTTGAAATACCTTTCCGAATTGACACACAACAGGGATATCTTCCCACTCCTTCTCTTCTTCATTAGACCCCTGGTCTAAACAAGCAGATAGGTTGGGCATCCCTAAGCTTGAACCCATGACCTCTATTAAGTCACCCTCCGGTGTTAGAAAAGAGATAGTACGGTTATGGCAGTCTATCTGCATGTGGTGTACAGTTAGCCAGTCCATTCCCAAAATAATATCAAACTCTTGCATATCCAACATGATCAAGTCTATAGGTAAAGTAAACTCATCTATCACAATCAAACAAGACTTACACACCATATCTAACTGTGTTGTGCCTTCTACTAGGTTTGCTACTATAAGACTCTCATCTAGGTTCTTCATGTGTAATCCAAGACTGTGAACCATTGACTTTGAGATAAAAGAATGTGAAGCTCCAGTATCACATAATACACGTGCTGAAATATGGGAGAGTTGAATGATACCTCCCATAACCTCATTCTGTTGAGGCTCTATGGCAAAGACCTTGGCCGTCTAAGGTTGAGGTTGAAGTCGAGGTTGAGGAGGTCCGCTCCTGGTTCCCTTGAAAGGCGGTACTTCTTGGATAGGGACTGGATTCTGGACATAGTGTGTCCTGGGCACCAGTTGTTGTTGTTGCTGTGGTTAAGAAGGCTGACCCTGGAAGAAGCTCTGATTTGGATTCCGTGGTGCACGGCAATCCCTGAAGCTATGACCTCGTCTCCCAAAATTGTGACATCGCATAGGCATATTCCCAAAAACTTGAGGATTGGAAGGTTCTTGCATTCTCTGCCGCTTCGGTGCCTCAAATGAATTAACCTTGGAGCTGCTTGGTCTCGGACCGCTCTTTGCATTCCTTAAATCCACATTCTTCCTGAATCCACTATATCCCTTTCAACTTTTCGGGCACAGTCCACAACATGATGGTATTCAGTGAAGTCCCTCACCACCAATCTACTATGGATGTTGGGTCTCAATCCGCACTCAAATCGGAAAGCCTTCTTTTCTTCGTCGTCTACGGCCTACTGGGCGAATTGCGACAACTTCGTGAACTTGGCGGGGTGCATTACCATCATAGTCTCCTGTTCTAACTTCATGAATTCCATCTCTTTCTCCCTCCGCAAAGTCTTAGGTAAATACTCCTTGTAGAACACTTCTTTAAATTTCTCCCACATGTTGACAGCTGCAACACTGAGTGAAGCCTTCCACCATCGGCGTGCTTCCCCTTCCAGCATAAATCAATCCAATGCAATGCATGGGGAAAATTGATTATTAAAATGAAATGACATGCATCTAAGCTATACTCATCACCAAGGTGACTTATCAAACAATCTACATGTTGTGCAAATGCAAACTCTGATAGAATGTCAACGTGAACTGTTTCCTCCTGATCCAGCCTCTATTCGGGGTGTCCCAACAACCTGAATTCGCCCCAGGATTTTCCAGCAACTTGAAATCATCCCTTCATATAACGGTCCATGGAATAGGGCTATTCTACTTGTACAGCATAGTTTTAAGGGCTTTCAACCTAGGAGGCACAATTCCCCCTCTTATTTTGATCAGTGGTCCTCTGACTGAGACTTGCAGCCACCTGCGGTATCCCTCAGGAAATCATGAACGCTTGACTAGACTACAGAGGCCCACCTCTGATCTTTGGGTCTTATGCCCCTTGGTCAAGGAAGAGTATTTTGGGTTAGCTACTCCCTCAACTAGATCCCGTCGGTCTCCTCACTAGATGTGGAGTCACATCACACTCATTTCCACCCACGAGACACAACCATGAGGTCTCATGTTACAGGATCATACTCTTCGACCACTGAGGTCTAGAGTCCATGCAGTGTAATGAAAAGTACGCATTAACTAAACAAGCATCTTGTGGTGTACAGTGTGAAAATAACCATCTAAGTACGTCAGCCATTTACTTTCGTGCATCTCACATGATGTTCCTTCATTTAAATTCTCATACATCATTTCTACTATCATTCTTACATGTGAGTATACCTCATGAATTCAATCCATACATATGACAATAGGCATTTGCTTATAAACATTCATGTTCAAAAGTACGCAATGTATTTCAATGGGGTCATCGGCGGAGTCTTCGGCGCACTCAAGACCTACCTCGGCAACCCCTTCGGCGACCCTCTCGGTGAACCTCTTTGAGATTTGGCAACGAAACCAGGGTGTCCTTTCTTGGTGAACTCTTCGGCGCACCGAGGCCCATTTCGACGGACCAAAGTGGTTCTCGGCGACCTGTTCTTGATGTTCATGCTCGGCGACCTATTTAGGTGCGCTAAGGGGTTCACCCTGCGCCCAGAAAGTGTTCAGCGATGTGTTCGGCCCGCCTAGGAGGCCGCCGAACGTCGCGAAGAAGTCAAAACTTAGGGGTTTTCAACTATTTTCTGGGTTTTCAATCCATAAGAGTAAAAGAACTAACATATGTGAATTACAAGCAAGAAAAACACGAAATTAACACATTCAAATTTTTCAATCAAGGCATACGTATTCATTTCAACACATCAAGCATGAATCGTTGAAATTGCAAAGAAAACTAGGATCTAACTAATTATATTCAAGAATCTATACTTACCTATTAGGATTCAAGCAATAGCACATCAACAAATCAACAAGTGAGACTATCTTCTTCTCCAAGCCTTCCTTCTAAGCCAAAACCCAAAAACAAAGCTCAAACTAGCTTATCTCTCAAGCTTTCCATGCAAAACAATCTCCCCTTGCCATGTGGCAAAATCTGAGCCCTCTATCATTTACCACTTATATACCAACCATCCATTTCTAACTACTCACATCCAAACTCTTAATTTCTAACAATTCAATCCAAGCCGTACACCTCATCACGGCACAAATATTACTATAATGCCATTAACTCAAACAATTGAAGTTAGACTACAGTGCATTACACAAGGACCATAAAATCATAATAACGAGCATCACATGGTCGGATCTAATTCGATTAAAAATCAATTCGGCAGATAGAATCATATCAAGAAATAAAATAAGATTCAATACTCACAAGGTGGTTTGGGCCGTTACACTGCCTCTAAGATGCATGTCCTATTATTCCATGTCTTCATGACATCTATCGCAGATGTTGCGGTTTTGGTAGATTCTGTTCTGACCGTTTGATTGGTTAGGAGGATACATCAATTGGTCACCTACACGGTGGTCGTGCCATTCTGCTGGCCCGGTCTTGTCACTCTTGGGTCCTATGAGGGATGCAACGCTCGTAGGTTTCAAATCTACCTCCAGCCGGGGGTTCCTGAACCTAGATCCAATCATGTTAACTGGGAGGGTTACTGGGAAAGGATCGGTGTCTATCTCCATCACCTCCTTCCCTTTATCAGGGAACTAAAGCAGTCCACGGTCGATGGTGTCCTGTACCACAGCACGGAAAACAAAATAATCAGCAATTGAGTGGGTTCGTAACCCGTGCCACTTACAGTATTCTCCTTTTTTCATGTCATCGACCGAGGGAACTTTGTGCCCTTTTGGTAGCCTAATGAATTTGCCTCTTAAGAGGTGGTCAAAAATTTCATCAGCCTTTGATATATCAAAGGAAAACTTCCTTCCCTTTTCAGGGAAGTTTTTTTTTCCTTCCACTTGTGTATTAGCCATCTTTTTACGCACACGTAAATGGCTTATTGGATATTACTTTGGCTAATGGCAACTCATAGTTGGGGTCCTGAAAGTAAGTTCCAATAATGGTCGTTTTCCTCTGACTCTCTTCTTGCAAAATTCGTTCATATTTGGCCACTCTAGTTGATAATTCGAATAGGTCCTCAAATTTCATCCCGTCGAACTTCTTTCGAAGTTCAATATCTAGACCATTCTGGGCTAGTTTCACAAACTCTGGTTTAGGGACCTACATCTATTTCTTACCTTTTTAAACCTCTTTATGTATCTATCTGCCGTTTCATCCGGCAATTGTCTTAATCTGGCCAAATCGACCATTGATACTTCAGGTTCGGTCCAGTAAAACTGGGAATGAAATTTTTATTCCGTTTCTGCCCAATGTTGAACCGAGTTGGGTGGCATGGTTATATAACATGTAAATGCTTCGCCAGTTAGGGAATTCCTGAACAGCCTTAACTTATGATAATCACTTGGTGACAGTTCACCACATTGTACCGTAAATCGGCCCACATGTTCGATGGTCGATTGGCCATCTTCTACTGGGAATAGTGAAAAATCAGGGATTCGGTATCCCCTAGGAAACCCATACCTGATGTCTACCCAATTAGGGTATGGCTTACGGTATGACAGTCTGGACAACCACCTGGGAGGCATGTTAGCCACAGCCTCTTGAACCCAGTTATATACCTGGTCCCTCTCTTCTCTAGTGGGGGCTCCTAGTGTCTGAGTCTCAATATTCGACAGGACTTGGTCAATTCGTGCCTGATCAATGTAGCCTAGCGGCTCATTTCGGTCGTTTAGTGGCCAAACCGGCCTTGGCATGGTGGGCCTAGCAGGTGGCACATTCACCATGGTTGGTAGTTGTTCAATAGGATTGAAAATTCCATTTCCAATCAAATCCCTTCTGGTCGAAGTCTCATTATCCCCAGCTGAATTGGTATCTCGTCTCATCAGGGATTCTATTTCAAAAGGAATTCTGTTGAATCCTTCTGTTATGGCCACGTGAGTGCGTCCCAGAACTACACACATTCCTATTATGTTCTGATTTAAATTTTGTAAAGCTGCCAACACTCTATCATTGAAGGGAGAAGATGGTGATCCTACCTCAGTTCATGGGATGATCTGGCCTTGTATCTCAGCCGACGCAGTATTACTGTAAAGTGTCTCCTATTGGACAACATCCATCACGGGGAGTACTCCTTCACGGCCATCATTAGACCGCCCACTCGCCCTAGTTTTGGGTGCCATGTAGCTTCACCAGATATGTCCCACCGGGCATGCCAAAAAGAGGTTGGTCCGAAAAGACCAAATCTGCCTGTCCCGGTCAATTGGTGGTTCTCACTCTCGGTTGTAGGGCCGAAGTGTGCACGGGCGTGCCAGAACGTTTGCAAGTTCACCTGAAAGACAAGTGATGTGAGTCAAACTGCGTAAGTTGATTGTTAAGATAAATCCGTCAATGTGTGACCGATTGTAAGTCTGAAGATTGTACGGTTCACGATCTCGAAGGATCGATGGCTGATCTAGAGAAACTAATTTTACGCGATCAATGACACTTTCATATATTAGAACAAGTAGAACAATTCGCCAATACACAATTTAGAAAGATAACTTCCTAATTTGAAAAGAAGAAGTAACAGTAACAAAGAAAATACAAAACATAAAATCTCTAGTTGTTCCCTAGGCTCTGATCGTGGACGTAACTTGTCACGCCCCAAAATTCAGTGACTCAGATCCCTAAGTGGGATGGCATGGATCACGAGTCATAACCTTCGGGATCCATGTCTGGACCGCAGATCACCATATCACAACCAAGATAAGATGAAATAAAAAAACATATCTCTTTATTCATCACAGAGTTGCCGAAGCTAAGCAATAAAATGAAAAGAAATAATCATAAAAATTCTACTGGCACTCATCTGGGCCAATTATTACAACAATAACAATCCATAAACCAAGGTTTTCATACTAAGAAAGCAAGGTAAATGTAACTGCAACAGACTCATAGCCTCCAAATCACTAGCTCAACCTGCAACATGAAGCGTTACAGTGAGCTTGGAATGCCCATATAAGTACAGAACCAGCTTACCTCGTCATAACATTAATCAATTACATAATCGAGATAAAAGCAAGAGATAATTTAAGCACGATATGCAGATTAAACTATGATATGTTTATGTTATGAATGACATTCACATGACCTAAATGCTATGCTCACACAATTTAATACGAATGAATGATATGCAATGTCTATGTGATCGTGAATTCTTAAGTGTCCCTCTCAAATGTAGCTTCTCAATCACAAACCAAATTCGGGACATAGTGTCACCAAGAATAGCCGGATGTCCCATCTTCATTCCGGGCGCTAACCCATGGTACGAAGTCCATCATATGTTGTATTAACGAGTGTACAATACTCGTGGTCCAATAAAACCATATAGAGCCTCGCAAGCACTCTATCCTAATTTAAGTGGGCTTTCAACCACTGGTATAGTCAACCAACCAGGAGACACACGGTACTCCTCTATTTCTCTTCTCGGGCTCACTTAAGAATCAAGCTAACATAGTATGAATGCACTTATTATTATTAGGACCTTAGTGATACAATCCAAGGACAGTATCCACGCGCCCATACACGTCGATAATCCTTAGAAATCATCACAGACATCCTATCATAATAAAACAATCCATATCCATTCTAACCCTATATAATAATAATTTGCTAAGACTACTGGGTTTAGGATAGTCAATAGGAATTGGGAGCATCTACCAACTATAGGCATAAAGCTTTCTCAATAGGCATGTAGCCATCACAATAGGCACACGACCTTCAAAATAGGCACAAGGCCTAACTTAGACAATATTAGGTCACAATGAAACAAAAACCAGCTCGACCAACCTTCCTAAACCACCTAAACATGTATCAAAACCATCATCAAAATAGTCTGTCACAGACTTCTGTGCTCGATCCCAAAAATCTGTTTTCTTTCTAAATCAAATATTAAAATACATTTACTCAATTGAATGCATTTATTAATGAAACGCATATAAAATCATAGCTGAAACGGATTCGAATCATAACCGATATATATATATATATATATATCATAAACTGATTTAGAATCATAGCATAAACTGATTTAAAATCATAGCTGAAACTGATTTAAAAATCATAGCAGACACTGATTTAGAACATAGCAGAAACTGATTTTAAACATAGCAAAAACTGATTTAGAACATAGCAGAAACTGATTTAGAACATAACAGAAACTGATTTAGAAATCATAGTAGAAACTGATTTAGAACATAGCAGAAACTGATTTAGAACATAGCAGAAACTGATTTAGAAATCATAGTAGAAACTAATTTAGAACATAGCAGAAACGCACATCTAGAATCACAAACTATGAAGAAAACGGTGCTCTGTTTTTCTGGGTTGGTTTTTAGATTCGTATTTCATGTAATTTCATTCCTAAACATTCTAGATCATTACATATTACTTGTACTTAATTAAAAGACAATCATATACCAATCTAACAACCAATTGATCATGTTTTCACAAATCAAAAACCATACTTCTCATGTAATCTGTATTTTCTGAAATTCATACACAAAATACCACAACAACACATTCAAACCACATGCAATAAAACGAATTCAGACCGGAAATGTACTTACTTGAATTCCTAGCTAACAGTGATGAAAGTATGAAGAATCTCTTGCAGGTTTTCCTCTTTAATCCCCCACTGAAAACGCAAAACAGAAACTCAGCTCTTCTCTTCTTCTCAAACTCTCTCAAACCACTCAGTCTCTTCTCTATCTCAATCTCTAATTACTCTTGAATGAACTCACCTAAAGAGTGGAAGGGTATAGGGAGTTAACCCCCTAACAATCCTCCCACAAACCCACACCAAATAGCCACGTTTCACCTCAACGTAAAACAATGCAAAGCTGGTTTGTGCGTTGAACAAATTCAAAAGAAAACTTGAATTTACAACAAAAACCCTATAATCTCTAAATTAACAGAAAAACCCCTAACATAATTAATAGATAAGAATTAAACCCCCTAAGTCTAATTAACACATAAAACTATATAAACACAGCATCTAAAACACTAATTAAATACAAAAAAAAATAAAGAGGAAAAATCTCAATAAGGAGTTTAGATCATTACATAACCAAACTACTTCACGTTTGCACGAATCAGCATGTAAGGGACTGACGGGAGGGCCTCCGTGAATCTCCAATTAGGATTCCTTCTTCACTGGCTAGAGGGATCTTCTGTGAGAAACTTAGTCCAAGGCAAGAAGTACGTGTAGTAGGATCTTTACAGGAGCTAACGATTAACTGGTGATCACTGGGGATCATAAACTAGATTATGACTAACTAGATTGAGTAGCTATGGAGCTCTTTGATTAGGTTGTTGTGGAGACCTTCTCTGTTTCGGCCGATTCTCTTTTATAGCCCATTATGGCAACCGTTTGACGGTTTGTACATAATGGGCGATTAATAATCCTCTCTTGTTGACACATGTCCCACTCTGTCATTCTCACTTGACAACATGTTCTTACGTTCTGATGATGGGAGCGAATTGGGCTTGAGCCAATCTTCTGGGCCCACGTTCCTATGTTGGGCTTGCACCCTTTTAATTTCTCATGCCTTTAGCGCGTGCGGGTTAGTAGCCTGCGGAGCTGGGCCGGTCTCGGGTGACCTGGTTCGGCCTAAACAAACACTCATCTTCTTTCTCATGCACACACAGAGCAATAACATAAGCAGGTGTAGAACCAACAATGGCTTCTTTTCTCTTGTCGTCTCTAAGCTGGAGCGGAAGCATGAAGGGTGGACACGGCCAGTCCTCACTGATTTTCCCAACCGGAACGAAGAACGAGGAGTTTTTGAGATCACCAAACCCTCGTCGCCAAAGGTGAACTACATTGGGTAAGTACGAGTGACTACAAAGAAACAGGGGAAGAAGACGATAAATAAATTATTAAAAGAAGAAATAAAAAATAAAAAAGAATCAATAACACAAATTGTCAAGGTAAGGATCACTACACTTTTGTTATATACCTTAGTAGCAAAAGAAAATTGAATGTCTAGTAGTAACATGATATTTGATGGGCTTCATTTGGGACTACCTTTTATTGGAACACAATAAAACATATACCAATGAACATACAGGGTTCAATTTTGGGGTATGTAAACACTAACATCAAACTCAAACTTTACATACCCTTAAATGTACAATTGGACCGTTCTACCGTTATAACATAAATCATACTATAGAATTTAGGGGTGCAATTCGGTTCGGCTTGGTTGGGGTTGACATCAACCTAGGGCCAAACCAACATTGGTGAAGATTAACCCAAAACCGATCCAAACATATTGAGAACCAAACTTCCCAACCCAAAAATCAAACCGAATTGAAATGGGAAACCCTAAACCCGAACCTACCCACCCCAAATTGCAGTTTGGGTTGGGTTAATACAATTTTTTTAAGAATTACATTATATATAAAATATCATGTTTTATATACCATATATAATTTATAATATATCATATACAATACATATATAGACTATAATTCAGTTTAAATCGGTTCAATTTAGACTATATACATTAGAATTCGAGTTTCGGTTTAACCTAGGCTGCAACCCATAACCAAATAGATATAATTCAGTTTTATAATTTCAAAACCAAAATTGAACCAAATATTTGAAAACCCAACCCAAACTGAACCAAAGTCAATTCGGGTCAGATCAGTTTCAGGTCAATCCAAAACTAAATGATCTAATTCGGTTTGACAAACCTAAGATGTCTTTAAACTCAATCCAAATCGAATTGACGCGATTTGAATCGGTCAGTTTTTGGGTCGAACCACCCAAGTTGCACCCCTAGGTAATCTGGTCTATTGATAAACCTAATCAAATGTCTAAAAACCAATCCAATCCGAAATTTACTAATCTAATCAAATGTCTAAAAACCAATCCAAACCAAAGTTTACTAATCTATTTTAAATAAGTTTGGTTCGATTCATTTTAAAAGTTTCTATACTATATTTTGAGTTTAGGTTCGGCTCAGTTTAATCGAGACATCAATTCAAAACCAAACCGATCTAATCTTATTTTTTAAACCTAACCAAATGTCTAGAAATCCAATCCAAACACTTCGATTTGGGTCGGTCGATATTTGCGTTGAACCACCCAAGTTGCACCCCTCACCCCTATGTAATCCGGTTAACCAAATGTGTTAGACACCCAATCCAAATTGAATCGAAGTCGATTTGGATCGGTCGATTTTTGAGTTGAACCACCCAAGTTGAACCAGAGTCGAGTTAACACAATTTTGTTTTAAGAA
>JAUPMG010000002.1:12516327-12533029 GCA_031762675.1 Pachysandra terminalis | reverse complement strand
CAAACCTGTGATTGGTCAATCTATATTAAAGAATCAAAAGTATTTTACAAAAAAATCCACATAAATAAAAAGGACCAATCACATAATCACATGATTTGTTACACCAAAATGCTGAAGATGATATACAGGTAATAGAAGAGAGGATCATCCTCACCTCCACCTGTCCCACCTACCTGTCCAATTGCGTGTTTGTACGGTTGATTTCAGGGATCGGTCTTTCCGGTGAAGGCGAAAGGAAAAGAAAAAAGAAAGCAGGCTTAATTGGGTTGGATCGTCACGGATCGTCCGATCCGATGTCGGATCGCCGATCCAACTCGGGATCGGACCGGGACGATATCCGATCCGAAACCGAGTTCAAAAACTATGGATAGCATAATTCAATGGTTTTATAGATATAATGTAGTTTTAGACAAGGATAATCTTTTTTAATCATGCCTTCTGTACATCAACCATCTCATACTTTTGGCATTGTTGTTGCGATTATCCTTCATCTCTTGGTTTGTTAATTGGGTATATAATATCATGTCTTTTATATCATAATAATGAAATTACCTGAATAAATAAGTTATTTGGGATTTATGTAACTAATGCTCTTTCATTTTCAGGTCCTGGCAAAATCTTCGAAAATGATTCCAGGTGAGGTTTTCTTCTGTTTTGTGTATAGGCTACTGAACAAGCACTCTTTTAACTGCCCAAGCTTGATCTATGTGGTCCTAGTTTTACTCGAGCTTTTATTTTTAATTTGTGCTTTTACTGTTGAAACCAAGTTTTATCATTTAATGCCTTAACACTCTAATGCCAGTATAGATGGAAGGAATTGGATACTGGCTATTGGCTAACATGATAGATAGGATCAGTGTTCTAAGTAATGATTTTACTGTTTTTTGCCAATAAATGGGGCAGGGATTATATGTAGAAAATTGTCTTTCCATTTTTATTATATTTTTTATGTATTTTTCTTTTTCCTTTTTCCTTCTTTAATGAATTACTATTGTGTAGCATGTGCATATGCACGTTTGATGAATATGCATGTGCATTACTTCTTTTTCCTTCTTTGATGCATCACTCGTCTAAATAAAAAAGTAGCTAGTAAGTCATCTGAAAAAAGCGAAAATAACAGAACTAGTTTTTTCTTTCCCATGTCGGTCTCTTTTTATATTTCCCTTAGCAATTGTTCAATTCATACAATTAAAAATAAAAATTGACGTTAATTCATATGAAAAGAACACAATCAATTGTCCATATATTCATATACTTGTAAAGGGAGGCATGGGAGATGATAATTTGTTGGCTAATGGGAGAGGAAGCCGTTGTTTGTCTGAAACTAGAGAAGTGAAGGAAAGTGAGGCATGGGAGTGGAGTAATGACAGATGGCAGAGTGTGAAAGTAGTTGATTTAAATGAGGGGAAACTCATTAGCTGGATGTAGCATATTGAAACTACTCCCTTCTCTGAATACAACTTTCCTTTTTTTTTTTTTAATAATTTTTCCTCTTAGATTAATAGAAAACATTCATGCTCTGTGCTTCATTTATGTTTAAGTATGTACATATGAAGATTAATGGTTTATATTGAGCTGGACTCATTTCTGCATTTCAGATGGAGAATTTTGCTAAGAGTGATAGTTGCCATGATTGACTAAAGGTTACTTGATCTCTATGCAGTGATGTTGACGGGTACACTAATTTATGGTGTTAAGTATTCTTTGACTGAATATGTATGCACTCTCCTTGTTGCTGGAGGAGTATCCATTTTTGCACTTTTAAAGGTGAGGAGTCCCAATTCAGTCATATAATTTTAGCAGCTACAGTACTAGGTCTTTTCTCATGTTCTTAGGTAGCAACAGAGGAGTTCTGATCTTGATTTGGTCCTCATATTTCTCTTCTGTCCTTTGGGTTGATGCAGACTAGCTCGAAGACGATCAGCAAACTAGCACACCCAAATGCTCCCCTTGGATATTTGCTTTGTTTCTTCAATTTGTTTTTTGATGGCTTCACAAATGCTACTCAGGACTCGATAAAAGGAAGGTAATATGGTTCAAAAGTTAATTGGGAGTTTACTGTTGTACATGAATGTTTACTACTTTGAAATATTTGATCCTTCATGAGTCAGTAATGCTATGGTTTATTCATCTTCTTGTGATATTACATTACTTGCTACCAGAAGAATATTTCTTATCAGTCTTGCATGGATTCACTTCAGTATGTGTCGTAGTTAGTTTCACCGAGTTCAGATCCTGGTAGGACAGTTTTAGATTCCTGTTCTTCCTTTATTTCATTTCTCAGCAATGACCTTAAATTTAACTTTTGCATTATTCTTGAAATTATTTTTTCATTGATCTAGGAAACTGAAGTTCTGTTAAGCTAATCAATCTGTACAGTATGTGCTCAATAAGGATTCCCATCCTCGTTATTAATAAAATCAACATATTACTTGCTAAAGAAGAGTAGGAAACTGTGTGTATCTGACTCCTGAACTGGCTTGTATCCAATTTCACAGGTACCCCAAAACAAGTGCTTGGGATATAATGCTTGGAATGAATCTCTGGGGGACCATCTACAACGTGGTCTACATGTTTAGTTTGCCAAATGGAAGTGGCTTTGAGGCGGTCGAATTCTGCAAGCAGCATCCAGAAGCTGCATGGGACATCTTCTTCTATTGCCTGTGCGGTGCGCTTGGTCAGAACTTCATATTCCTAACCATAAACCGGTTTGGCTCTCTTGCCAACACAACCATCACCACGACTCGGAAGTTTGTGAGCATCGTGGTTTCTTCGGTGCTGAGTGGCAATCCCCTATCATCAAAACAATGGGGGAGTGTTGTCATGGTCTTCTCTGGGCTATCGTACCAGATCTACATGAAGTGGAGGAATTTGCAGAGATTTCAAAAGAGAAAGTCCAATTAGGCAAGCAGAATTATTTTTAACAATACTGTCATCTTGTTTTTCATCCCTCGTTGTTGCAAGGTGAAGTTCACTGTTCCCCCAAGTTTAGATATTAGGCAAATGTAATCCCATGAAAAATTAAATCAAAATAGCAGTTTTGATGTGTAAATTGGTCTTTCTTGTTATATATCTGAGATAAAAACTAAATAGTTTCTATGTTGTCTTCAATCAAACAATCCAGCAATGATAATTCTTCATCGGCAGATATAATATTTAATGAATGTTCTTTTAACTTATTAACTTATTGTTTCCATTCTAGAGTTCACACTACAACTTCTGAGCCTAATTGAATGGATAGGAGCCAGGCTCAACCTCGCTCCTATTGCAAGTCTTTTTGAAGAAAACAAAAACCGAAACAAATTCTCTCTTTCAAAGGTCAAGGGTTCAAGTGTTGGCGACACCATCGTCAAAAAAAAAAAAAATAGCCTTAGTCTCTGAATCTTCTTCGTAAGAGTCGGTATAAGGGTACTGGATCCCTTAGGACCTGGAGAGTGTGTGACGCTGGGTAGGGGTTTGGTGAACCAACTGGTCGCTCCTCTAGTTGAAGTATCGGGTCCCTTTTTCGTTGCCTAGGTTACACCTTCCGAATACCCCATATGAGAATTTTGCTGTACTCCCCCCAATCTTCACTTTACACCACGCCGACGGTGGACTAGCCGTCGTGGAATTAGACCTTATACCGACAATAACTCCATGAAGAGATTGTTAAAAGAAAACAATCCATAATTGAACTTCTACATTATGTTGCATTTCATCAAAATAAGTTGACAAATTCGGTACTCGCTTCCCTTTTATAATATCAAATACACTAGTCACTAGGTCATCTCGTGAACGTAGGCTTTGCCAAATCACGTATATATGTGTGTATTGTTTTGATATTCGTTTTACTATGTTTATTATTATTGATTGATCCCGATCAACACATTTGTTACGTGCATATTATCCTCAACTAAACATGACACGTGGCATGAGAGGACCCACATGCAAGGCTGTGTTTATTTTCTATTAGGAGTCTAGATGCTAAATATTTGCTTGTCTATATTTACGAATACTTTATTAGATATGGTAAAAAGAGGGAAGTTAGGAATCACAGTGGACGTGGGTTGTGCTGTAAACCACGTTTGGGTCGGTTCGTTTCCGACCTCTCATCTAGTTATCTAAACTAGGGAGAGGTAAAAAGAAAAAGTGCAGGGATTTAAATTTAGACATATCAACATTCAAACCCTTGTGCATATCTCAATGAACAGGGAGGGCACCTATTCTTTTGATTGTGATGTCATACATGTTCCCACATTGTTCAGAGATGATTTCATAAACTATTTGTTAAAATTGTGCTAAACAGACAAATTTACTGATCTATTTAGAGGATCAAACATATATCAGGGACTAAATTGATCTTTTCCAGTTGGTTAGATCATCTTTAGTGTAATTTACAGATATATACTATCCAGTACTCATTCAATCAAATAATCCCAGTTACAACAAGCCATATGCCTTGGAAACATTATAAACAAATTTCCCTTTTGATGAACATCATCACAAAGAGAAGAACACAAAAAGAAAATCGCATACCTCCAAGTAACTCTTTCTTGATCACCACCACCACCTAACGTTCAAACCAAGCAAAACCCTTAAAACCCTTTTGACCCAGCCTCCTTTACCTCCGAAACCAGGGATTTATCAGCCATGGAGAGGCAATACTGAGCAATTTCCCTGAACTTGGGAACACTTCTAAGATCCACCTTAGTTCCGTCTTTCAAAGTAATCACAATATCTCCCCATTCGCCTATGAAACGAGGCACCACCTGAACATCCTTAATCACTTTATACGAAAAATCACTTCTGTCTTGCCCTGTGAAACCAGAGATAACAGTAACCCTCAAGTTAGTGAATCTGTATCTCAAGAAGAAAGCCCTAGAGATCGCCGCGAGAGTAAGCGGCAACCAAAGAAGGGTGAAACCCAGAAGTAGATTGGCGGCGAGATCGCCGTAGTGAGCGCCGCCATCGAAGAAGATGGTTTCTTCGGTGGATTTTGATGGGGAAGTGGTGAGGGTTTGTTTGTTGGTCGGCGAGGAAACGTGGAGCTTCGTGATGGGTCTGAAGCTGCTGCTGCTTCTTCCTGAGATGGGTTTGGAAGGGAAGAGACTGGAGAATTGTTTGGGAGAGAAGATTTGCAGAGTTGCAGAGGTTGGAGAGAGGATTGGTGTGGACGCCATTGTTTTATCCGTTTGGGAAGGTCATGAATAGATAGACCTTAAACCACGCAGTCACTGCACCATTAGTTTTCTGGTGTGGCTTGGACAGTTGGGCAGGAGTGTGTGTGGCAGTTATTTGACCATTAGATTCATCTAACGTGCGCCAGGTGAAGATTTGCTCTCTTTCTGGAGTTCGGGTCGGGCCAGATGTTCCAATGGCAAATCATTGTGGGCTGTCAGGAGTCTGGATCAGGTCGGACCTATCACGATCCGAACTGACAATATCGTCTGATACTGTCCGGTCCGGATCCGGTAAAAAATTGGAATGCCTATTTTGTTTTTAAATCAAACGTTTTTTTGAGTGGCCAAACCGGCCACCGAACCGACAATATCGGTCGGGACCAGCTTAGACAGTTCAATTTATAAAATAAAAAAAAATGAATCAATTGTACTGGTTCTATCGGTCATGGACCGATCCGTACCGGTGTCGGTTGTACTGGTTCGATCCAGAGCCTCACGATACAACAATTGTATCATGGTTCGGAACCGAACCGGCACTGGATAATACTGGTACAGACTGGCCAATACATATCAGATCGGTCCGATCTGTGAAACCTTGCTGTCAATGGCCTTGCTCGGATCAGGCGCATCTCCTCGGCCTATTTTCTTATATACATATATTACTTTGGTCAGGCCCTAAGATGGTTTGTAAGACTAGAACCAGACTAGGCCGGCTAGCTTTGGATTGCTCCATTTAGCACTAGGCTTTGGATAGGGCTAGCAACTTGGCATGGGCTTGAGCTTGGCTCGCATGGACTGAGCTTGAGCTTTATATTTAGGCTCGCGACCTGAACCTAAGTTTAAAAAAAGCTCATAATCTTAACGAGCTTGGGTAGGCTTTGCACGATTTGTATATAATATCATACATTTATAAAAGTTAGGCGTGTCAATGGGCCGGTCAGGCTTGGGCCAAATCATGCTCGGCCCCAGTTCAACCCTACCATGAGAAAAATAGATCCTAGCCCGCCCAAGTCTCGCTCACGGCCTTATCTTTAGAGCCCAAACCCGGTCCTATCATGTAAACCACAAGATTCATGAACACGTACTTGTAATAAACCAAGGTTATATCAATGTTTTACAAGGTTTGCATGTCTAGATTGTAGAAGAAAAAGGAAAGTAAACTTACAACGCGCTAATAATGGTGCATAAGCCATGGTAACTAAAAAGAAGAAAAAAAAAACAATAAAATATACAAAGAAATAGTTTTATAAGATTAAGGTTAATTTCTTATTGAATAAAACAAGGGTTGGGCTAAAAAGTCCCAAATCTGACCCAAAACATAATACGGGCTTAAAAATGAGCCCAAACCCTAAAAACATAAGCTCGACCTATCCAAAAGTTACTTAGAACTGAACGGACCATGGGCTAGCCGGCATAAGTTGACACCGGTAATCAAATGGAATGTAGTCATGTGAACCTCAGATCTTCTTTCTTTTTTCTTTTTCTTTTTTTATAAATTCGTTTAAGCTTCAGAATTTTACTAATTAGAGCAAGCTTCGACTTGGGTTTTCTTCATTCTAAGTCAAACCCATTTAAAAAATGCAGCTTTGATCCGCAAGGTGGGCTAGAAATTATGAGTCCTAATCTATAATGCCTTGCCTTCGACGTTAGCATTTATATATTCTGAGACTTGTTCAGCTGGCTATATATGCTTAGTAAGTGAGACAAGCTTCTGTATCCACACCATGGTGCTGTGTATTTTTCTTCGCCAAATTCAAATGCTTTTGGTGTGTACCAATGGCTTTACATATAGAGGCTTTTTATGGGCTTTGATTGTCCCGTAGATGCTACATGTCCTTCCAATTAGGGGTATGGTTGTTCTATAGGTACTGAAGCCATGCAACAAATTGCTCATCGGATCCTACTGAAATGATTCGCTTTGGTGTACCAGCATAGATTCTTTTTCTTTTGGTAAGCATACCATGAGAGGTGCTGCATACATCTTGTGATGCAAACCACTTTTGAACTAAACTTGGAATTAAATTCACAGCTCAGACTTCATGAACAAGTATTATTTTAATGAATTCTATGCAATTATCAGTATTATTTATAAGTTATTCTTGCTAAGAAAGAAGATGAAGAAGGAATCAAGCACACACAAGGCACAGATTTAACAAATAGTATCTACGTCTACAAATACATATTAAATTGTACTATTCTCCAAAGCTTAGAAAAAATATTACAAAATTAAAGCAGTCACGAAAAAAATATGATTAATACCTTGTAGTTAGGGCTAAGCATAACAATAGTTCTTATAGCTTTGATGAGCCTTGACGAACCGATTCTTACAATCTTGTTTCTTGGTAGGAATTTCACCTTTCGAGCTAGTATTAATTATATTACAGGGGACAACAACAACAACAACAACAACAACAAAAACAATAATAAAATGCATTATTCCAACTAGTTTGGATCGAATGACAAAATGTAACTTATTCCTTCATTATATATATTATGCTAAAAATTATATATCAATCAGATTTTTAAACGACTATCCGCCACATATTCTCATTAAATCTTTCTATATATGTTCAAATCATCTTAACCTATTTTTTTTTATCTTATCATATTTGGATAATATTTAAACACTCTCGAATTTATTCATTCCTCATCTTATCATGTTGGATTCAAATCATTTAAATAGATGATCATAAATATGCATAAGCCTGACATTAAATAAACCCCACATGATTTTCAAAGATTTTTTTAAGTGATGTCAGGCTTATGTGTTTCACATTTATTGGTTATTGTTCCTTCCCTTTTAATAGAACGATCTTAGATGATTTGAATCCATCTTTTTTAGTCTTCTCATCCTCTATCTTAATATCCTCGCCTAACAATGCTCATCCTACACATGCATTTGTTACTTCTTCATTGCTCAACATTTTATTCCAGGCATTACAGGAATTCTATCACCACGCATCCTCTACAACATGCTAGTTACAGCCATCCTTACAATGCCATTTAAAGGAAGCCACGTGGACAAAGATGCATTCTCCTAATTTTGTGCGGGTCTCACTGAAAAGGATGACTGACATTTCTAAAGTCCTAAGACACCTATGAACCTGAAACCCGCTTTTACCTTTTCCGGTTTCTACTTTAACCGGTGACAGCCATGTACATGTGGCGCCCTAGATAACATTGTAAATATGGCTGTAACCATCCGCCGTAGCGGATGGAGAGCCGAATCTTATGGCTGTCCTATAAAATATTCTTTGTTGTACACGTATAAGTGAAGTGCACATGTAAAAAAAAAAAAAAAAAATTAGCTGAGTAGGAAAGAGAGAGAAGGAGAGAAAGATACTTTAGTGGACGTTAGGGAAGGGTCCAATAACAAGTGGCACTGGGTCACATGTACTCTGTATAAAGAATGAAGATGACTTTTATCAAATGCCAAAGAAGGTACATGATACGATGCCTTCCCCCTTGTCCATCACCACATTGCCAAAAGTCCCCTTCACTTCACGAGAGCGACCATTTCCAACCCTTCATGTTTCTTTCCTTTTTTCTGTTTGTCTTCTCTTCTCTTTGGAATGTGTGCTTCGATTCTCTTGATTTTCTTTTTCTTTTTTATTATATTCATGTAGATTTTGTTTTTTAACCTTCTTTATCACTCATTTGTTTCATGAAATCAGCCTATACTTCATCAAAAGAACTTTCTCCAAAGCACTTTCGAACAATTCTCTTTTAGAATATGAGACTCCAAAGCAATTTAAAAAGGAAAAAACAAAAGCAAAATCCCTTTATTCCATGGCCAATGCTAGAGCTGAAACCATTACTAGTGGCCCTAATAAATTGAACTTCAGATTCTCTATAATTTTTCCATGATCCAACCTAATAAACATATTCTCTCAGAGATCTGGAATAGACAATTTGATCTATTCACAGAAACACAGACCTTTCTATTGTATACATCAATGGAAAGGCAAGACTTTGATGAATTAAAACCAATTCTATATATATATAGATATAGATATAGCATGGCTTCCTTGATAATCTCACAAAGCCTTTCTCTGAACTGTGAAAAGGGTATGCATGTAATTGATAATTGGGCACCACTCAATGGAAGTGGTGATGATCCGGCCATGCCCAGAAGCCGGGTTGGTCGTCAATGCCGCCGAACATGTTACAGTAGCTTTCATCTTGGACAGTTTGTTCGATCTTCGGGCATTGGAGATCTGATGATCTTGAAGAGTTTTGGAGGAGCTGGGCTACATTTGCAGGTCTAATGGAGGATGGAAGGAGGGGTCTACTAGTTGAATGATGAGAAGGGAGAGGAGGGCTGTCAATGGCTGCTGGTGCTCTTGAGATATCTAAGTTGATATCAGAACTGTTCTCATCACTTCTATTGCTGCAAGAACCTTCAGTTTCTTTATTGAGGTTGATGGATTCAGTAGGTTCTTTGCTTTTCAGAGCCATTATCTGCATTCCATTCAATTAATAACCAATCAAGATGAAGAACAAAGAGGAACTCATGAGTTGACCCCAACTCTATGCAGTACAAAAATTTGGAAACAAAAATAATAATAATAATAATAAAATTACAATTAAAAATAAACTAAGTAGTGATAACTATTTATATTAAATTCTAAGAACTTTCTTCTTTGGAGCTATCACTAAGCTTTAGCTTCAAAACCATAAACAATGAAGACTCCATAAAAATAAATTGGCATTTCTTTTGTTGTTGTTACTGTTGTTATGTGGAGACTGATGCTACTGGTATTGATGATCCAGCCATCGACTCCGTTGGTTGAGCTATGTTTAGTTCACTTTTTATTATGTTTAGCCCTAACTACGTGGTATTTATCATACTTTCCGTGGCTGCTTTCTGTAACACTTTTTTCTGAACTTTGAAGAATAGTAGAATCTGGTATGCATCCATAGTCGTAGGCACTATTTGCTTACCTACGTAAATCTGTGTCTTGTGTGTGCTTGATTTCTTCATCTTGTTTATCTTTCTTTTTTAACAAAAGCCTCCATTGAACAAGATAATAGGTTGGAACTTTTAAAAAAAAAATAGCATTTTTGTTGTTGCTGTTACAAACAATTATTCTGTCAAGAAATTTACTAAGAGAAGTAAAGTGTTCATTCAAAGTCATGATCAAATCCTAAAGGTGAGAAAGCAAATTAAAGATATATATAACCAATACATCCAAAATATAATTTAACAGAAAAACACATTCTACTGGTAAAAGATCTCTATCAGGAAGAACAAGGAGAAACATTTCTACTGTTTTCGCTCACTCCCTATTGAAATATTTGAAAGATAATCAAAAGAAGAAAAAAAAAATTGGATTATCCAAAATCTCAAATTTCTCCACCCCATTACTAAAAAAAAGAAAGAAATATCAAGATCTATTTCACAAACATTAAAAAGAAAAAAAGAAAAAAGAAGAGACTAAATTTATTTAATTATATGTGAAGAAGAAGTAAAACTCTTTACCTCTGCTTGAAGTTTCTTGTTATGAGCCTGAAGAGAATCATTATCTGCCTTAATTGCTTCAAACTGTTTCTTGAGAAGGTCATAATCTTTCTCCAATTGTTTGGTTTTCCACCTTGCCCTCCTGTTTTGAAACCATATAGCAATCTGTCTTGGTTGAAGACCAAGAGCCCTAGCTAGCTGCATTTTCCTCTCAGGCTCAAGCTTATTACCCAATTCAAAGTTCTTCTCAAGTGTCTTAACCTGTTCCATATTCAACCTCCTCTTCTTCTCCCCAGCTTGTGATCCATCATCAGACAAATCATCCTCTCCGCAAACGTCCATACCTGAAAATGACATGGATCTCTTCCCTAGAAGTGATGCAACACCTGCACCACCACAACAAACATTCAAAATCCATTAAAAGATTTATCATCCAGAGAGAGAGAGAGAGAGAGAGAGAGAGAGAGAGAGAGAGAGAGAGAGAGAGGAATTACCATGGAAGTCTGGAGGTGAGCAGGAGGGGAGGATTGGATTGAGAGAGGGAGGAGGGTGTTGGTCCTCTTGGTGAGGAGTCTGTAAGGTGAAATTGGATGGGAAGAAGGCCATGGCATTGCAAGTCATGGCTCTCAGTCTCTTCTTGTCACAAATGGAAAAAGCTGCATTAATGTTGATCTGATCACTGTCATTGTAATAGAGATGGAGAAGATGATGCAAAGGGCGAGGAGTGAGGGATTTTTTTGACTGAGATGGCAATGGGGGAGAGATGTAATATATCAGAGAAGATTTATTTTTTCTTTAAAAAAAAAAAGAAAAAACTAATAAAGAACAAGTTCTTGATTGGAAAATATTGATGGAAAGGTTATAAGCTTTGGACAAAAAAAAGGTTATAAGCTTCAGAAGCTCTTAGTAAGAGTTTTGCCTTTCTAGATATTATCTATTTCCTTTGAAAAAAAAAAAGGAAAAAAAAGATCTTTGATTTTATTAATTAATTAACAATATATTTTCTATCATGTTGATTTAATTTGAATTTTAAATAGTTGGCAGCTGTTTTCGTTCTTTTATTCTCCTTTGCCTTTTTTCTTTTTCCATAGGAGAGAGAATTCAAATTTTAGAGTTGTGAATATAAAATTTGTTATGAATATAATATTATATTTAAAATAGAGAGAGAGAGAGAGAGATGGTCCCTTTAAAGGACTGAAGGAAGTTTTTCTTAGAAAAATGGGTTTTATGTGTTATAATCTTGTTTTAGTGAAGATGGGATACTTGATTAAAAAGGAGAAATTGGTTGGCAATTTCCTAGAGAGAGAGATGGGGCAGGAATCTAGGGATGGGGTCCAAAGGGGTACAGGGTTTGCTACCTAACCCACATACAGGGATCGTGCATCAAAGGGGAAGTTCTTTCCCATCCATTATCCTTTCAGCTCAGTCACTGCGCAATGGGTTAAACTCCAGCTCTTAACCCTACCAAAAGCTCGTCCTTTCTTTGTTTTTGTGCCCATCTCTCTGCCACACCCAAATGGCCTTCGTCATCCTCTCTCCAACACCATTTATCTGGTGATTCTGATCATCTCTCTCAGTTTCTGACCTCTTCTAACATAAAATACGTTAAAATTTGTTACAAAATCTTAATATAAAGTGTTAGAAACCTCTATTACATTCGCACCCCATTGATTTACCATATTGGCAACAAATATCCTTAAACCTCGGCCATCACAAATACCTCTCCTATAGTTTGAAGATATGTTACAACAAACTTCATTCCCTTAATAACCATCAGTAAAGTAATCGAATATTTGCTTTTTGTATATAACAACCTATTTTAATAACGAAAATATCCTTATATACCTTGCTTAATGATTTTAATAACAAAATAAGTGCTTATATAGAAGATGAAAGAAGCTTCATAATATTAAAAATAATGAAAATCCCAATTATCTCTTATAATTATACGATAAATTAGTAAATTTTTTTTTTTTATCCTTTTAGCATACTAACGATTGATACAAGGGTATTATAATCAAATGATCAATTTATGTTACAAATTGTTAGATCTTCTCTAATTTGAGCTTGTATCCTCTACAGCAAAATGCTTACAACAATCCATACAGTACCGTTGAGATGTTGTCACGTGGTATACCAAGGAGATACCCAAGGGAGATACATAGGGAAGGGGGAACCGGTGACTAATTCATGGGGGTACCAAGGGTGGCGGGTACCGTTGACTTATTCATGGGATATCCTGTTCATGTGGCGCCCTCTAATTGGTGCTGTATAAATTGTTGCTCGGCCTTTGTTGTAGAGGATGCGAAGCCCTCTAGTTTGCCCTATAAGGGTGCGTATTGGTTGTAATGGCCAGAGTTTGAAGGATACTTGTTGCTATTATGTCAAATCTAAGAGGATTTCAATGTAATTTACCCTTTTCTTTATCAGTTAAAAATTAAGAAAATAAAAATTATCCTTCATCGATTCGGAAGACTCACTCAGGACAGGTCGATACCGAGTTAACTCGGAATCTTATGGGGGATCACCCGTCTTTTCTGACTATGTTTTTCTTCGCCCTTTAGGCATCGAGACAGAAGTGTCATGGTCATTCCAGTCTACAAATTTTAACAAAGCCCCCCTCCCCTTTGCTTTTTATTGTCTCTTCACATAGCAAATCGATTGATTTAGGGTTTTTAATCTAATCTTTGATTCATCTTTGACATTGCAAAGACAAGTGGGTCAATTTGTCCCCTTTTTATTAATCAAGTGGATCATGAACTTAATCCAAAAGGGATAATAATTTAGGGTTTAATTGCATAGAGAAAGCATCCATCTGTTAAAACCCTTAGTAACAAAGCAGGTTGTTGTTATGTTGTGACTGATGCATTCGGGAAGTAGTTATGATCCAACCATCGATTCTGCCGATTGCATTCGGTATTGAGCTCCCGGGGTTGTAGGGGCAGACCTTCGACCCAATTTTTTTTGGGGTTGAAAGGTATAATAGTAATTTTACTTATTATTATATTTAATCCTAACCACAGGATATTTTGTAATACTTTTTCTAAACTTTGGAGAATAGTAAAATCTCATGTGTATATCTGGATGTAGGCACTATTTGTCGAGCCACGTAAATAGATTGCAGAGGCAGAGCCATCACTCAAATTTTTTAAGAGTCGAAGAGTATAATAATAATTTAACCCTAACTACAATATGTTTAACCCTAATTACATAGTATTTTGTAATATTTTTTTCTAAACTTTGGAAAATAGTAAAATCTGAAGTGTATCCGTGGACATAAGTACAATTTATCAAACCACGTAAATCTATATCTTGTGTGTGCTTGATTTCTTTTTTATATTGTTTATATTTTTTTAATGCAACTTTAATTAAAAGCCTCTAATTAACAACCACCACACCTCTCTTGTTTTTTTTTGGTCTTAACCACGTGTTGTTCCGACACCCACTCGGGTGTGGGACTAATCTACGTTCGGGGTGGGAACAATTATGTTAAACCCCGGGCCACGGATACTTCTAGTGGGATTCGAACTCTAGACTTGCAGACGCCCATTAGAGCCCTTACTACCAGCTGAGCCACACGTCGGTGGTTACAACAACCACCTCTGGTTGTTCCATTTCTTTCACCTTTTCATGCATGGAAAATGACTTTGGAGGGAAAATTGTATGGGATGAGTCAAAGATGTCCATTGATGGAGAAGTCATAGGTTGCTTTCATGTTTTTAGTGCGGGTGTATCTAAGGGAACTGGGACCCACCAATATTGTATTGGTGATGGTGGTGGGGAAGAGGTTGTGGGTCCCAGAGTGTATTGCTTTAGTCTGGCCAAAACAAGCTCCACACATGCCTTTATTAGTTGGAAATTTAAGGGTACCCCATGAAAATGTGGTGGATTCATGTTCCTGTTTGTTGCTCATTTTCAAAATATAGAAAAAAAGCTGAGTCTTCTCTTCCACATGCCCTCATGCTTCTGTTGTATTCAACTTATATAGATCCCATGTGCTTTGTTTAGCTTGACGTCACTGCCATCTCCACTGGTTTAGGTTTTGCTTCTCATATTTTTTGTTTTTAGAAACTAAGAAATATATATTTATCATTCAAAGACAAAAGGAACCTTCAGAACTCTTTTTTTTTTTTTTTTCTTAAATACAAAATATTACAATTTTTGTGAGATTTTTCACAGATAAAAAACATTTGAATGCACTGAATTTGATGAAGAGGATTAGATGACACCATAAAAAAAAAGGAAAAAGATATTGAAGTAGGTCTGTAAACGAGCCGAGTTTTGCTTAGTTCAGCTTGGGTCGTAAACCTTGAGCAAGGCTCAAGCTCGTTAAAATATTTTAGGCTCAGATTCGGTGAAACTCATTGAAATATTTTGGGCTCAAACTCGGCTCGCAAAAAGCTCGGCTTGTAAAAGATTCGACTATCGTTAATGATTATTATTATACATAATATAATATATTAACATATGTATTGATTGTTAATACATAATATAAGATATAGGAATATGGACATATAACCTCATATTCAAATCAAGCTGAGCTTTAACCAAGCAAAGCCTATCTAAGATCGACGCAAACTCATTAAAATAATGAGCTTTTTTTTCGGGGGGCTAAGACTCGACTCGCGAGCCTAATTAGCTCGGCTCATACAAGCCGAATTTGAGCCCAAGCCGAGCAAGCTCGGCACGTTGACAGCCCTAATCGGAACGGAACAAATTCTGATTAGGGCTGGGCTTTAGTTTGGACCGATTTTGATTAGGACTGACCGCATAGTCCTACATTGAAATTCAGACTCCCTTTATTTGTTGGGCCCTTTCATTTATTACACTGCCTTTGTATGGGTAAATAATAAGAGAACAAGGGATGGGAGGCCTGTAAATCGTAGAAGTCTAGGACTTGTGCTTACTTCCATGAACAGGCTTGGGTTTGGTGTTAGTGACTGTGATTAGCCATTTAAGCTAGGCCTGGCTCATAACCAGCCCATTTTGTAGTAATGAAACTATAGGGTTAGGGCCGAGCTCGGGCCGGTGCTATTTAAAACCAAAAAAATCATAATTGACTTCCATCTTTCAATCAAATTTGTTTCTGATAATAGCTTCGAATTTTATGATTAAAAGGAAAACATCATATTACAATAGAAATAATCTCCCATACTAGTTTAAGGTGCCGTTTGGTCCGGCTTGCGCTTATGGATCAACGCTTATTGGATAAGTGGCTCAATGGGAGCACTTATACACAGCAACAATAAGTGCTTACTTGAAGCAAATTGCGTTTCGTAAAAACATTTATTTAAGTGCTTATAAAAGTTTAGGGATAAAATAACTATTATAAAAATATTATTAAAGTTTAAAAATAATATTTATTTAAGTGCTTATGAAAGTTTAGGGGTAAAATAGGTATTTTAAAAATATTACTAAAGTTGTAAAATAGCGTAACACATAAGATCTTGGGAGAAGCTGTTATTAACAGCTTCTCCGTATTGGCAGCCTTTCTCTATTGCTTATGGATACACACTTACCCATAAGCTCAACCAAACAAGTTTTTAAATTTAATAAGTACTTATATAAGCTATAAGGTGCAATAAGTACTTATTAGAAGCAATGCGAGACGCCACCTAAGACTATTAGACTTTTTAAACAAAGATTTGATAACTAAATAGGGATGATATTGTGAATGCTTGACGAGTAGATAACACCAGCATCCTTGAACATGATAAAATCATCCTACTGAACCTAATCTATATGAGAAGTCCCATCAAAAAGTGCGTCAAAATATTTTAATTTTTTATTTTTAAAATAACCTTTAACATGACAAAGTTATTTAATATAATTAAAGATAATAATGTTTTTGGTTTATTATAAGAAGTGACGATTAACTTTTCAAAATAATCGTTCTCATTTCTTTTAATTACTAAAAAAATAACGTACAATAAAATAGTTAATATGTTCTAGAGGTGTATCAACATGCAATACTGCACGTGTCGTGTGCTAGTGATTATGAAAATAAACTCACCCTTTGATGCAACCCTATATAAAACGTGATAAATCATACTAATCTAATATATATATATATATATATATA
>JAUPMG010000002.1:12495812-12516227 GCA_031762675.1 Pachysandra terminalis | reverse complement strand
TTTGCTGAAAATATCTTAAGTCCGATATTTATAGCGTCCTATTCGAGTCAGGGGCATTTTGGGTATTTGGTCGACATCTTTTTCGATAGACGTCGTAAGCTTTCCCCGACAGAGGGCTTTGCTTAGCGAGGCTAATACTGATGATCTGAGTTAGCTAACTCAAATTGGAATTTTTACTTATTTATTCCTGCAGTATTTGAAATTGCCAAATTACCGAGTTAAGGGAAATTTCTCGAATTGCTTAATTTTCTGAAGTTGGACCTATAGATTGAAGTCTAGGCTCTATTATCTTCTAATCTAAGTGATTATCAAGATAATCATAATTATCTGAATTAATTATACTATTAAGCGTAATTAATTCAATAATCCGAACTCGGGTTATTACATATATATATATATATGTAGAGAGAGAGAGAGAGAGGGAGAGAGACTATAATTCGGTTTAGATTATATACACTAGAGTATAGATTGGTTTTCAATTTGGTTCGGTTTAACAGAGTTTTCAACCCAAAATCAAATCGATCTAATTCGATTTTGTAATTTCAAAATCAAATTTGAGTCCAAAATCTAGAAACCCAACCCAAACCAACGTTGGTTTGACATAACATAACTATGGCTTATGGTATAAGGGCAAAATTAGAAATTATGTCCAAAATTCTTATGATACTCTTGCTAGCCAAACGTACAATTACATGATTTTCATTAATAATCATGCAGTTTTCTTACAACATCCAAAATTTTCATTAATAATCATGCAGTTTTCTTACAACATCCAAACAAAGTCAGGAAAGTTATTTTCACATTAATTTAATACACATTACTTTCTCGCATATTCTTACTATCCAAACGGAGCCTATGGGTTTGTTTTCTTGCTTCTGAACTGATAAACTACAATATTCAAGACAATCACAACCTGAAGATATTCGAAATTCTGAGTAACTGGAAAAGCAGACTTACAGAAACGAATAGCGTTGGAGTCCCATAAACAAGACCTGCACAAGAGAATGAAAGCACAAAATCTGCCTAACCAAGTTTCTTTACCATCGTTGTTGATTCACTAGAGCACCCCATTTCAACTTTTTTTTTTTTGAATCATCGGACAAGGTGGTGTTGCGCTCTTCTGTTACGATCCTAAATGTTAAGTGCTTAACCAAATAAGTTTATACAAGTCCTAGAACTGTTGGAAAGGTATTTCTAGAGTGAAAATCATCGCACCGAATGTTTTATATTGACCTCCTCAAAATCTTTATAAAGAAATCTCCTTATAGAGGTGATCATCCACTTCAAATGTTGGGGAGGTCGCGGAATAACTGATTTCAGTCTCCTTCCAATTGATCTTTCTTGAATCTATTTGTTTAGCAAGTTGTACTAGATATTAAGGTTTTAAATTTCGCCAGCATGCCAAAAAAAATATCGACATTTTCTAGTATGGTGAGACGAAATATGGGATGATATTTTGGTAGAATTTTGGCCAAATTTTAGCAGCCTAGCTGCTGCCTTTTCTTTCTCTTTCATCAATGCTCATTTAACAGGGCACTTCAAACTTTTCATGGTGATTTCATACATGTTCTCACGTTGTTTAGAGATGATTTCATAAACTATTTCTTAAAACGGTGCAAACCAGCATGGTTTTAAATTTTGCTAGCATGAAGGCGAAATTTTGCCAAAATGCTCCCAACGAAACGAAATATTGGGAGAATTCGTGCTCTCTCCCATTTTCAAAAATTTGACAAAATATAGCAAAGTTTTGATAAAATATAGCAAAATTTGGTGAAAAAATTTCTCCAACCTGACAAAATTGTCTGCCAAGTCGGCGAAATTTTGCCAAATGTCACGGAGATTTCACAAGAAAAAAATCTAACAAAATGTCTGATGATATCGAAATTTAAAACCTTGCTCCAAAAACAGACAAATTTACTGATCTCTAGTGCAATTTACAGAAACTATCTAATTTCTCACTCAATCAAATAATCCAAATTACAACAAGTCTTTTTTTTTTTTTGGTAAAAGTTACAACAAGTCATATGCCTTAGAAACGTTATAAACAAATTTCCCATTTGATGAACATCATCACAAAGAGAAGAGAAAATCACATACCTCCAAGAAAGCCTTTCTTGATCTCCACCACCACCACCAAACATTCAAACCAAGCAAAACCCTTAAAACCCTTTTGCCCCAGCCTCCTTTACCTCCGAAACCAGGGATTTATCAGCCATGGAGAGGCAGTACTGAGCAATTTCCCTGAACTTGGGGACACTTCTAAGATCCACCTTGGTTCCATCTTTCAAAGTAATTACAATATCTCCCCATTCGCCAATGAAACGAGGCACCACTTGAACACCCTTAATCACTTTATACGAAAAATCACTTCTGTCTTGCCCTGTGAAACCAGAGATAACCGTAACCCTCAAGTTACTGAATCTGTATCTCAAGAAGAAAGCCCTAGAAACTGCAGCTAGAGTAAGCGGCAACCAAAGAAGGGTGAAACCCAGAAGGAGATTAGCAGCGAGATCGCCGTAGTGAGCGCCACCGTCGAAGAAGATGGTTTCTTCGGTGGGTTTCGAAGGGAAAGTGGTGAAGGTGGGTTTGTTCGTCGGCGAGGAAACGTGGAGTTTCGTGATGGGTCTGAAGCTGCTGGTTCTTTCCGAGATGGGTTTGGGAGGGAAGAGAGTGGAGAATTGTTTGGATGAGAAGATTTGCAGAGTTGCAGAGTTTGGTGAGAGGATTGGAGTGGACGCCATTGTTTTATCCGTTCAGGAAGGTCATGGATCGATTGACCTTAAACCACGCAGTCACTGCACCATTGGTTTCTGGTGTGGCTCGGACAGTTGGGGAGGAGTGTGTGTGGCAGTTAGTCGACCATTCGATTCATCTAACGTGCGCCAGGCGAAGATTTGCTCTCTTTCTGGAGTTCGGGTCGGGTCATGTGTTCCAATGGCAAATCATTGTGGGCTGTCTGGAGTCCGGAACAGGTCCGACCCTTCCCGACCAATCCTGATCCGGATTGCTGATATTGTCCGATACTGTCTGGTCCGGATCCTGTACAAAATTGGACCGCCTATTTTGTTTTAAATAATTTTTTTTTGGAGTGGCCACCGAACCGATGGTATCGATCGGGATCGGCCTAGACCGTCCAATTTATAAATTAAAAAAATATGAATCAGTTGTACCGGTTCTACCGGTCACGAACCGGTCCATACCTGTATTGGTTGTACAAATCCGGTCTAGAGCCTCAATATACAACAATTGTATCGTGGCTTGGAATCGAACCGGCACACGCACACAGACCAGATCAGTCCGATCCGTGAAACCTTGCTGTCAATGGCCTTGCTCTGAACAGGCGCATCTCCTTGGCCAATTTTCTTATATATATATATATATATATATATATTACTTTGGTTAGGCCCTAAACTGGTTTGTATGACTAGATCCAGACTAGACCGGCTGGCTTTGGATTCCTCCATTTAGCACTTGGCTTTGGCTAGGGCTATGTAGCTTGACATGGGCTTGAGCTTGGCTCGCATGAACTGAGCTTTCCTCCATTTGCAACTTGAGCCTTAGTTCAAAAAAAGCTCATAATCTTAACGAACTTGAACCGAGTTTGGGTAGATTTTGCTCGATTTATATATAATATCATACATCTATAAAAATGGGCTGGCCAAGCTTTAGTCGAACCATGCTCGGCCCCAATCCAACCCCATCATGAGAAAAAAAGATCCCAGCCCACCCAAGACTCGCTCATTGCCATATCTTTATAGCCCAAACCCGTCCTTACGAATAATCATAACGTTTAGGGTCAGGCCCGCATCGATCTTATCATTTAAAACCACAAGATTCATGAACACATACTTATAATAAATCAAGGCTATATCAATGTTTTACAAGGTTTGCATGAATCTTGTGAACTAATTACAACTCGCTAATAATAGTGCATATATCATGGTGACTAAAAGAAGAAAAAAAAAGTAAAATGCACAAATAAATAATTCTATTAGATCAAGCTTAGAGTTGCCATCGGTTCGGTGGCCACTTGAGTCATTTTAGCTTCAGAATTTTACTAATTAGATCAAGCTTAGAGTTGCGTCATCAAGGCAAGTGATGGAAAATATTTAGACTTGGGACTGGACTTGCTTTATATTGGCCCAGCTCAAGCCTAGTTCATCATGCTTTGCCTTTGACGTTAGCAACTTGTTCAGAGGGCTATATATGCTTAGTGAGTGAGGCAAGCTTCTGTGTCCACACCATGGTGCTGTGTATTTTTTTTGCCAAATCCAAATGCTTTTGGTGCGTACCAATGGCTTTACATATAGAGGCTTTGATTGTCCCGTAGCTGATGCTACATGTCCTTCCAATTAGGGGTATGGTTGTTTTATAGGTACTGATTAGCCATGCAACAACAAGATCCTACGGAAATGATTCGCTTTTGTGTACCAGCATAGATTCTTTTTCTTTTGGTAAGCATACCATGAGAGGTGCTGCATACATCTTGTGATGCAAACCATTTTGAACTAAATTTGGTATTAAACTCACAGCTGAGACTTCATGAACAGTATTATTTTGATGAATTCTATGTGCTATATATATATATATATATATATAAAGTGATTTATTAGTTGTTTTTGTTAAGAAAGAAATATAAATGAAGAAGAAATCAAGCATACACAAGACACAGATTTACGTGGTTCGACAAATAGTACCTACATCCACAAATACACACTAGATTCTACTATTCTCCAAAGTTAATTCGAAAAAAAAAAATGTTACAAAGAGCAACCACAAAACATATGATAAATACCTTGAAGTTAGGGCTAACTCTGTTGAGCCTCGATGAACCAATTCTTACAATCTTGTTTCTTGATAGAAATTTCATCTTCGAGCTAGTACGAATTATATTACAAGAGACAATAATAACAATATCAAATAATAAAATGCATTATTCCAACTAGTGTGGATTGACAATACGTATCTTATTCCTCCATTCTAATTTGTTAAAAACTATATATCAATCAGATTATAAATGTCCAAATCTTTTCAAACTCACACAATTCAAGTTCTTTTTGGTCTTCTTCTTGCTCTTCAGATCTTTTAACGAGTATCCTCGACATCTTATCATTAATTCTCCGTGTATATGTCCAAATCATCTTAACCTACTTTTCTTTATCTTAACACTCTCGAATTTATTCATTCCTTATACCATCATTTTGGATTCAAATCATATAAATAGGCAATAAATATGCATAAGCCCGATATTAAAGAAACCTACATGATTTTCAAAGAGTTTTTTTAAGGATGTTGGGATTATGTGTTTCACATTTATCGTCGTGCATCCTCTACATCAGGATAGTTACAGCCATCCTTACAGTGCCATTTAGAGGAAGCCACATGGACAGAGAAGCATTCTCCCAATCTTGTGCGCCCCCCACTAAAAAGGGTGACTAACATTTCTAAAGCCCTAAGAGAGCTATGAACCATAGTTTAAAATTTTGCTAATTTCAAGGATTTCAGAGGCACAAACGAAACTGAAATATCCAAAATTTCGGATATTTCGACAAAATTTCGGTGAAAAATAATTTTTTGATTAAAATAATTGAATGAAATAAAAAGTTGAAATTTCGCAAAATTTTGGCATATTTCGGACTGAAATTTCGGATATTTCACCAAAATAAATTCACTTTTTTTTTTTAAAGTATTTTACTATAAACTTAATTTTAGCCAATTTTTTTATTTCTTTTTTTATTTTTTAATTAGTACTAAGTCATAACTTAAAATATAAATAATAAAGTTGGTCAATAAAAAGTGATATCTTCATTAAAATATATATTATTTATGAATATACAAAGTTAAAAAAAAAAACAAATTATACTTTGATTAATAATGTGAAATAATACAAAAGTTTACAACTAATAAATACAACATTTATGTTTCAACATCCAAAAAGTATATAAGTATCCAAAATATATTCGATTCAAATGCAAACTAGAGGGGGGTCTAACGATATAAAAAAAATCTGTAATAAAAATTGATCATTTGGCCATAAATCCCTCAATCAATGATAATTGTAATAAATATGAACTATTTTTTAATTGTTTATTTTTTGCTATTTTTATTATTATTTTTTAAATTTTTTATTTTTATCCTATATTTATATGAGATCAATGGGGTTTCACAATTTTCATTGATACTAAGCCTCTTTTTTCTTCCATATAAGCATCAATTTTGTTCTTAAAATTATTAAACAAGATTTACAAAGGTATTTTCATCCATAAAATATATTGCAGTAAGCAAAAATCAATAATATTTTGCTACTTTATTGATAGCTACTAACGGAAGGGGTTTGTTGTAACACACTTTCAAACTATAGGGGAGGTGTTTGTGATGACCAAAGTTTAAGGGGTACTTTTTGTCATTATGCTAAACTCAAGGGTGTAATTTACCTTTTTTTCTTTTTTTCTTTTAATTGTATTTTAGACATTATTTCGGCCGAAATATCTGAAATTTTGGCCGAAAATTTCGTTGATAAAGTGAACATTTCGGGTGAAACAAATTTGGGTAAAGCACAAAAATTTCGTCAAAATTTTGTCTATTTCATGCACTTATTTCGCGAAATAATTCAGTCCAAAAAAAAGTCATTTCGGATTTCTTCCAACAAATCCAAAACCGAAATTTTAAACTATGAACCTAAAACCCATTTTTATCTTAACTGGCTTCTATCTCAACCGGTGACGGCCATGCACACGTGGCGCCCTCTAAATGGCACTGTAAATATGATTGTAACCATCCCACGATAGAGGCTGGGGAGTCGAATCTTATGGCCGTGCATCCTCTACAACGGGACGGTAACAGACCATCTTACAATGCCATTTAGAGGAAGCCATTTGGACAAAGATGCATCCTTCCAATCTCGTGTAGGTCCCACCCAAAAAGGTGACTAACATTTATAAAATCCTAAAAAAGACCTAATGAACCTGAACCAGCTTTTACTTTAAGAGACTTCTACCTTAACCGATGGCGATCATGTAAATCTGGTGCCTTCTATACGACGCTGTAAATATGACTGTAACCATCCTGCCCTAGAAATGGAGAACCGAATCTTATGGCTGTCGTGTAAAATTTTCTTTGTTGTACATGTACGAGTGAGGTGCACATGAAAAAAAAATAGCTGAGTAGGAAAGAGAGAGAAATGCTTTAGTGGACTTTAGGGAAGGGTACAATAACAAGTGGCACTGGATCACATGTATTCTGTATAAAGAGTGAAGACGACTTTTATCAAATGCCAAAGAAGAAACATTATACGATGCCTTCCCCCTTGTCCATCATCACATTGCCAAAAGTCCCCTTCACTACTTCACGAGAGCGACCATTTCCAACCCTTCTTGTTTCTTTCCTACTTCTGTTTGTCTTCTCTTCTCTTTGGAATGTGTGCTTCGATTCTCTTGAATTTTCTTTTTCTTTTTTATTATCTTCATGTAGATTTTGTTCACCCTTTTTAACCTTCTTTATCATTCAATTGTTTCATGAAATCAGTCTATACTTCATCACAAGAACTTTCCCCAAAGCACTTTCAAACAATTCTCTTTTAGAATATGACTCCAAAGCAACTTCAAAAAAAAAAAAAAACTAAAGCAAAATCCCTTTATTCCATGGCCAATGCTAGAGCTGAAACCATTACTAGTGGCCCTAATAAAACTTCAGATTCTCTATAATTTTTCCATGATCCAACCTAATAAAAATATTCTCTCAGAGATCTGGAATAGACCATTTGATCTAGTCACAGAAACACAGACCTTTCTATTGTATACATCAATGGAAAGGCAAGACTTTGATGAATTAAAGCCAATTCTATATGTATAGCATGGCTTCCTTGATAATCTATCTCACAAAGCCTTTCTCTGAACTGTGAAAAGAGTAAGCATGTAATTGATAATTGGGCACCATTCAATGGAAGTGGTGATGATCCGGCCATGGCCAGAAGCAGGGTTGGTCATCGATGCCGCAGAACATGTTACAGTAGCTTTCGTCTTGGACAGTTTGCTCGATCTTCGGGCATTGGAGATCTGATGATCTTGAAGAGTTTTGGAGGAGTTGGGCTACATTTGCAGGTCTAATGGAGGATGGAAAGAGGGATCTACTAGTTGAATGATGAGGAGGGAGAGGGCTGTCAATGGCTGCTGGTGCTCTTGAGATATCCAAGTTGATATCAGAACTGTTTCCATCACTTCTATTGCTGCAAGAACTTTCAGTTTCTTTATTGAGGTTGATGGATTCAGTAGGTTCTTTGCTTTTCAGAGCCAGTATCTGCATTCATTGAATTAACCAACCAATCAAGATGAAGCATGAACAAAGAGGAACTCATGAATTGACCCCACAACTCCATGCAGAAAAAATATATTGAAAAAAAAATTAATAATTTATAAGTAGTGATAACTATTTATATTAAATTCTAAGAGCTTTCTTCTTAGGAGCTATCACTAAGCTTTAATTTAGCTTCAAAACCTTGAACAATGAAGACTCCATAGAACAAGATAATAGGTTGGAACTTTTTTAAAAGAAATGGCATCTCTTTTGTTGTTGTTACTGTTGTTATATATACTGATGCTACTGAGGCCTTCAGGTAGTATTGATGATCCTATCGGTCGAGTTAAGCTTAGTAATTTCACTTTCTATTATGTTTAGCCCTAATTACAGGGTATTTTCCATGGCTGCTCTCTGTAGCACTTTTTTCTGAGCTTTGGAGAATTGTAGAATATGGTGTGTATCCGTGGTCGTAGGCACTATTTGCTGAACCGCGTAAATCTGTGTCTTGTGTGTGTTTGATTTCTTCTTCATTTTGTTTATCTTTCTTTCTTAACAAAAGACTTCATAGAACAAGATAATAGATTGGAGCTTTAAAAAAAATGGCATTTCAATTGTTAATTATTGTTAATTACAAACAATTATTTTGTCAAGAAATTTATAACCAAGAGAAGTAAAGGGTTCACCCAAATCATGATCAAATCCTAAACGTCAGAAAGCATTATGTATATATATATATATATATATATATATATATAACCAATACATCCTAAATATAATTTAACAGAAAAACACATTCTACTTGTAAAAGATCTCTATCAGGAAGAACAAGGAGAATCATTTCTACTGTTTTAGCTCACTTCCAATTGAAATATTTGAAAAATAATCAAAAGAAAAAAAAATGGATTATCCAAAATCTCAAATTTCTACTGAAAAAAGAAAGAATTATCAAGATCTATTTCACAAACATTAAAGAAAAGGACTAATTTTATTTAATTGTATGTGACGAAGTCATAGAACTCTTTACCTCTGCTTGAAGTTTCTTGTTATGAGCCTGAAGAGAATCGTTATCTGCCTTAACTGCTTCAAACTGTCTCTTGAGGTGGTCATAATCTTTCTCCAATTGTTTGGTCTTCCACCTTGCCCTCCTGTTCTGAAACCATATAGCAATCTGTCTAGGTTGAAGACCAAGAGCCCTTGCTAGCTGCATTTTCCTCTCAGGCTCAAGCTTATTACCCAATTCAAAGTTCTTCTCAAGTGTCTTAACCTGTTCCAAGTTCAGCCTCCTCTTCTTCTCTCCAGCTTGTGATCCATCATCAGACAAGTCATCCTCTCCACACATGTCAATACCTGAAAATGACATGGATCTCTTCCCTAGAAGTGATGCAACACCTGCACCACAACAACAAACATTCAAAACCCATTAAAAGATTGATCATCGAGAGAGAGAGAGAGAGAGAGAGAGAGAGAGAGAGGAGTAACCATGGAAGTCTGGAGGTGTGCAGGAGGGGAGGATTGGATTGAGAGAGGGAGGAGGGTGGTCCTCCTCTTGGTGAGGAGTCTGTAAGGTGATATTGGATGGGAAGAAGGCCATGGCATTGCAAGTCATGGCTCTCTCAGTCTCTTGTTGTCACAAATGGAAAAAGCTGCATTAATGGTGATCTGATCACTGTCATTGTAATAGAGATGGAGAAGATGATGCAAAGGGCAAGAGTGAGGGATTTTTTTGACTGAGATGTAATATATCAAAGAAGATTTCTTTTTTTTTTTTCTTTAAAAAAAAAAAGAAAGAACAAGTTCTTGATTGGAAAATATTGAAGGAAAGGTTATAAGCTTTAGAAGCTCTTAGTAAGAGTTTTGCCTTTCTAGATATTATCTATTTCCTTTAAAAAGAGGAAAAAAAAAAAAGATCTTTGATTTTATTAATTAATTAACAATATATTTTGTATCATGTTGATTTAATTTGAATTTTAAATAGTTGGCAGCTGTTTCCATTTCTTTTATTCTCTTTTGTTTTTTTTTTTTTTTTCATTGGAAAGAGAATTCAAATAATAGAGTTGTGAATTTTAAAAGAGAGAGAGAGAGATGGTCTCTTTTAAGGGACTGAAAGAAGTTTTTTCTTAGAAAAAAAGGGTTTTATGTGTGATAATCTTGTTTCAGTGAAGATGGGATATTTGATTAAAAAGGAGAAATTGGTGGTTGGCAGTTTCCTAGAGAGAGAGAGAGAGATGGGGCAGGAATCTAGGGATGGGGTCCAAAGGGGTACAGAGTTTGCTACCTAACCCACATACAGGGATCGTGCACCAGAGGGGAAGTTCTTTACCATCCATTATCCTTTCAGCTCAGTCACTGCGCAATGGGTTAGAATCCAGCTCTTAACCCTACCAAAAGCCCGTCCTTTCCTTGTTTTTGTGCCCATCTCTGATCTCTCTCTACTGCCACACCCAAATGGCCTTCGTCATCCTCTCTGTCTCTCCTCTCTCCTCTCTCCAACACCATTCATCTGATGATTCTGGTCATCTCTCAGTTTCTGACCTTTTTAATGTAAAATACGTTAAAATTTGTTACAAAATCTTAATATAAAATGTTAGAAACCTCTATTTTACGTACCTGTTTTTTTAGGATAAATTACATTACACCCCTTGGATTTACCATAATGGCAATACATACCCCTCAAACCTTGGCCATCACACACCTGCTCTATAGTTTGAAGATATGTTACAACAAACTCCTTCCATTTTTGTATATAACAATACATTTTAAGAACGATAATACCCTTCTATATATATATATATATATACCTTGTTTAATGATCTCAAGAGCAAAATATGTGCTTATTTGGAAGAACGAAGCTTCATAATATTAAAAATTGTGAAAATCCCAATTATCTCTTGTAATTATACGATAAAATAATAATTTAATTTTTTATTCTTTTAACATCCTTAAATAACATTGATAGCGGGGTATTATGGTCAAATGGTTAATTTATGTTACAAATCGTTAGGCCCCCCTCTGGTTTGATCCAATGGTAATGGTTAAAGTTTGAAGGGTACTTGTTGCTATTATATCAAATTTAAGGGGTTTCAATATAATTTACCCTTTTCTTTATGAGTTAAAAATTAAAAAATAATAATAATAATAATCCTTCATCGACTCGGAGGACTCACTCAAGACGGGTCGGTACCGAGTTAACTCGGAATCTTATGGGGAACACCCGTCTTTTCTGACTGTTTTTCTTTGCCCTTTATGCATCCAGACAGAAGTGTCATGGTCATTCCAGTTTACAAATACACAAAGCCCCCTCCCCTTTGCTTTTTATAGTCTCATCACATAGCAAGTCGATTGATTTAGGGTTTCTAGTCTAATCTTGGATTCATCTTTGACATTACAAAGACAAGTGGGTCATTTGTCCCTTTTTTTTATTAATCAAGTGGATCATGAGCTTAATCCAAATGGGTTAATAATTTAGGGTTTAATTGCATAGACAAAGCATCCATATCTTAAATCCTTATTTAGAAAGCAGGTTGTTGTTATGTGATGATGCATTTCGGAAGTACTTGTGATCCAACCATTGAGTCTGCCGATCGAGTTCGGTGTTGAGCTCCCGGGGTTGCAAGGGAAGAACTTCAGCCCAAATTTTTTGTAGAGCTGAAGAATATAGTAGTAATTTTATTTACTGTTATGTTTAACCTTAACAACAGGATATTTTGCAATACTTTTTCTGAACTTTGGAGAGTAGTAAAATCCTATGTGTATAGGTGGATGTAGGTACTGTTGTCGAATCATGTAAATGGCATGTAAATGGATTGCAAGGGGCAGAGCCCTCTACCCAATTTTTTTAAGAGTCGAAGAATATAATAGTAATTTCACTTATTGCTATATTTAACTCTAATTATAAGGTATTTTGTAATTGTAAGCGTAAATACTATTTACCGAACTACGTAAATTTATGTCTTGTGTGTGTTTGATTTCTTTTTTCATGTTGCTTATCTTTCTTTCTTCAACATAACTTTAATTAAAAGCCTGAAATTAACAACCACCACCTCTTTGCTTATGGTTGTTCCATTTCTTTCACCTTTTCATGGAATACGACTTTGGAGGGGAAAATTGTATGGGATGAGTCAGAGATGTCCGTTGATGGAGAAGTCATAGGTTGCTTTCATTTTTCTAGTGTGGGTTTATCTAAGGGAACTGGGACCCACCAATCTTGTATTGGTGGTGGTGGGGAAGAGGTTGTGGGTCCCAGAGTGTATTGCTTTAGTCTGCCCAAAACAAGCTCCACACATGCCTTTACTAGTTGGAAATTTAAGGGTACCCCATGAAAATGAGGTGGATTCATGTTCTTGTTTGTTGCTCAATTTCAAAAAAAAAGAAAAAAAAAGCTCAGAGTCTTCTCTTCCACATGTCCTCATGCTTCTGTTGTATTCAACTTATGTAGATCCCATGTGCTTTGCTTAGCTTGAGGTCATTGGCATCTCCACTGGTTTAGGTTTTGCTTCTCAGATATATTGTCTTTTAAAATACATATTTATCATTCAAAGACAAAAGAAACCTTCTGAACTCTTTATTTTTTTTTTTTTATACAGAGGACAGTAAATACAAAATATTAACATTTTTTTGAGATTTTTCACAGATAAAAATATTTGAAGAATCTATTGAATTTGATGAAGAGGATTAGATGACACCGTAAAAAAATAAAAAATAAAAAATAAAAGGAAATTGAGATCAAAACAAGGGCGGTAAACGGGTTGAGTTGAGCTTTGCCTAGCTTGGCTTGGGTCGTAAACCTTGAGCAAGGTTCAGGTTTGTTAAAAAAATTTAGGCTCAGACTTAATCAAACTCGTTAAAATATTTTGGGTTCAAATTCGGCTCATAAAAAACTCGACTTGTAAAAGGCTTGACTTGCAAAAAAGCTTAGATTAGTACAAACACATTTATATAATAATTAATTATTATTATTATTATTATTATATGTAATATAATATAATAACATGTGTATTTAATATTAATACATAATATAAGATATAGGAATATAAACATATAGTTTCATATACAACAGAGATGAACTTTAACCAAGCCGAGCCTACCCAAGATTGGCTCAAGTTCATTAAGATAATGAGCTTCTGTTTTTTTTGAACCCAAACTAAGCTTCGCTCACGAGCCTAATTAAAGAGCTTAAACTCGGCTCATACAAGCTGAGCCCAAGCCAAGCTAGCTCGGCTCATTAACAACCCTAATCAAAATGAGACAAATTTTGATTAGACCTGGGTTTAGTTTTGTCCAATTTTGATTATGCCTGAGCCCATGGCTCGCCTACTATATTGAAATTCAGACTCACTTTGTTTCATGGGCCCGATTCTATTTAAAACCAAAAGATCGTAATCGTCTTTCTCCATATGTTTCACCATTCAATGAAGTTTGTTTTTGATAATAGCTTCGAATCTTATAATTAAAAGAAAAATATAATATTAAAAATAAAAAATCTTTTCATACTAGTTTAAGACTATTAGACTTTTTAAACCAAGATTTGATAATTAAATAGGGATGATATTGTGAATGCTTGACTAGTAGATAACACTAGCATCCTTGAACATGATAAAATCATCCTACTGAATCTAATCTATACTATTAACGGAGAGGGCCTATCAAAAAGTGTGTCAAGATATTTTTAATTTTTTAAAAATATAACATTTAATAAGATAAAATATTTAATATAATTAAGAATAATAATATCTTTTGGTTTAGTCTAAGAAGCCATGGTTAAGTTTTCAAAATATTCGTTCTCATTTCTTTCAATTATTAAAAAAAATAATATGACAATAAAACGGTTAATATGTTCTAGATATGTATCAATGTGCAATACTACACATATCGCCTGCTAATGATTATGAAAATAAACTCACCCTTTGATGAAATCCTATAAAACATGATAAATATATATATATATATGGAGAGAGAGAGAGAGAGAGAGAGAGAGAGGTGATAGGGTTGGGCTTAATTAGACCAAGCCTGAGGCCAAACGGGCCATGGGCGGATCAGCTCAAATTGACAGCCCTATTCTAGACGTTCCGAGTATTGTGAGTCCAATACGAAGCTGCTCTGGACCTAAAAGTTCTAACCAAAACTCGACCGCGTTTGGGTGAAAATGACCGTCCATAATTGGCGGTAAAGTAGAAACGGATAACAATAAACCGTTAACTACCAGGAGAAAAAAAACAACAACAACGGACAATATACCGTTAAAGGTGGTAAAGGCATTCTACCTCGTTCGTTTACTTCAAAAGAGTTTCTCGCTCTTTTATTTGGTTTTCAAATTTCGGCCTTCAAGATTTGTCTCTATATTTTCTGTAATTTTCCATGAAAATGGTGATTTTTTATTTGCTTTTCCATTCGACCGTTTCGAATTGTAAAAGATCTCTCTGAGCAATCCAAATTTCCAATAAACTCTTCATCGCTTCGAAGAAATTGAGATGGTTCGATTGAGTTGAAAGATTCAAGTTTTTCTTATTTTTACAAGTTCGTTGATCTAATCAAACAGAAAATGTTTCTTAAGCTAATTCTCGAATTCCTATAAAAGAAATTGCATTGCTTTTGTTATTCTGGTTGTTATTGCTCATGGGTTGCACAAGCTCGAAGAAATCTCGATTCAGCCATTGCCGGAGCCCAAACATTTCTGCTCCTCGCAATTGCTCAAAGCAATTCCATCACCCAGCCCAGCGTAAAGGCGAGAGCTATCATGTCGTTGCTCTCAAATCCTCCACTCTCGGTTCTCTCAAGCTCATCGACGACGATGAGAAAGAAGACAACGGCGATCAGAAAATCACAGAAGCGATGAACATGGAAGCCAAGGACTGGTCCAATATGATCAATGAGAAAATCCCCAATTGCATCATCCCTAAAACACCCACGTCAATACTTCGTCGAGAATCAGAAATCATCAACTCTTGGGAATTAATGGAAGGAATCCAAGACGACAGTCCGGACTATATTCCCAGTATCGTCGACCGGAGCTTCTCGTTCCACGTCATCCCCGACTCCACAACCCCTTTCGATCAATCTCCCAAATCAAAACTACCACAAGAGAACCAAATCGAATCCGAGAAACCCTATTGGTTTCAGATTACAGAGAACGATTCGAATCCTAAATCCGAATTCAAATCCATTGCTTTCGATTGGACTTTCAGGAAATCTATGGAAGAGCTCCCGCCGACGAACCCCTTCCACCTCCGGTCGTCGGAGATCGAGGGTTCCAGATGCCCGCCACGTGGCGAGGACAAGGTGGTGGTTTACTTCACGAGTTTGCGGGGCATTAGGAAGACGTACGAAGCGTGTTGTCACGTGAGGGCGATATTAAAGGAATACGGAGTTAGAGTGGACGAGAGAGACGTGTCGATGCACTACAGGTTCAGGGAGGAGTTGAAAGGGCTATTGGCATTGGGTGGTGACGATGGGTTGGTGTTGCCGAGGGTGTTTGTGAAGGGGAGGTGTATAGGAGGAGCTGAAGAGGTAAGGCAGTTGCACGAGGGAGGAAAGATGGGGAAAGTTCTAGAAGGTTGTGATCAGGTGGTGGTGGTGGAGGAAGGTGGTGGTGGAGTGTGTGAGGCATGTGGGGATTTTAGGTTCGTGCTTTGTGAGACGTGTTCAGGGAGCTGCAAGATTTATTATGGTGATGATCAGTGTGGGTTTCATCGCTGTACTAATTGTAACGAGAATGGCATTCTACGTTGTCCTATTTGCTGTTATTAGGATATTTAAGAGATTTTAATGGCAGAAATTAAGAACAAAGGTTTTCTTTTCTTTTCATTTTTTGTACAGAAATCAGCTCTGACCAAGGTTTCAAGTCTCGGGGATCACGGATCGTACCGGTCCTGGCGGTACCAGCCGGTCCAGATTGGATCGCCCATTTTAAAAAATAAAAAAATTTGATCAGCTGATCAGTCACCAGCATGGCGGTATCAATTACCGGAATGATGGTTCCGGACCAGTCCAGGTCAATACCTATTGAACCGTTTCATTTATAAATTAAAAAACAAAAAGGAAAACTTTGAATTGGTTAGACCGGTTTCACAGGTCACTGGACCGGTTGTACCAGCCAGTCCGTACCAGTATCAGTTGGACCAGTCCGATCTAAAGCCGCTTGATAAAATAGTTTGGCTTGGGATCTGACATGACCTGGGCGATCCTGGTACTGACCGGATCGGTCCGATCCTTGAAACCATGGCTCTGAGGATGATATAACAAGACGAGTTGAAGTTGAACAGAATTGCACGAGACAATCAGTAGTGTGTATATATGGAGTATAGTTTTTTGGCTGGTAGAGCAGATTTTGCATAATTTTGTGTCGCCAGACTTCTTTACTTGAAAAATAAAGGGATGTGTAACAGAAATTTTTTTAAGGACAAAAACGTTTGTATTTTTTCATTCAAGTTTCTTTAATTTTCTTTGGATTTCAGTGAACATGATACAACACAACTGAACTTAAAATTTCACAAATATAAACATTAAAATTATCTGAAAAGGAGGAAGAAAAAATATATATATTCTACGCATATTGGCCTGTAAAATGGAAAATGCCAAGATTTTCACAAACCCTTTACACAGATCTTGACCTCAGGCATACCCTTAATAGTAGACACCAGACAGCCGGAAATATAACTCTCCGATGGCAACCTAATTTACTCGAAATACATTTAATATGAATAAGGGTAGGAAAAATGAATGAATTTGAATATGGAATGCATGGTATGAGAAATAGTTTTTGTTAGATGATGAATACACTGTACCTTTTTGTCCGGTTTGCTGGAGAACCCTATAAAGGTCGTCGTTGCCTTGTTAAAGATGGGAAATCAGCCAAAATGAAAACCTGATGACCTGTAAGAAATGTTTGACAGCTCCGGCAGCTTACGAGTTGCAATGACACCTGCAGCAAGGGCAAAGACGGAAGCCAGAACAAAGGCCAGAACATTTCCTCCTCCAAAGAGAGCGTCCCACGGACCCGCGTCAAGGGAGACAACCATCTATAAACAGTCAAGCAAACATAAACAAGCTCAGTGTAAACAAGAAGAATGCACCACAAAAAGGAGATGGTTGTAGGGATTATATATCATTCCTTAGTACAAATACAAGAAAGCAATATCTGTTACAAATAACATAGGAAGCACAAGTACAAGAAACCAACATCTGTTACAAATAATATATAAAGCTCTATTTTGAAACTAATACAAAAGAAAATAATGTAACAGTTCTAATTTTCCGTAACTAAGAAGACAATAATTCTTTTTCAATAGCTAGTGCTGCAGCTGTTTGAAATAGGGGTGTAATTCGATCAGTTTGGTTCAGTTTAGTGGTCTAACCAAAGCCAAACTGAATTACACTGCATTAAACCGAAAACCAAAATACAAACCGATTTAGAAAACCGAAAACTAAACTGAACGCATATGAACGTATGCACGCATATACCCACACATATGCACGCACATATATGTGTGTGTATATATATATGTATGCATAATCTACTACCCTTGCACCCATCCACTTACACATCGGTTCAATAAAGAGAGAGCTTATGCCAAGAACAGCCTAAGGAAAAAACAAGAAATAGTACTTACAAATCAATTTTACTTGACAAGGAAAAATGAAGACAATCCCAATATATCATTGCCCTAGTGTCCTTATTTCAGCTTTAATTGATTGTGAAAAAATCTTGCAAAAATAAATTTAACTAATAAAAGTTGAGTTCTTACTGAATTCAATAGCAAACCAAATGCACCTTCTCTGACACCTTTATCATAATCTTGCACTTCAGACGCATTCCCTTTTGGATTCCCATGGTAAACTTCTCTCCCCATCCAATTTGTATCGAAGAGAAAGAACGGAAACCATGATAGCTGCTGCGTGCAAGAAATATGCTTCTTACAGTCGGAAGAAACAGATAAAAATAAGATCTCAAATAGCAGTCATCTCATAATTATTAATGAATGCCCTAAGGTTAGATTGAGATGTCTATCTTAGTCACAGAAAACTAATTATTAATACATAATTATTGGAGTACATACACAACTGAGAGCCATGACGAGGAGCACCGAATGCATTGCAGGTGGCAAATGCCTCATGCTGGTCAACAGATTGACCAACACTGCTCCAGGTCCATCATTAAAGACTTCATTTTGATCCTCTTCAATACTTGACCTGAGATGCTTTGAATTCTGATCCATATCATTACCGCTTACAGAACTAGTCCCAGATAAACATTCATTATCTGGCTTTTTGGACATTGAATTCGGAACTACAACGCTTGATTGCTGAGTGTTGTTCGATAGAGGAGCAGAATCTGATATACGATGGGGCTGATTTGCAACAAGCTGAACCTCTTTAGCAAAATATACAGTGACAAGTGTACGTACGGTCAAGAAGATCTGCATATATACAAGAGGAGGTGTTATAATTGTGGTGAAATGCATATGGCACAATCAGTGAAACACACTTCAGCAACAAACTAGACTGCAGCAAATGAATTTCTCCTTGAAAATGACAAACATGAGAACTAATAAAATTAAATCAGATGATAATAAACCAGAAAGACTTTCAGAACCTTCATGAATCAATATGGGATTTTGCAGGACAAGAGAACTGCTCTAACAGAATATTTAACAATCAGGAGCAAGAACGAAATAAAAACGAGGAAAGATGATTGGCGTAGCAATGGAATTACAGAACACTGACGTGTGCAACTGCAGTACTGAAATATCCAAAGAAAGACTATTTTTTGGCACAAAGATAGAGGAAGGCTTCAAGCTGTTAAGAATCTGATGGAGGAGTTAAAAGAGCATATTGTAAATGGCAAAATGATTCTGTAGTTTGGTAAAAGAATGTCAATATTGCTGTTGTTAACATCCTTCTCTTTTTCTTCTTATTCTTAACTAGCATTTTCTTAACAGTATAAACACATAAAATTTGCTTACAATCAAGAAAGGAAGAGCCAAAAGGAAAAATCAAATATGACCAAAACGCATTACTTCTAGCAGGAACCACCTCTTTAAGGTAAAAAATTTACTTATTACATGAGATCAAAAGTCTTAGAAAAAGCTCCAACAGACAAGTTGCAACTCTTCACATCATTTCTAGCTTATCGCCAATAACGCTTATGTAACATTCTTCATAATATCAGAAGAATCACTAAACTTGATAATTTTTCAGTGCTTTTCATTTTTCTGCTCTAGTTACTATTATTCAGGAAAGAATTAAAAAAGAAGAAGAGAAAATTCGGATAAATATACTGAACAATAATAATATAGTTTTCATAAACACCCAACTTTTAAACTTTCCAAAAGATAATCTGTCTATAGACTGTATAAAACACACATCCCTGTGCACCACACTTAATCAGATCTTCTGGTTTAGGAAACCAAACGCCTAATGACCCATCCCCACTTTCAAGACTATTTAATCTCTGCCATCCAAATTCTATGAGTTAACATCATATAGGATCTGACCCATCCAATTCCAATCTATGGAGATCCTCCAGCGTACTGAACATAACCTCAAGTAATTTTAAACGCAACCCAAAGCAGGGTTTTTGTGACAGAAAAGGACAGTACCCAAAGGTTGAGTCAAATGACATCCTTACATTAAGTTTACATTCCATATACTCAGTTCTAACTCGACTTATTTTAAAACCTTTTGATTCCATGGTTTTCCTCCATAATTATAGGTTTGCATTTACTCAACTATTATCCAATCTTTCATGATATCACGCACCAACTGTCTCCAATCTCTCATAATGTCTTTTTTTTTTATAGTAAAACAGGAAACATTTTATTTAAACACACGTCGGCCACAAGTCCGGCCCAAACGATCATCCAGAAGAAGATTACACAAAAAGGGGGGTGGTTTGTTTAACCACAAGCAAGAAAGATTCAAAGTAGCTTCAGAAGCTAACCTATCAGCAACAATTGCCCTCTCTAAAGATATTAGTAATAAGAACATGAGTAAAACTAGATAGCAAAAGATTACATTGGTGAACAAGGGCTTTAAGTCTCCACGGAGGCTGCAAATTACCCTTCAGGATTTGGATTACGACATTGTTGTCCCCTTCAAACTCAATATGCAAAAAACCCATATTCA
>JAUPMG010000002.1:12482246-12495712 GCA_031762675.1 Pachysandra terminalis | reverse complement strand
CGCCCAGGTATGTGAATGAAAGAAAAAAAAAATTAAATGCTTTTTTTTTTTTTTTCTTTCATTCATATGTGCCGGTGGCCAATAGAGTGCCGCCCGCACTCACCCTCACGGCTTGGCCACCAGCACAGGATCCGCTCTCATAAAAAAAACGGACAATCGACCGTTAAAGGTGGTAAAGACATTCTCCCTCGTTCGTTTACTTCAAAAGAGTTTTTCGCTCTTTTATTTGGTTTTCAATCTTCCGCCTCGAAGGTTTTTCTTTATTTCTTCTGTAATTTTCCATGAAAATGATGATTCTTTATCTGCTTTTCCATTCTTCTTTCATTCGACCGTTTCGAATAGCGAAAGATCTCTGAACAATCCAATTTACCAATCAACTCTTCATCGCTCCGAAGAAATTAAGATGGTTTGATTGAGTTGAAAGATTCGATCTTTTCTTATTTTTGCAGGATCGTTGATCTAATCAAGAGGGAATGTTTATTAAACTAATTCTCGAATTCCCATAAAGGAAATTGCTCCTGGTTATTATCGTTCGTGGGTTGCACAAGCTCGAAGAAATCTCGATTCCGCCATTGCCGGAGCCCAAACATCTCTGCTCCTCACAATTTCTCAAAGCAAATCGACCACCCATCCCAGCGTAAAGGTGACAGTTATCACGTCGTTGCTCTTGAATCCTCCACTCTCGGTTCTCTCAAGCGCAACGATAATGACGACGACGATCAGAAGAAGATCACTGAAGCAATGATCATGGAAGCCAAGGCCTGGTCCAACATGATCAATAAGAAAATCCCCAACTCCATCTTCCCTAAAGTACCCACCTCGGTACTTCGCTGTGAACCGAAAATCATCAACACTTGGGAATTAATGGAAGGGATCCAAGACGAAAGCCTGGATTATATTCCCAGTATTGTCGACCGGAGCTTCTCATTCCACATCGTCCCCGATTCCACAACCCCTTCGATCAATCTCCAAAATCAAAACTACCACAAGAGAACGGCGTAGAATCTCCGAAACCCTTTTGGCTTCAAATTACAGAGAACAATTTGAATCCCAAATCCGAATCCAAATTCATTGTTTCCGATTGGATGTTCAGGAAATCTATGGAAGGGCTCCCGCCGACGAACCCCTTCCACCTCCGGTCGTCGGAAATCAAGGGTTCCAAATGTCCGCCACGTGGCGAGGACAAGGTGGTTGTGTACTTCACGAGTCTGAGAGGCGTAGGAAGACGTACGAGGCGTGTTGTCACGTGAGAACAATATTAAAGGAATACGGAGTTAGAGTGGACGAGAGAGATGTGTCGATGCACTATAGGTTCAGCGAGGAGTTGAAAGGGCTATTGGGATTGGGTGGTGACGATGGGTTGGTGTTGCCGAGGGTGTTTGTGAAGGGGAGGTGTATAGGAGGGGCTGAGGAGGTAAGGCATTGCACGAGGAAGGAAAGATGGGGAAACTTTAAGTAGGTTGTGATCAGGTGGCGGTGGTGGTAGAGGAAGGTGGTGGTGGTGGGGTGTGTGAGGCATGTGGGGATTTTAGGTCTTGCTTTGTGAGACGTGTTCAGGGAGCTGCAAGATACATTATGGTGATGATGTGTGGGTTTCATCGTTGTACTAATTGTAACGAGAATGGCATTCTACGTTGTCCTATTTGCTGTTATTAGGATATTTAAGAGATGTGAATGGCAGAATTTAAGAAGAAAGCTTTTTCTTTTGTACAGAAATCAGCTCCGAGGATGATGATATAAGAAGGGTCGAAGTTGACGAGAATTGCAAAATGGAACAGTCAGTAGTGCATATATATGGAGTTTATTTTTGGTTGGTAGAGCAGATTTTGCTCAACTTCGTATCGTAAGGCTTTAGGGGGGTTCAGTTAAGTAGTTTAAGAGGAGATATGTAACAGAAATATTTCAAGGACAAAAACTTTGGCTCTCCGTTTGGATAGCCGAATATATGCATATTAGTGTGGATCCCAGATAATGTTTCAATCAACCTCACACAGAAAAATGACCCCTTCTATTTTCGAATAGAAAGGAAAATGAAAATGTGAGAAGAGTATATTCTCCATCCTATCCTCCTTCACCACCGAAGTTTCATTCTTCCTGCACTTAAAATAGATAGATGAAAAACGTTTTTCATTATTTTTTTGGTGACGTGAAACCCTTGAACCCACTTAGTGGAGACAGGGTAAACCCTGGATCATGACCCCACTCACAAAGACCATATATCAAGTAAGTCCTCTGGTTTCTGAGCTGGAGATCCTATTCTGTTTTTTCATTCAAGTTTCTTTTATATTCTTTGGATTTCAGTGAACATGATACAACACAAGTGAACTTGTGATTTCATAAATATGATTTTTTTTTTTTTTTTTTTTTAATTTAATGTTCATGAATCACAGAATAAATCGTCGCAAGGGATTTCTTCTCCAGATCTTAGACGCTCCCTTTCTGAGAAAATTACAACACACTACATGACTGTCCATATGAGCTTTTACTTAGAATTCCTCAATTAATGAAAAAAAAATATATAATAAAAAACTTAATCCTCCATAATACAAAAGACAAATTAGGAATCAGACAATGGCAATAGTAAATGGTACATTTATCTTAAATGGTGTGTCGAGCTCATGTCTACTTCAGTGCAACATTTTAGCATCAGTGCAGCTTTAACCCACATGGGTTAGCTCAACTGACAGCCTCTCCAGCTCAGGAACTGGAGGTCCTAGGTTCAAGTCCCCGGCCTTACCTGATATATGGTTCCTATGGGTATGGGTGGGGTCAAGTATCTGGGGTGTACCCTATCACCTCTACGTGGGGTCAAGGCTTCAACATTACCAAAAAAAAACTTTTAGTAATGACAATAAACATTAAAATTATCTGAAAAGGGGGGAGGAAAAAAAAAATATATTCTATGCCTATTTGCCTGTAATATGGAAAATGCCAAGATTTTAACAAACCCTCAACACAGATCTTGACCTCAGGCATATACACTAATAGTAGACACCTGACAGCCGGAAATGTAGCTCTCCGATGACAGCCTAATTTACTTGAAGTACATTTAATATGAATAAGGGGAGGAAAAATGAATGAATGTGAATATGGAATGCGGTATGATGAGTATTTTTGTTAGATGATGAATACACTGTACCTCTTTGTCCGGTTTGCGGGAGAACCCTATAAAGGTCGTCGTTGCCTTATTGAAGAAGGGAAATCAGCCAAAATGAAAACCTGATGACTGTTTGACAGCTTCGGCAGCTTACGAGTTGCAACGATACCTGCAGCAAGGGCAAAGACGGAAGCCAGAACGAAGGCCAGAACATTTCCTCCTCCAAAGAGAGCGTCCCACCGACCCGCGCCAAGGGAGACAACCATCTATAAACAGTCCTGCAAAGATAGACAAGCTCAGTGTAAACAAGAAGAATGCACCACAAAGAGGAGATGGTTGTAGGGATTATATATCATTCAATAGTACAAATACAAGAAAGCAATATCTCTTACAAATAACATAGAAATCACAAGTACAAGAAAGCAATATCTGTTACAAATAATATAGAAAGCTCTACTTTGAAACGAACACAAAAGAAAATAATGTAACAGTTCTAATTGTCCATAACAAAGAAGACAATGATTCTTTTTCAATAGCTAGTTCTGCAATTTTTCGAAATAGGAGTGTAATTCGGTCAGTTTGGTTCGGTTAGTGGTCGAACCAAAGCCAAACTGAATTACATTGCACTAAACCGAAAACCGAAATACAAACCAATTTAGAAAACCAAAAACCAAACCGAATTACAATAAATAAAACTGAAAATGAACCCAACCAAAAAAATTCGGTTTGACAAAATTAACATTATTTTCTATAAAACACACACATGCATACACACACACACGTGCGTCTATATATATAATCTACTTCAGTTTAGTCGAAGCCTTAACCGTAAACCGAACTAAATCGGTTTGTTGTTTTCTAGACCATAACCAAACCAAAATGGAAAAAAAAAAAAAAACAAACTGAATTTTTTCGGTTTGGTTTGTTTGGTTTTCGGTTTAGACCGAACCAATTGACACCCCTAGTTTGAAATTCCAAACTCATAATTACCAATCACTAATACATGTTTAAACGATCTCGAAGTTTCAGTTTCGGATTGATACAGGTAAGTACTGATCACAAAGAAGATCCCATTGTAAGATTAAAGGGTTATTTTGCTTCAACATTGCATGTCATAACTAAAATTTTAAAATAGAAAACGGAAAAACACTGAACTTATCTGAGGAATAACAATTGCAAGATTTAGAACCCCTGTGGCCAATCCTGCAGAATTGAAGATACTGTTCAGAGTCACAACTAACTGGCTGCAGCATCAGATGACAACATAAAATAAAGAGATGGTAGAATAGATGTTCAAACCTTGGCCACCTCCTATATCAGCAGTCAACTCTGCCATCACAGAAAATGGAACACTATAGGTAATCTGCAAATAAACGTAAAGTTATTGCATGCAAACTCAACAAACAAATTTGCAGGAACAAATAAAAGGACCCAGATTGCTGCATAAATCATTGTACTCACAGAAAGAGGAAAGCCAAGTATAGTAAATACAACTAAAGCAACAATCTTGATTGTCCCATTTCCTCCAATCACATGTTGAATTCCATCCATATAATCCCTGACAGAAAACCAACTAATGATGGCAGTGCTTGCCATGCAGGCAAACACAATAAAATTACTGATTGCCCACACTACCCTTGCATCCATCCTCTGACACATCGGTTCAATAAAGAAAGAGCTTATGCCAAGAACAACCTAAGAAGAAAACAAGAAATATTACTTAAAAATCAATTTTACTTAACAAGGTAAAACATAGACAATCCCAATATGTCATTGTCCTAGCGTCCTTATTTCAGCTTTAATTGATTGTGACAAAAATCTTGCAAAAAGAAAATTTAACTAAAAAAATTTGAGTTCTTACTGAATTCAATAGCAAACCAAATGCACCTTCTCTGACACCTTTATCATAAGCTTTCACTTCAGACGCATCCCCTTTTGGATTCCCATGGTAAACCTCTCTTCCCATCCAATCTGTATAGAAGAGAAAGGACGGAAACCATGATAGCTGCATGCAAGAAATATGCTTCTTTTACCAAAAAAAAAAAGAAATATGCTTCTTACAGTCGGAAGAAACAGATAAAAATAAGATCTCAAATAACAGTCATCGCATAATTATTAATGCGCATAATTATTAACGAATGGCCTAAGGCTAGATTAAGATGTCTATCTTAGTCACAGAAAACTAATTAGTAATACATAATTATTGGAGTACATACCCAACTAAGAGCCATGACGAGGAGCACCGAATGCATTGCAGGCGGCAAAGGCCTCATGCTGGTCAACAGATTGGCCAACACTGCTCCAGGTCCATCATTAAAGACTTCATTTTGATCCTCTTCAACACTTGACTTGAGATGGTTTGGATTCTGATCCATATCATTACCACTTACAGAACTAGCCCCAGATAAACATTCATTATCTGTCTTATTGGACCTTGAATTCGGAAGTACAACGCTTGATTGGTGAGTGTTGTCCAATAGAGGAGCAGAATCTGATACACGATGGGGCTGATTCGCAACAAACTGAACCTCTTTAGCAAAATATAGAGTCACAAGTGTACATACAGTCAGGAAGACCTGCATATATACAAGAGGAGGTGTTATAATTGTGGTGAAATGCATATGGCACAATCAATGAAACACACTTCAGCAACAAACTAGACTGCAGAAAATGAATTTCTCCTTGAAAACGACAAACATGAGATATAATTAAATTAAATCAGATGAAAATAACCAGAAAGACTCAGAATCTTCATGAGTCAAAATGGAATTTTGCAGGAAAATAATTGCTTTAACAGAATATTGAACAATCTGGAGCAAAAACAAAATAAAAATGAGGACAGATGATTGGCATAGAAACGGAATGACAGAAAATTGACAAGTGCAACTGCAGTGCTGAAATATCCAAAGAATCTGATGTAGCTGGAATAAAAAGAGTATATTGTAAATGGCAAAATGATTCTGTAGTTTGGTAAAAGAAGGTCAATAGTGCTGCAGTTGGCATTCTTCTCTTTTTCTTCTTATTCTTAACTAAGTACCGTTTCCTTAACAGCCCAAACACATAAAATTTTCTTACATCAAGAAAAGGAAGAGCCAAAAGGAAAAATTAAATAAGACCATAAAGTATTCCTTCTAGCAGGAATAAACACAGCAGTAACCACATTGGACGCAAAGCCATCTTTGAAGCGAGATTATAGATCCAAGGGAAGATAAGAAAAAGGAAAATGAAAGTCATTCCAAAACTTAGTCATATTACCTTTTCCAAAATCATAACAAATAAAGGAAGAAGGGAACAATTCAACAATATGATCCCAAGGACTAAGTGTACGAAATCAAGCATGTTTTTTTGCAAATTACAATCCTTATCTTTATCATTCACACCAAACTTGCTTTCAAATATCACCGAATAAAAAAAGCACTCAGATACTTCCAAAACTATTTTCTTATCCCTCCAGATTATAGTGCCCTTCCTCCTTTGCTTCAACACTACATCTCATGTAACAAAGACGATCTTCAAAGTCCATGCAACAATCCCATAGAAACTTCTCTGGAAATTTCTCAAGTCCTACTGCTATCTTGATGAGTTTTCATAAAAGCCAAGGTAGAAAACCAAGAGATTCATGCATGAACTTTAAAAGAAAGCTACCGACCAAGGATCCTTACTTGCAACCATTGTACTCCAAAATTCTGAAAACTTGGCATAACCCGCCCTTCAACAGAAGACAAGGTAATACAAAGGCCACACCTCCATGCATCCCAAAACATTGGTAAAATATGTGTGGAGTTGCTCTTCAAATGGATGCCAGCAAAACAAATCTTTTTTCCAAATATAAACCCAGGTTAGTTGCTGCTGATGAAAAGAACACGTAACGGGTTCCAAAGATTAGTCATTTCTATCAAGTTATTGGAATCCACTTCTTGAGTATTATCTCCCAGATGATTCTCAGTAAGTGGTAATTAAATATTCTCGAACAGAAAAATGGAATTTTTCTTTGATGTGCAACTTTTAAAATTTTGTGTTGAGATAATAAGTTACAAGAGAAGAGAGATATCCATCAAAAAAAAAAAAGAAGAAGAAGAAGAAGAAGCAGCAGAAGCAGCAGAAGCAGAAGGCAACTCACCACTGCCACTAGAAAGGCCGCTTTCAGATTTCCACAGGCTTTACAGCAAGCTTTATTTATAAGGAAAGGAAACCATCTGTACAAGAGTGAGAAGTCAGATCATCCAAATACTTACAAATATAAGTGAAGAAGTTAGATAATGTGCAATAAACAGAAGTATAATAAGTTGATTGGGCAAAGATTGTTCTGGTCACAAAAGAAAGCTACACGTCTTGAAGTTTAGACACCTTAAACTTAAGTCCGAAGCTTGAATGAGGAAGAAACAAATCTACGAAAGCAGAGAATAAACTATAGAATGCTAAAGCATTTAAACAAAGTCTGGTATCAGTATAGATATAATATTCATGAAGTTTCACCTGTGCCAACTTCCACTAGCACCAGCAGAAAAGCCTAGTATATTTCCAACAGCCATCCATGAGCTAAATATTGCATTTGCTGAATTTCTTTGATTGGGACCTATAATATATAAAACTCCTTAGTGCATTCTGAATTAGTTTTGTGGTTACTGAAAGCTAACTTGTAAAAAGGGAACCAAAATCAGAATGTTAATATCCCAATATTGACCTGCACGAAACCAAGAGACAAGAGCTCACTTGAGAGATCGGCCAAAAGAGCATGAGCTGGACCCTACAAATATAAGAATTACACATTTTTCTTAGAGTGATACATAGATTTTGTATGAGATTAGTTGATCAATATAGAAATAATGGAAAGGCAAATACTAACTTTACTAATGAGCTTACTTGCACTGTATTGTTGGCAAGATCTAGCATCCAAAAGCCAATGATGAAGACAATAGCTGCCCTTGTTCGTGTGCCTTTGAATTGACTACATTCACAAAAGATGCCTGGTCAGACTAAATCCCCTAAATGGATATACAGTACCAAGAGCTAGTAAAAGAGCAACAATCACCTGCAATGCTCCTTCGTATCTCCTAATATGTATCCAATGTCTGCAGAAAAGCCGATTATTGTTACCTAAATAATAAGAAACCATTTTGTCAAAATAAAGGGTGCATAGAACCACTAGTAAAAGAATCTAACACAAGTCCCAACGAAACTCACAGCAGCAGAGATCATGAGAGATCCAATAAGAATAAACGGTCGTCTTCTTCCATATTTTGAAGAACATTTATCACTCCAAATACCAACACAAGGTTGAACCTAAACACCAAGATGCCAACAAGACAATCAATAGAGCAGCTAAAGTAAGGGATGTCAGTAGGAATGAGTTATGCTAGGAACTAAATGAGTGAATGAGCAGAAGTGGCAAATATTTGTTAACCATAACAAAGGGCAGATAAAAAACTTTCCTTCATGAATTTAACATGTTAAAGAAACCTAAGAGGAAAAACATAGCTACGTGCTGGATCTACGGCAAAGCAGTCTACAAAGTCCACCTGCTAAGATAACCTTCTAATAGATGGAACTTCTAGAATGTTCGTCATTAGACATAATTACAGGTGATCCAACACTCAGATATAGTATATGTTTATAAATAAAATTCGATTAGGTACTTAATAAATATTTCTAGAAGTAATATATACATGTATGCTAAATTCAGGAATAAAGTTATTCCACCAAATAGAAATAAGAAAAAAATTTAAATATTTTAGGAGAACTGATATGCTGCTGCTTCTTTTATGAATTACAATGTCAAATGGTAAAAGGAAAAAAAAAATCTTCTATTCTGTTTATCAGGTCCAAATTTCCTAAAAGAAGAAACCAGAAAAAAGTCAGCAGTCACAAAATAAAAAAGCCTTTCATCAACCACCAGTGTACAAATGGTGGAATGGCAATTATGACTTTTCTGCATTGATTATTCATGCTGTACTAGTATAATAACAACATGCCAGTGTTAAGTAGCATAATTCAAAACAGCATGAAATCCATTTAATCCCAATCAAAGCACAAAGTAACAAATGGGATTGGGAAGCTCCACATTGAATTAGCTAATCAGTTGAACATCCAGGAACTGAAATGATATGCATTCTCACCAAGCAACATCATATTGATTTGGATGATTCAATGTGGAATCAGCTGCCTTTTAAATACCATACAATGCAAAAGAAGCAATTGTACAGAAGTTTAAGTATAACATGCCATCTTCCCTGACATTAAATGTTCCACTGACTTTTTCCAAGGTGACAAAGAGTCAAAGACAATGTAAACCAGTTTGGCATACATATCCAGGTTTGAAATAGTAGATACCCACTTGAACAAGAAACAAAATGTTACAATGTCCACTCCCAAAAAGTCAATCAACCTGAAAAGCAACATGTTACTAACTAAAAGAAGAAACTGTGGTTATTATGAAAAGTAACATAATTCGAACAGCACGAAATCCTATTAATCCCAAAAAATGCAAAAAGTAACAAATGGGATTGGCCAACCATGCATTGAATTAACTATTCAGTTGAATATCCAGGAACTGGAATGATTTGCATTCTCACCAAGCAACAACATGTTGATTTGGATGATTCGGTGTGGAATCAGCTGATTTGCTAACACCACGCAATACAAAAAAGAAAAGAAAAAAGAGACAATGGTAGAGAAGATTATGCAAACACAGAAAAAAGAGCTTAAAGTTAAGTATAGCATGCCACTTCCCCGATATTAAACGGTTCCAAAGACCTTTTTTGGGGTGAGAAAAGACAATGTAATCCAATCTGGCATGCAAGTCTAGTTGTGAAGTGGTAGTAACCATTCAAACATGAAAAGTGGGCGTAATATCCACTCCCAGAAAATTCATCAACATGAAAAGCAACATGTTAAGAAGGGACTATAGGTATCATGCAAAGGTATGCTACCCGCATCTTAGATATAAAACAGTAGTTCTGCACATTTTCCCAACAGGTGGAAGGAAGAGGCTGTGATCACCTACCACGAGACCTGTAATAGGGCTACAAAGCCAAATAAATGAAGAAAAGGCATGCCCTAATCCAAGTGTCTGCAACAATCAGTCAAAACAATAATAATGTTAACAAAACAACAAAGTTTTGCATATTCAAAATAAAAATCAAAATGAGTAAAATTCTTCAGATGGCAAATAAATATGAAATTAGCCTAGATCATCATTAATATAATTTAAGAAACTATCTAACAATCTAAAATCTGAAAACCATAATCTGAGTGACAAATACCTCCAAATTTCCCGACACATTTACGTGTTAGAAAGAACTATTAGCCAGCAAATCCACTTTATCTTTGAGTAAATATAATCCAATATCCATATGACTAACAAATTTTACAATGCAGTTCTATATACAGAAGGTTAGTACTAATTGAAGCAATCTACCCATCATTTAATGTAAGGCCAAGAGTTGATTAAATGCTTGGAGTTTGTGCATCAAAATGGTTTATTATTTACCTTTCTGATGAGGGTCATGAGACTAATATGGCATGATTCATAAATGACTAGCTATGGTAGAAAAATAAAAGGGTGCATATCAAAAAGGAAGATTTTATGGGAGAGGAAGAAAGAGACTCCTTCAGGAGAAAGCATACAACCAAGAGCTAGTATGAGCTCCATCAATAACCCTAACTTGGCTAGGAACACCATTGGCTAATCTAGGTTGGATTTTCCTACCCTAGATGATGGAAATTCCACAAACCCATAGTGCCATGCCATCTCTACTTCACCAAACAAAGGTTTCTCTTTTGTACTGATTCCTTTCAAACTTTTCTTTATATCATTTCAATCACTTGTTTCCAACATCATTGACCAATAAAAATTTTACTTTCTAACAGTGCATAATTTCAGAATTCCGAAAGGGTTAGCAGTGGACCAAAAAATCAATCAGGAATGATTAAAGGACATGAAACTATAATCCAAGATAACATCAAAATATAAAAATTAAATTACATATATCCCTTTAACTAAGTTTAAAAATGAAAATAACCATGGTTACTCAAATAAAACCAAAACAAAAGACCCAAATTCAAATATTTGGGCTCTTTTGATCTAAAACAATGTTAATTTTGAATTATGATTTTTCATGTTTATTCCCTTTATTCTAATAATTCTACTTTTAGTAATATTACATTTATTTATTTATTAATTAAATTTGCATGGTTGTGAGGTTTACAACTCAAGCCTTGAGGCTCAACCTAAGCCCAAACGTTTCACCTCATGCCTTAGCATTCAACAACATTGGTCCTTGCTCTTTAAGGATTTTCCATTAGCACACAACTATTCACTAACACCGTTGTTGGTCTCCATTTAATATGACCCAAGCCTCATAGTCGACTTTCTTTTATTTTATTCCATATTATGGTTATCCCCATATTCTCTTGATCTAATATGACCCAAGCATCATAGTAGACTTTCTTTTATTTTCCATAGTATGGTTACCCCCGTATTCTCTTGATCTGACCTCTCTAATATCATTTTGATAGTTCTTCCAATCACCCATATTAGCATCCAAGGGATATGTTGCTTACAACTGAACACAACACCAATAAGAAAAGAAATTGAAGGCATAAATAGAATTGCATAAATTTGCATCTGACTAAAATTCCATAAAAACAGAAAAACAATCATCTGCAAAGTCGTCCAAAGTTGGATCATCTTTCCCATTCTCTTTCTCTATTCTGATTTTTTTTTTTTGTCTTCAATTACATGCAAGTGAATCTGCAAACCACTGGGTGGTTAGTTTCGTCTCCTTACTATACTAAAATTTGCATAAAAATTCATAAAATGAGAAAAGAATCAAAGACAAGAACGAAATGGAAACAAAAAGATTGAGAAACCTAACCTGTATATAGGGTGTCAAAAGCGAAAGGTGCAATGCCCAACCGAATTGAACACCAGCGGCAACCATACAACTAAGAATCAATATCTTCAAACTACAGCTATTCGAATCGTTGGGAGATGAGGAAGAAGAGGTAGAATCATTCGAGGTCCCGTTGGGAACCCCAGAATTGAGCTCGATCCGCCGGTGAACTTCATCCAAACCGACCAATTCGACTTCAGCTTGCCTGAGATTTCTGTACGGAACATGGATCGAAACAGAGTCCATCTTTCCCGCCATTAAACGGATCTATTTTTCTATTTCTTTTCACCAGAGATAATTTCCAATTAGATTCTCTCCCTCATTGAAGCCAAAATATCAAAAACCTAGTTTCTGACTGTCGATTTGATTCTAGGGTTTCAACGTGAATGTCAGAGAGAGAGAGGGAGAGAAAGAGAGAGTTGCAGAGATTAAACCTGGTTCAATTTGGGCGGGTGTAGCGGAGGAAATCTGATATTAAAAAATGAAGGATCTAGTAGTTTGCATCAGGATGAAGCTTCGTGTTACCTTCGCCTTTGACCGTCCATCTTCGAATCGCTTGTAAAGATAATAGAATCACCTGCAAAGTCATATCTGTGCCGCGATACAAGCAATCATAGATAAAGCATGATGGAAGTGCCCGCGAAAAGGGCCAACGGCCAACGGAAAAAGAGATATGAGAAGAAAAACAGTTATTTACGTCCCCAGACGATCAACATCTGGGCTTTGGCCTTCTCACGCTGTCGTGCATTTTGGTCATACACAGCCAAAGAAGTATGACGACACCATAGTCAATTTGATGACGCTCTATTGACCCATACTCGGAACGAGACCAGGTGTTCCAAAGAGGCCATATCTCGTTTGGAGCGTGGAAGCTATGGAAGGCAGCCGGGCGGGTTCAACGGGTAACCCATCGCCCCTAATAGTTAAGGTTTGATAACCTGTGATTTAGGTTAGTATCGGGTTCGGTTTGGCTCAACCCATTCCTAACCTAAGGTTTCAACGATCGGTCTGGTTGGTTTGGATTGACAGGTCCGTAATACAAATTATTGTAAGATGCTAGACCAAATCGGTAAAACAAGTACTGGTCGGGACCCGTTAGTACAACCGGCTCCGATTTGGACTGGCAAGTACAACCGGTCTGGAGTTTTTATCTAGACTGCCGGTCCAGTATCGATTGGTACTGTCGGTCCAAATTTTTTTAATTTAAAATTTTAATAACTAGTTTATTTTTTTGTATCGACTCTGGACCGGATAGTACCATTGATCCAAACCGGGAGTAGTCAAGACTAGTGTGGTCTCCAATCCCGAGCCTTTAAACCTTGCCCTAATGGAAGTTGTTGGATGATATGAGTTTTCGTTCTGAATGCTCTATCAAGTTGTTTCACAGGAAAGACTGGGGAATCACAATGGATTGCTTAAGTCCCAGACTCCTAGACAGAACTTCCCTCAATAAGAACACTCATAAAACCTAACCT
>JAUPMG010000002.1:12439631-12453417 GCA_031762675.1 Pachysandra terminalis | reverse complement strand
GTAAAAATCAACCCTACGAAATTACTACACCCTAAACTCCAAAAATAATCCATTTTAAAACCAGAACAACCATATCCCTGAGATTATTGTCATAATAACAGTAATAAAAATCATAATAATAATGATAACAATAAAAAATGTGACTAAATTTTGGTTTCTCTAATTTCTTGTCTCACCCACTGAAACCGAACTTGGAGTTTTTCAAATTCAAAGTGAAACTAAATGAGCCAATGGACATGGACATTTCACGACTCCTAGAACATTAAAGCAGTTCTATTGTTAAAACAATGGTTTCCCATTATGAACAAACACTTCACAACTTGTACCTGATGTGCCTCTGTCTAATGAGTACCCGAGCATGGTGGATCGACTTTGCCATACCAGTTTTGAACACCAACGTCTGAAGCCGGCGCTCAAGAAAATTCTCGACCGTCAAGGCCAAGACATAATCCAATTTATTGCGGTTCTCATCCAAAAGCCCATACCTGTTCATCCTGCGGAGAAGGGCGTCACCCTCAAAGATCCGACGGGGGTTCTTCTCGTCGAGAGTGAGAAGCATCCTTGCAGCATTACGGATGCGGCTCAGAGCATACTGAACCCTCCAGAGCTCTCTCTTGCATCGAAGCCCGTACTCTCCAACAAGCTTCAACTCAGCGTCCAAACGCTCCTTCTCGTATGGACGTCGAGGCTTCTTGAATGTCTTCCCATCTGAGACCAAACGGTGCACACAGTTACTTCCAAACTTGAGATGGACATGTATAAACACTATCGTAGTATATGCTTCTTGAGAGACGGAGAATCCAAGTAAACTGTATAATGTCTGAAGCACAATGACAACCATAACCAGTTCAAACCAAACCCTAACCCTAACTGCTACCAAAAAAACAGTAACCTGGCGAGTGATAATGGAGATGCAGACTGTATAACGAGAGTAATTACGGTAATCAGAAGGTCACGTAACGTTAAGGAAGGCGAAAAGAATTAATTAGACAACTAGACATAGCAGATCAGATCCAAGCATGAAATCGATCAAAAGCTCCAAGAATCACTATCTTAGTATATGCTTCATGAGCAGAGAATCCAAGTAAGCTGTATAATGTCTGAAATCCAATGACAACCATAACCAGTTCAAACCAAACCCTAACCCTAACCCTAACTGCTGCCAAAAAAATAAAAAGAAACCTAATCACATGGCGAGTGAAAAGGAGATGTAGACTGTATAACGAGAGTAGTTACGGTGATCAAGGGGTCACGTTACGTTAAGGAAAGCGATAAGAACTAACTAGAATAGTAGACATAGCATATCAGATCCAAGCATGAAATCGATCAAAAGCTCCAAGAACACCGTAAAATATGATTTAGATGCTTTATATTGGAGAATAAATCACAGAGAAAATTAAGAGATGATGCAAATTGTTTAGTGAGATAACTGCAGAGTGAGAAAACCCTTACAATTTCTGTAGACATTGACGTGAACCATGGCTCCGTCGGCGTCGGTCTTCGCTTTCGATGCCGAGCGTGAGCGAGTACAGAAGAAGACGAACGAGATAAAATGGCGTTATATATGCTACCACAAAACCCTAATCACATGGGCTTTGGGCTTGGGTCCAAAAGAATAAAAAAAGCCTACTAATATAGAATCGATTTAATAGCCTGGCCGGTAGGACTGTCAATGTATCCGATTCCGACCGGATCAGGACATATCCAAATTATAAGTCGAATCGTAGGATCATAAATTTCTTTAGTTTCGGATCTGATTCAAATAATTATTGGATTTTTTTATAAATTTATTTTATGGGTATAAGAAATCGGATAAAAAGAAATACAATGACACATATATAAGTTTTATTAAAAGAATCTTATAAGTTTTATTATACATATACACACAAATGGATACTCTTATCCAAACGAATCAACCTATAACCAAATTCGATCCGATTAAAGTCGGATCAAATGGATCATATCTTTTCGGATCTTACATCCCTTCTTAAATCCGTCTTTTTCGGATCGAACTCTGATTATGATCCGATCCATTGACAGCCCCTGGCCGCGGTACTTGCAATCAGCGATAATACACCGGAGAGCACGCACGCCCTCCATTGTCTCGTCACCGGTACCGGTCGCCGACCATCTTCGTCTCCGTCTCCAACAACCTATGATGGTAAGTTTTTCTTCTTCTTCTTCTTCTTTAACCCTAACGGTTCTAGACTTTTTGAAACATATGCAAACCCCTCTTCTTCTTCGTTAATCCTCACAATGAATCCGTAAACCCCAAAGAGAGTGCAGTAAGGTTTTCATTTCTGCATTTCCGTTTTAATAATGGCTCTTCTGAAGTTTTTCGTTGATTTGAACTGATATTCTTCTTTTTGATCTTTTTGTGGCTAGAATGTCTACAATTATTGGAATGATTCGCATTACAATAAGTCTCTGAGCTGTAAGAGCTGAACCGTTATTCCTTTGGACGTACGTCTCATGTTATAGATGACGTTTAGGGTTTATCCCCGTTTGATTTGCTTGAATCTTTTGTCTTAAGAAACTTTAAAAGATTTTAATGGATTCATACTCTAATGCCATTTCCCATCAATGAATGACCAACTAAGCTAGTGTAAAAAGTTGATGCCAGTTACCATATATATATATATATACCAACTCTTAGCATGCTCTGTTTTAGCATGCTTATCTCATTTTCCTGGATCTGATTGGCCACTTCAGCTGCTCGTCGTTATCTTCTCGTTGGCCTTCTTGGTTTCCTGCTGTTCCCAGCCTCCTAACTCAACCAAAAGTCTCACACTTGAGCTCGATATATATATATATATATTTTGGTATGTCCGCGCTGATGGTCAGTCGACCAGTCCCCCATAAGGGAGACGTGGATTCGAACACTAGAGCCTCCCCACCCCATCTCTCTTTTGAGGGGATGTCCTACCAACATCCCAAAGGACGGGAGGACAGAATTGATACTAATATAAAGTACAAGGGTTGTAGGCTTGTATAATATCAAAATTCAAGTCCAAAAATAGGTGATTAGCTAAGAAACGAACATCTAATTGCAGTGTAATATTGTTTAAATTAGTGGCAAAATAGCCAAGGAGAAATTCATCAGCATTTGTGGTTACTAAACAGGCTTTTTTGCTTTTGAGCAGAACAACGAAAGTTTACCAAACATTTTTGTTTCATGAAAAGATCTTCTAGAGATGCCTAGCAAGAACATTTCATATACTTAAAGTAGCATCATGCTATTCAAGAATAGATTCCTAACTGCATATCCATCAGTCGTTGCAACTTCTTAGCAACGATCCGATAAACACTACTAACCACATCAAGTGGACCAATTCTGGCAGTTTCTTTTGTCGCATCTGCTCTCCGACAAGAGCAAATTTGTGCTTCAGAAAGCCCTAGTCACATCCTCTTTAATTTCCACATAAAACATTTCTAAGAGCCAATCTGACTCTCTTCCTATGCAAGACTGAGTGAGAAAGATGCAAAGACAAAAGCACCTAGCAAAAGCAACTCCATTCCAGAATCCATATTCCATAGTTTCACAATCAGTCCCCTATGTCTTCTCCCATCTCAGAACGATATCAACCAAAGCCTTTCCTGACCGCAAGGCAAAGAATGGCGCGGATGTATGGAATGATGCTTGGGAGACTGCTTGGCTCCCGGAAGACCTCTCCACGAAGAATAGAGCACCTTGGGAGACAGATGTTAATTTCTCTTCTGTTGATACCACTGTTGTTCTTCCATCAGACGTAGATGTAGAGACCAAGGCATTTGTTCAGGACATGAACGAGAATTGGAATGAGAGAAGGAGAGCTCCAAAGAATACCCACCAACAACAACAGCAACAGCTCCAGCAGAAAGAGAGCTCCCTTTACAGCGTGGAGAACATGAAGAAGGATTATAGATTGAAGAAGCAGAGGATTCACACTGGATTATGGATGAAAGAGATTGAAAAGCAGGAGGAGGCCAAACTGGGGAATTCAATACCTGGAGGTGAAGATGATATCGAGAGAGTTCTTGATAGCTGTTCTGAGTGTGTTCTCTTTTTTTATTTGTTTATTTTGCTTTCATCGTTTATATTGGATATTCTAATGATGATTAATGGAAGAATTCTTCTGCCCTTTGTTATTTAATTCTGATTTCAGGTATAGATTTCCTGTTGGGTATTGTACAGTTGTATACTCTCAGGGTTTGGAAGAGCGTTTTCTTAGTGTAAATTAGAGTTGTATTCGTCCTTTTAACTTCCAATGCCAGGTATGTAGATTGTCAATACTCAATCTAAGATTTGGCTATACGTTATCCAATTATGCGGATGATTTGTCTTTAACAGATTTTTCGTTAAAGAACAAAATGCTGCAATAGCTTGATCATATTGAGCTATTACTTAAATTCTGGAAATGGATGAATGACACAGGAAAGGACAATACTATCATCACTTACTAACCATAATAAATTGCTAGAGTATTGCATAAATTGCGATCATGTCCATGTCATGTACTCTTTGGAAATAGGCCTTATGTTTTGCAAGTTCATTTTGCAACTCTATATAGGAGGCATTTAAAAACTCATTGAGCATTCTAACAACTTCCATGATGCAGGATTTTTGATGCTACTAACAATGATCTGAATGACTCAAAGATCCCAAGCAGTACTGAGTTTAAAACAAAGCCAGATGGTTGGGAAACAACATCCAAAGCTCAAGATGGGAATATCTGGGAAATATCACAAAGGGAAGAAGATATCCTCCTCCAAGAATTTGAACGTCGAATTGCATTTAGCAAATTTCAGGTGTGCCAACATTATCAAACTCTTCCTTTACAGTAATACGCAATGAATGGACATATTATATCTAGTGATCATTTTGTCATGGAGATCTGAACTGTTGTGCATTTTTCTTCTTCTTTGTCCTTCCTCTTATTTTTATTTTAATTATTTTTTATCTATTTTCTGACAGTTATTCTTTTAGCTGTCTAGTCTCTGCAACTCTTATGTTCTATTTGTGGACTGTGGCAAATCTTAAGACCGCGGAGATTCATGGATAGGTTGACGGTAGATACAGTAGGATTTTATCTAGGGCTGAACACAAAAACCTAACTCATGATGACTCCATTTCACTATATCTGCAATCCTATTTTTACGACTATATCTGCTGTTATTTTTTATAATCTTGGGACTAATGCAGATTGCGAGTTTTATCAAGACTCACATATTTAGCCGGAGAAGACCTATTGATGGGTGGAAGTACATGATAGAGGAACTGGGACCAAATGCCAAGAAAGGGAAAGGCAGTGTTTCAAGGTTGCCAAGTCTATCTGATGTATCAACTCAACCCTTCAAGGAGGAGAGGATACCAATTGGTAGTAGTCTCACCCCTTTCAAAGGAAGAAGCTAGTTCTATCTTCAGCCTTAGTCTTTGAAACAGCTTGAATTTAAAGAATTATTGTATTTAACAAGAAAAATTATCGAATCATACTTAACTCAGTTTATCTAGCGAACTTTTTGCGAAAGGATAATCTACTCTTTTTGTCTGTCTTCGCCATACTGAGCTCCTTTTTTTCCAGAACTATTAAACACTCACCTCCTCATTCCTCCCAAATCACAAAAGATTACAAAATAAAATATAAGTATTGTACACACACCCACCTACCCACCCACCTACGCACACATGCACCAAAAGAAAAAAAAAAAGAAGGAAAGAAGAAGAAGAAGGATTAATTAAGGGATACGTCGCATGTTTCCTTTTCTATGACCCGAGAGAACTAAGATAAAAAGGACATGATAGGCTTTGTTCATGGTGAATTTTCTATTTAGAATCCCACTTAATACAAAAATGTATCTCTTCAATCTGGCAGAGTTTTGAATCTCTGCCAGCATGCTATCAGACCTTTCTTCCTATTGAACCTTCTCCTCACCGAATCGACACTCCTGTAATTAATAATGGTTCCACTTTATCCTGTTCTTGATTGTTCACTTCCATACATGCCAGAAAATTATTTATTTGCTGTAGGATATGTGTGTTTTCCATCTCCCTTGTCATTGTATGCCGCCGCCGCCCCCCAAGCAATATGAAGCACACCCTTATCCACTTCAAGTTGAGGAGATTTTCATTTCCTACCCAAAATTATCTTTCAATGCCTTGACAGTAGTCTGGGCATTGCAGCCGGTTCACTAAGCGAAACCAGTGGTTGCTTACCCTCGGGGTGTTTACTAAATGAATCTCAAACTATATTTTTTTGCAAGGATTTGGTTCATTGCCTTCATATTTTTGAAACCCAGACCTCTACTTTCTTCGCGTTTACTTTTTCTTTTGGGTTTTGAAGCTTTTCCCAGGCTACCGGACATAAACCTCTTTGTTAGGACCATCAAAAGTTGCTTTAAGGAGGGAAGCCATAGGATTACAAGCAGAGTTTTTAAGCTTTAGATTAGACATCACATAGGTTAGTATAGAAGAAATGAGTACTTTTTTCATTGTCATTCTGCCAGCTTGTGACAAACGTTTATCTTGCCAACCTTCTACTTATTTTCCGCATTCCTTCATCAATGCATTGAACTCTTACTTTATGCTCTGTTTGGAAGCCAAGAGTCTCCGGAAAGTTTTTGGGAAAGTAATTTGTGCGAAAGTAAAGTTTAATTTTCCTGGTTTGGTTGTACTAGGAACTGTATGATTGTGTTAGAAAATTTTGATTTTGTTTTTTGGTTCCAGGAATGAATGGGAAAAGTTTTTTATCTACCCATTTTACTTTTCATAAGGAAGAAGGAAGCTTTGGTTGTGGAGGGTAGAGTGCGTTAATGTGCTCTTCTCACCCTTTTATTTTTTTTTCCCACAATATCTTTTTTTTTTTTTTTTTTTTCTAATCAGAAAACGAAAAGAGCCGTTTTATTGCAGTCGAAGGAGTTTGATGGAAACATTTTCTGTGGCACCCACACTTTTTGGATATCCAAACACAAAAAAAAAACCGCAAGAAAGTCTTTCGTTTATATTCCCACAAAATCCGACAGACCAAATGTACCCTTCTGTATCATTCCTAATGTTAAAGAGGAAGTGACTGAATACTTCTAAGATTTGATATATGTTTTTTTTCATATAAGCATTGGTTTATCTCTTTCTCTATTTGGCTTGGAGTGGATTTACTGAACATAATGCCAGACTTGAAAATTAATGGCTTGCCGTGAAGCTCTGCAATTTTATATATAACTTCTTTCGGTTACCTGCAATCTATCAAACTTGTAATTCTTCAGAAGAAACGACACATCCAGACTCGAGCTATGAGCAGCAAGCAGTGTATGTGAAAAGAATTACGTGCAAGGTGGGAGGCCATGTGTGTTGCTCGCCAAGATAGGTCGAAAGCTTGTGGGAAGCCTTGAGACGATCCAATCACAGCCCCCACGGAATAGTAGATAACTAGACATAAGAATAGGAAGAACTACTTGCGAGAATCTCGGTTCAACTTCATTATGGCAAGTGAAACTGGAACGTGCTAAAATCCCAATTCAACGACATAGGCAAGATTAGTTTCTGCTTGTGCTATCGACTCTTCCATAAGAAGTAGTCAGTTATAGTTACTAGATGATCTTGGTGGATTTGGATACTTGCAGCCATGAAGGGCGTGGAGATGAAGGGAGGAAACTACCGTGGCTTTTTTATAGTGAATCAATCTCTTAGTGATAAGAGGAACAAGATTAACTTGGTTCAGATAAAACTTAGTCATCTGGAAGTGGTTTCCATTTAATGGTCGTGCTGTCGTAGAATATACTGATACCTGATGTAAGTGGAAAAAGGAGTGGAATTTCTTTGGTTTCCATTTGGAAGTAATTAGTTCATTAGAAGGAGATGGAGCCAAAAACCTACAAAAAGGATAGCTGGAAAACCATGGAACCTTGTGGACTTGATAAAAGAAAAATTCAACTGTAGAAACTCAAGATTTGCAGCAGAGATGCACTTCACTTGCCATACATCTTCAAGTTTCTTTTTTTCCCTACATGGTTACTATTTCTCACTCTCAGATATCTGCCTTTGTCTGAACCAGGATTCCCAAGGACAGGAAACCCTCCGGATGAGCAAAAACAAAATTTACAGTTTTCCGGTGGTGGTCGTGGTGGATGCATACTGTTGAGTAAGTTAATCTGCAACCTGTTCTTCTCATAGCAATGATGGAGTGCCAACTCCAGATTTCTCTGTACTCCGGATGTTGTGCCGCTCATATACTTCGGCCTTGTTCTCAACCCACCATTTCTCGGCTTGTTTCTCTCTGAAATGTTTTCGACTGCAGAAAAGCATCCAAGATTAAATAAGGTAAATCAACTCAGAAATTATCGATACAATGAGAGGAAAACATTGTTGAGGCCAACAAATGATCAATTCTTTCTATACTTTAGATCCATCAAATATGAAAGAGTTGGGTTCGTCTTACATGGTATCTAAATATTACAAGTGTGGGATACAGGTTGTTAGGGGTGGAGACTCGAAATTTTTCATTGGGGAGCCACATTCAATCAGAAATAACAAAAAATGCTATAGTGTGCCTCACCAATTTTAGTTGTGCTTAGACATTGAGAAATTTTGAGAGCAATTTAAATTGTTTAGTTGATAGAGAGGACCATCTGGATAGACCATGTGAATAACATATTGCGTAAATAAGCATCACTAGTACATGCATAATAATAAATTTTGTTACATTATATGTTGAATTTTGTAACATATTTGAAGTTTTGCACAAGAAAGATATTAGGTCTAGGAGAACAATTTTTGCCATGTGGCAAATGTTTTGGGGTTGAAAATTAGTGTTTGAAGTGGAATTCCCTGTAAACATGAACAAGTGGGGTTCTCCAAATAAGTTATCAATTTGAAATCTGTCTCACTAGGATTCTATGTCGACAAAATTCTAAGAGAGCAACTAGACTCTATGATCAGTTTATAATTTAAATATATATATATATATATATTGATTGATATTTATATGCTCAGTATATTTTACATATGGTTGAATTGATTTGGCAAACTTAACTCATGTGTCCTTCAATATGGAGCCACTCGCAAATCCAAGTTTCAACCCCAAAAGCATTGCACATGGAAAAAAAATGAAAAAAGCAAAGCTTAAATGCACTATGCAAACTCACAACCAAAAAAGAAAAAAAAAAAAAAGGAACAATATTTTCTAGTCAAGTAATTTGTGTAGTATCTATAAAATTTCAATCTTTTAGCATGTTGCTTTTTAGCATCTTTTTAAAGGCAAGGGCTTTTTTGTAATAAATCTTTAAGTATGAAAATTAAAATAAATTATAAATAATAATTTAATTTCTATTATTTATGAAGTGGATATAGTTTAATTTAATAGGTAAAAGTGATTGAGGTCAAGGGTGCTTGATCATATTTATTTTTAGAGTATCGATGGTAGAAGATTTTTAATAATATGGTTGTAAAAGGATTTTTAAAATATAAGAATATAAATAAAAAATATGATAATATATATAAACAAAAATATATCCATCACTAAAAGAAAATTAGAAATATATCAAAATAGAGCGGTATGAGACATCACGTAAATAGAACCAAAAAAACAGAGAGGTCATATACGAAAAATATAAATTCAGGGTATAAACACATATATAAAAATAAATGTGTAAGACCGTAATTTGAATAAAATATATGTATAAGAATGTAAATTTAAAAACTAAAAAAAAGGTGTATATATATATATATATATATATATATATATATAAGAAATGGGTATAAACCTGTAATTTTAAACACATATAGTCTAAACTATAATTTCAAAAAAAAAAAACACAGTGAGATTCGGGAAAAGCTTGTGTGTGTGTGGGGTGGGGGGGTTGGGTTGGGGGCACCATGTAGCACCACTCCACTCAAGGTGAGTGGAATAGCACTATTAACTTTTCTCAGGACTTTTGGGGGGCCATGGCCTCCCCCAATCCCTAGATCTGCCACTGCAGGTTGGGAAGGCATAAGCAACCATGCACCCATCAAGGCAGGCAGTATCCTGCTATTTTGGTTCAAAAAAGAAACTGAAATGCTAGGCACAGATTCAGGAAGTCCTAAGAGCAGTTGAAGAGAGCAAATGAAACTAGAATGTAAAAAGGCTTCCTTAGAGATATAATCAGTTCAGCAAAATTAAGATACTCAAATTCATATAACTTGGTGCGTTTGCTTAGTGGTATGAGAAACTATCACAAAATTGCTTTTGCTGGCCATGGTGGTGTTAGCTTTTGACCCAAATGGAGGCTTTAAAGTGGCTGAACATTTCTTTCCTGATGTTTGAAAATGCCAACCAGCTTGGTTGTTAAATTCTCGTACTTGAGATTGGGGTTTGAGGCCCAATCTCAAAGCCCATCCCCACCTGGCCTCAAAGCCCGTGCTCATCACTTACCCATCCTCATAAGAATTTTCACTCGATCAACACATTCTTATTATAATGACACACCATAATTACGCAAAGTAAATGAGTGCAAGACTTTTGGTATAACCATAATGACATCCATAGAAAATATGAATTAATTGGTAACAATGAGAACTTATGTTACACGGACTCCAAGGTGGGTTTTTGAGTGCAGGTGTATATCTAGGTGTCAGATTTGTCTAACTCCCATATTGTTGGACAGGGAGACGGCCCATATACTATATATTTTAAACATATTTAAGCTAAGTAATATCAAAATATGGTACTACCTATAGACAGTATCAGTTTTTACAATTTACAATTTACAATTTACAATTTGATAATCAATTATATATTGAGGATAGAAGAGGCATTTGTTTAGAATACAGAAAACATCTGTGAAAAAAATATTGGACATGGCTGTGAAGGATCCGACACGGATCCCTTGTCCATACCCATCTCGTGTCGTATCGACAAGGGTACTTTGGGGTTAATCCATGTAATGCAGATGAGGACATTCACCATTTTGTATATTTATATAGTCTTTCTATAAGCCTCTACAAAAGCTTCCATGACAAAAAAGATGCATAAACAAAAAACAATGACAGAGAACAAATGCTACAAATCTCCACAGTAACCTAATAATATAAGTGTGAGGGTGCATTCATTTCCCCTTATCCTTTTACTTTGAATAAGGGCAACTTTGGTGCCCCTGATGGATGTCTTTACTCTTGTAACCATTGACATTATACAAAATTCTTAAATTCATATGAGCCACCTCTTGAATGGATCATTGCCTAAAAAGAAAGTGCAGTGGTATTATACTACACATTTCCTGCATACAGGTCTCTTAATTCATATCAGCCACCTCTTGAATGGATTATGGCTCATAAAGAACATGGAATGTAAGGTCTTAACCATATGATCAAGAGAGAAAATGTTGGAAGCAAACAATTCAAGTAAGATAAAAAAGAAGCACCTAAAGCAAATGGTTATAAGTGTATGATTGCTGTGATTTGGGCTAGGACCAATCTAAGAAGTCTCGCTAAGTACCAACCAGAAAAATCATAAGGATAGGCTTGGTGTGGAATCTAGGACTTCAAATTGTAGTGATCATCCATTATGCCGTAAAACTTTAAATAAAACAAATTACCTTGGTCTCTAACTCCTATTCTTAGATATGTTAAAATGGAAACCTTCATAAACTGACAAGTATAACCAGTGACTTAAAGAAACATTAATGTGATGTCGACCAGTTTAGCAGGCCTAGTCCAAAAACTTGCATGTTTAGGCCCATACTTATTAATTGGGTCATACCCATGGATTCTCTAGAAAAACCAATTATTTGGGTCCCTTTTATATTAGGATTTTATTATTATTTGTTAGAGTTTGAATAGGAAAGCAGTTAGGATTAGGATTATATAGGAAATTCGTGTGAAAACTTTAGTGGGATAACATTTCTTGTTTTAAAATTATTTTGAATGTAATTTGGTGGTTTTAGGTCTCTTCGGGTATATGTATTAGATTAGGACTCTTGTTTTGTGATTATGGTTTAGGAATAAATCTATATAAAGGGTTTATTATTGGTTTAACAAGAGACGACAAAAATTGAATAGAATTTTGAACATTTTGCATTTTTGAGGTGTGATTCATCTTATTTATCTGGTGAGATTCCATTACCAACCCTTACTTCAGATTTGTAAGATTCCGATCTGTTCAAGGTCCTGGCAGTGAGATTCTGTCAGATTATTCTCATTTTTCTATTATTTTTCTTCTTTTATTTATTATTTCTTGGCAGTGAGTTTCTGTCAAATTATCCTTGTCTCCCCTTCATTATTTTCTATTTATTTTAATTGAAGATCTTCCTGCTGTCCTGCGTCATAACGTCTCCTAAATCCTTATATTAAACTCATTGCCTACATGCATGTGATTTTTAAAGATATCAACTATGTGACGGGAAGCAGTGGTCCAATTTTCTTTTCCATTGCTTACTCTAGACTAGGTCTTTGTAGGATTTTAAAGTAAATAAGTTAGCCTGTAAATATGTTGGTGTAAAGGTTCAAGCCGAGGTGGGGACTCAAACCCAAGTGTCAAGTATGACATCGGAAGAGATCTTGCCAACCAATTCGGCTGGCTCAACTATAGCCCATTTTAAATAACACTGCCTGTGTTTCTAATTTGAAAGCATTTACAATCTAATCAACATTGCATAAAGATTAGAAAAGCAAGTAACAAAATCCAATGGCAAAACAAAGCACTGCATAGAGAAAGCCATCACTCAAGCAATTTCCTTGAAATTAGCATCAACACAAGAGACTACAGTGGACCCATACCTGAATCGAACTCGCTTGAGATCTTTGCCACCACCTGGCAAAGAGGAAAGAGTTACATACACGCCTGGTTCATCTTGTACCACCCATTCTGCCTTTTCAGTTTGTACATTGGTACTATTTGATAAAATTGGATTTTCTGAGTAGCCATTAAACTCCGATTCAAGAGAGGTTAGGTTAGTTGAATGGCTCCCTGTAGATGCTGGGCTTAGGATGTTGGAAGTGTGTCTGATAACTGGACCTGATTTCCTGCTGGCACTAGATCCCTCAGGTACTTTTTCAGCCATTTCCTTCAACTGCCAGAGCATTTAACCACACAGTGTAATTAAGATTAGGTTGCAAAGGGAGTATAGTTGCACTATTAGAAACAAATAAAGTCAAAATAAAATTTGCAAAAAAAAAGAAGAAAGAAAGAAACCCTGGCTAATGGATATTCATTCAGTGTTGTCTTCATTTTCCTTTTAAAATGACCAGTACATAAACTCCCAGTCTTTTATTTGCTTATGATGTACGATGTTGCAGTAGAAAAGGAAGAGATTGCCTTGACTGGCAAATGTTATATTGCTGCCATACAATGAGAAAGTCTCCAGATCTGTTAAGGTTGTATTTGTATAAATTGCGATGATGCTCTTTAGACTGGTTGGTTACCTTCAAGTCTCGGAGAAGGGAGTCGGTGTTTGGAGGTGTGACCTTACTTCTTATCTTTTTCTTTTTTTTTTTTCTTTTTTCTTTTTGGTATTTCTTGGATCTTTCCCTAGGACGTGCAGTCTCTATTTGATTGTTGGCAATGGGTCCTTCAGCCCACCAGCATCCATTCTACAGAAGATGATCCCTCTTTGACGTTTTTTGGGGCATTTGAAAGGAAAGAAACAAGAGGATATTTGAAGATAGTCATTGTTCATCGCGATCCTTTTGCATCTGAATTGGCGAGCTTATGTCTGATTATCATTCCTTCCAAAATTTGTTGGTTTGTCCTATTATCAGTTGTGTGTGAGTAGCAGGATATTTAGGAGGTGTAAATAGGTTGGGGTGGGTTGTCTGTTGTATATCTGGAGGCTCCTT
>JAUPMG010000002.1:12392687-12409453 GCA_031762675.1 Pachysandra terminalis | reverse complement strand
TATATGGTCCTTGTGGGTGGGGTCATGTATCCAGGGTTTACCCTGTCCCCACTAAGTGGGGTCGGGGGTTCCACGTAACCCAAAAAAAAGAAATTATTTTCCAGAAAATTAAATTCAACGTATAACCTTTTCGTCTCAAAATCTTTTAAGTCAAAACAAATGCAGCGAAAACCAAATAAGCACCACAACATGAGTACCTTCTTATGAGTGTTGTAGTTTCTTCGTTTTTAACTTAGGAAACTCATTATGCTAATGAGTTAGGTATGAGCTACTTGAATGTCCAATTGGATGTCTTTTACAAGGTAGGGCTCAACAATCTACTTCATTTAAGAGGCAGCGAGGCATAATAACTTTTAAGTGCCACAAATAGTTTGAGGATAATGTGGCTTGAAATGGTATTCTCTTAAATAGCATTTTGAGGTGAATGTCACTTGACAAAATAATGTTTGGTCCGTACGCCATTCAAATGCACAAAGTCATCAATCATTCGGAAAAATGAAATCTCAGTGTCCTAACAAGGTCACTCACCCTCACGTTGGGCAAGGTCAGGCAAGTTACATGCTACTAAAAGGGTTCTCTTCAGGAATATATTTCAGGAGATAGAGCTTCTTTTTGTACTTTCTGATGTGGGTAACCATATTTCACTATTAAAACATTATAAATATAAGGAGAAGCATTGGTTTAATGACTACCACATGGAAATAACTAGGGATGCACAAGCTCGTACAGTTGATCTGCCTTTGTATAATAAATTATGAATCGCAACAAGGAACTCCATATACCACGCAATACATATCCTCCACTAAGGTAAGCATCATAATATGGAGAACTGAAACAAAAGAATCTCAAAAGAATCATAACGTCACATGTAAAACACATAGGATCGAATAAATAGAAAAGACAACGGCGCTTATATAAATGTGAGTCAACTTACATTAGCAAGCCGAAATGGACAGAACTTTGGCTTTCCTCTGCGTCCATACTTTAGTAGATATGCCCCTTTCTTAAGGGCCATTATGGCCTGCACATTCCGAAAAACATATATGTAAATACTAAAAAACTACAATCAACAAGATGAAATTGTATGTGCTAGGAAAGAGCATTCGACATATTAAATTATCCTCGGAAGAAACAGATATGGTGATTCCATTATAGCAAAACAATTTAAAGGTGCCATATATTTCTTTCTCAGAGAATGGGTTAATGGAAAGAGCCCAATTGCTTTGGGTGCCAACAGTAAGCACTTCATTAATGCAGTACTATAGCTTAGAACCAAGGTTGTTTGGACCGGGGCCAGGGACTGGACTGGACTGGACATTGACGGTACCGGACCGTCAGTCAAATTTTAATGTAAAAAAAAAAATTCGACTGGACCGGCGGTACCGGATTGGTCGAGATTAATAACGATCTGAACCTTCCATTCACAAATTAAAAAAAAAAAAAACACGGATCAGTTGTACCGGTCCGCTCCAAAGCCTAGCAATACAAATGTGTGTATCGTTGCTTGGGACCGGACCGTTGACGTCTGGTCCCGGTACGGACCGTTGAGGTCTGATCCCGGTACGGATAGTTGAGGTCCGGTCCCAATACGGATCGTTGAGGTCCAGTCCCGGTACGGACCGGTCCGTAGAACCATGATTAGAACTAGTGGGTCATTCACATTTTCAATTTGTGAATGTTTAAAGATCAGTAAAACATCAAAAACTCATGGGCTGAAAAACATGATCGACAAGAATATTCAGAGCTGTGAAGACTAGAAATTTTCCAATTAGATGAAGAAAAGAGAAGATTCACCAAATAACCATCGGTTTATGTGCCAAATATGCATCAGGGTTGGACATAGTTCAGATTTCCTATCCATGTTTTCAATGCCAACAGAACTTATACTCAAGTTTCAACAGATTTAACAAAAACAAACTCATAGGAGTAACTATAACCACGCACAAGAAAGATCGTCAGTTTAAAAGGGAATGATGTTAGAGTAGTCATGCCTGTCATTAGGGTGACTCCAAGACTATCCTTGGTAGTCATGTGGTGGCAACAGCTTCCATGCTCAGGTTTGATTGGAAAGGTACATTATGAATTAGATCCAGCTGTCCACAGCTAAAATATTAGCTATACAGAAGCTCAAGCACCAATCACTCTTTGGGAGTGAAGTTGGCTACAGCATAAAACTATGGAACCATGGTTACTAGATATTAAATATAAGTCTGAAGTTGCAGGGTTGAGTGCTCATAACTAAGAAACAATGGTGGAGAGAATGGCGCACATATTAGCATCAGAGAAAGGAAGCCAGTATATAGGCCAAGAGGCTAAAATATCATTGAGGCATTTGGGGTGTATATAAATCTGTTTTCAGGTGGGATGGAAAACCAAACAAAAACCAATCTGGTTCCTGGAAGGACGTGAGCAAGGTAAGGATAAAGGGGTAGCCTGGGGATGAGATGTAAAGCAATCAACCTACCAATACTATATTAACGATGTCTAGTGCTGACTAGCAAGCCAACACGGTTTAAGTGCTGATATCAAGGGATAAATACATTAGAGAGAAAATTTAGGCAAAAGCATTTGCATCACTAGCTTTTGAATGCCTTGGAGAACTGTCCCGATATGGTAGCCAAGTGGGAGAAGAGTCATGTTTCTTCCAGAAGAAGAAAGGAAGATTATAATATTGAGGTTTGAGTGCTGATATCAAGGGATAAATCACTAGCTTTTGAATGCCTTGAAGAACTGTCCTGATATGGTAGCCAAGGTGAAGGAGAGTCGTGTGAAATTGGCTGGGTTTCTTCCAGAAGAAGAAAGGAAGACTACGATAGACATTGAGGTGAAACAAGGTCCAATATGATAGAGCGCCTCTGAAGTGCTTGTTTAATCCTCTTTCCATAAACATCCACTAAGGTCGACTTTCAGTTTTATGGGTCTATTAATCAAATAAATAAAAATGTCTATGGGTTTACTAATACAAATGAGGCAATTCTGTTCATGGGAAGCTTCAAGATCCTTCAAGTTAATTCAGTGGATTCAACACTCTTGCTTGCAAGAGATCTATGTAAGGCTTCAATGACTGAAAATACGAGGATTCTTGCTTGGACATGGTAGGACAACAGTGCATGATCCTATGGTTGACACCATATAATATGATAGTCACGTATATGTTGCCTCTTTTGTGACTTCATGGTACTCATTATCCTTTTAACTAAAACCAAACAAATGGGCTAACAATATAAACTTCGTTGGGCTAATTGGAAAAACAAGCTACCTGATTCCTAAGCATGTAATAATCAGTAAAGGGAAAAAAGAACGAAGAAGAAAAAAATGATCCTATGCATGAACTTGTCCCTTCTTCTTGGTGTAGAAAGCATTCAATATCTACTGCAGTCTCCAATCATTCTCATGTCCTCACCTTAGGCAATCTTATTTTACAAATATGTCACCTCTTTGTTGTCTACCATTCTATTCCATGCAAAGCACAGCAGGTATTATAGCAATCCCATAAAATTCTCCTTTTAGTTTATTCAAAATGAGCTGGTCACATCACATACACTCCGTTTCTCCACTTTTAAACACCTCAATCTAATTCTATCAATGACATTGCATAGTTTTGACATCAAAATTAGCTATATTATAGCAATCCCTAAAATTTTCCTTTAAGTTTATTCAAAATGAGCTGGTCACATCGCATACACTCCGTTTCTCCACTTTTGACCACCTAAATCTAATTCTATCAGTGACATTGCATAGTTTTGACATCAAAATTAGCTATTAAATCAAAGCAGTCTACGTCTATTAAGAAATGCAGGAAGCATGGAAAAGAAATGATATAGAATTTATATACCACAAGCAGAAGTATATTCTGTCCTCACTAACCATGCTAGCGAACTCTAATCATTTCCTCCTATCTCTTGAAAAGTTATGGGAATCATTTCTATTGATATATCATTTAGAAGTTTTATCATTTGCAGACATAGAGCTGTCTGGAAGAAGAAATAATCTCGCAAAATTCCCAAGTTTCACAAAGTTTATAATAAAATAAATAAAACATGATGAAAGCTGAATGAAAACAGAGAAATAATTTTACCTGCTCAACATCCTTCTCTGCGAGACTACTCCTCTGCAGATCAGCCATTCATGTAGCAATTTTAGGTACTCTCCTTGTGTAGAATGAAATCCATTTGAGCAACATAAAAACTCTGGAATATGGCAAGACAATGTCCAAATTTGCCCCATAAAAAAGCTCTCAACAAGTCCTGTGCTCGAATACAAAAATTTAATTCCTTCATCTATTCCATAACAAAGAAGGCTTAAATGAAGCTGTTCCTCATCAAAAGCTTTGGAAACTCCAATTTGAAACAGCTAACAAGTTTAGGCCTTCCCCATTTGCCAAAAATCCTCTCTCCATCTTTCTCTATCTCTCTTCAACAATCTCCCAACTAATCATAAGTTTCAAAGATCATCACCAATAATCAATTTATATATATAAATTGATCCACGGTGAAATGCGAGGAAAAAGAATCACTTGAAATCACCTTCATCAACCATCTACCCAAGTTTTATGTATTCATGCCAAAGAAAACAAATTCCCAGCTCCAACACAGCTCAAACCCTCTAGAAAAACGCCTAAACCTTCACACACTCCATCCAAACTCCTCAAGTTTCTTCAGTTCTTGCAATTATAACCCTCAAATGAACATTCAAAACCTAAAAGCGTCAACACTAGGGCAACGAAGACGACAATATCTACATTACGAGAATGGAGAATCATTGAAAGATCCGCCGATAGTCGGTCATTACCGACGAATCTGGTGCTGTTGGCTCCAATCAAAGAGGACAATCGATCAAAGAACTAAACAGCTTCGATTCAGAGAGACAGCAATAAAATCCAGTTGATGAGATTCTCCCCGAGGAGGAGAGAAAGTTCGAGTTTCTCCTTGGAATGATTCGATAGCAATGACCAGAATCGCAGGTCTATGAGAATTAACGTGCGCCTCTCTCCCTCCTCTTCCCCCTTATTTTAACTGTTTTTTCTTCTTAATTCCATTTCTATCGGTTTAATGCTACGTCATCAACTGAATCCGTATATTTAATTCATTTAAATTTGAGAATGCAATGAACAAGCAGTATGTAAAGAAATGACGAATCTACCCATCTACCAAAAAAAAACAAAAGAATGAATGAATCCGTGGGAAATGAGGATATGAATGCCAATGAGTAAAAAGATAATTTAGAGCTGGCAATTTCCAACCCGTCAACTCACCTGAAGCCCGCCCCGAGATTTTAGTGGGTTTTGGGTTCAAGTTTGCAACCAGTGGGCAGGGCTTGGGTTGAGTGTTTTTAACCCGTCATCAATGAGTCGGGTTTGGGTTAACTCGTCCAATCCGTTGGGTCATGGTTTCAAGGATCGGACCGATCCGATCAGTACCAGGATCGGCCAGGACCGGTCCGATCTTAAGCCACGATACAACTATTGTATCATGAGGCTTTGAATCGGACCGATCCAATCGATACTAATACGGACCGGTCCAACTGATACCGGTAGTCTGTATGGACCGGCCGATACAACTGAGCCAATTTTTTTTTTTTTTTAATCTCTAAATGGAACGGTTCAACAAGTATTGACCTGGACCAATCCCGACCGATACTGCTGGTCCGACAACTAGTACTATCGGTTAAGTAACTAATCTGGCTGATTCAAATTTAAAAAATAAAATAGGCAATTCAAAAATTGGATCGGATTCAGACCGGTCAATATCCCCGGTCCGAATCGGGATTGTCCAGGACCAGTCCAATCCCTGATCCCGAGACTTGAAACCTTGCATTGGGTTACTATAATATACTACAGGTTTTACTATTTTAATATATCTTAAAAATGTAGAGCTACTAGACACATGGGCGGTGCCAGAAATTTTGTTTTGTGGGGGGTAGGGGGTGGGGCAAATACAAACAACAAAAAAGGCTCTGATGTGCTTCACTAATTATTGTTCGATAATTTTGGTTTGAGGACTAAGATGAAATTTCGAAATAAAATTTTCTATTCATTCTTTATTTAATGAAAGAAATGGCAAAATTTTATCGAAATTTTCTTATGAAATTTCGATATTGTAACAAAATAATCTTATTTTTTTAAATTATCTTTTTAATCAAAATTAATTATTTTAACAATTTTTAACTTTTCGTTACAATTGTTCGAAATCTTTTAGACAAAATTTTAGGATTTCGAATTTGCCTACTTAAACGAAATCAAAATTTCAACGAAATTTAAAACCTTAGCATATATTAATAAATAGGTATGCCAGTAAATTAGCCGAACCGAACTTTGTCCAGCTTGACTCGGGCACGTAAACCTTGAGCAAGGCTTAGGCTCAGCTCAAGCTCATTAAAAAATTTGGGCTCAGGCTTGTTAAAATATTTTAGGTTCAAGCTCAACTCGCAAAAAGCTCGGCTTGTAAAAGACTCGGCTTCTAAAAACCATTAGGCTGTGTTTGACGCAGAGAATTCAGGGTGGAATTGGGGTTGGAAATCTCAATTCTATTGTTTGATGGCATATAAAGAATTGGATTTAGGATTCTAGCCCTAATTCCGTGGAATTCGTTTATAAGGTAAATTGGGTTTTATCAATTATCACTTGTTCCCTTGTTTTTTGTAATTTTCAGCCAAAGAATTGCAAGAGCATGACTTTCTCTTCTCCCTCTCAATTCGATGCTAAAAGAAAATAAAGACAATTAAAGTAAAAATTAAATTAAATTAACAAAATAAAATAATAAAATAAAATAAAATAAAAAATAAAAAATTTATTTAAAATAAAAATAGAAGAAAATAGACTAAAGTACAAAATAACAATAGAAGAAAATAATATATATATAGAATTAAAATTAAAATGAAATTAAAAATAAAACAAAATCAAAAGAAAAAAGAAAAACAAAATAGAAATAAAAAGAAAAGAAAAATAAAATAAAATAAAATAAATAAAAGAAAGAAAAATTAAATTAAAATAAAAGAACATAAAATATAATCAAAAATGAAAATAAAAATAAAAATAAAAAATACAAATACAAATACAAATAAAAAAATAAAATATTATTATATTATTTTATTTTATTTATATTTATATTTCTTTTTATGTTATTTTATTTTCTTTTAAATTTATTTCTATTATTATAAAATAAAAATAAAAAATGAAAATAGAAATAGAAATGAAAAAGAAAAAAATAAAATTAAAATAAAATAAAATATAAATATAAATATAAATATAAATATAAATATAAAAAAAAATTAAAATAGAAATAAAATTAAATAAAACAAGGGAAAAATAAATATATTTTCATATTTTTTATTTTCTTTTATTTTTTATTTTATTCTATTTTCTTTAAAATTTATTTCTATTATTTTTTTATTTTTTGTTTTATTTCTGTTATTTTTATTTCTATTTTAATAGTATTATTATTTTTTTCTTTACCCTTCAACTTTTTTTTAATAATATTAGTTTATTTTATTTTTATTTTTATTTTTAATAATATCGATAGACAACATGTTTGATAAAATTTCTCAACAACTCAGTTTAGCAATGCTCAATTTGTTTTAAGCCAACCAAACAACATATTTACAATTCTAAGGTTTTCTAATTTAATGAATTATAATTCTCAGTTTTAGAATTCTGTAGGCCAATTCCAAATCCTTGCGTCAAACAGACCCTTAGATTAGTCCAAATATATTAATAGTATAGCTGATTATTAGTATTATATATAACATAATATATTAACAAATACGTTTAATATTTTATATTAAAATATAATATAAGATATGAGAATATAGATGTATAATTTCATGAACAAACATAGCCAAGTTTTAGCTCGATCAAGCCTACCCAAGCTTTGCTCAAGCTCATTAAGTTATGAGCCTTTTCCAGAATTAGGTTCGTCTCGCATAGAGCTCAAATTTGGTTCATATGAGCTGAGCTATCAACTTAACTCAACCCACACACAAACAAAAGAACAAAACAAAAAGGGTTAAGTGTTTTTTTTCCCCCCATTTTCTTTCTTTCTTTTTCGCTCTCCTATCTCTTATGCTGCATTTGGATACCAAGAAAATGCGAGAAAGAATGTTCATAAAGAAAAAAAAAAAGTGAAAATAGCTTTCTTAAAGCTGTTTGGATAACGCAAGAAAATTGCATGATTATTAATGGAAATCATGTAATTGTGCGTTTGGTTAGCAAGAAAATCATAATATACTTTCCAATTCTACCCTTATACCATTAGCCATATTTATGTTATGTCATACTAATTTCGGTTTGGTTTTGGTTCGATTTTTAGACTTTGGGTTCGGTTTTGGGTTTAAAATTATAAAATCAAATTAGACCGACTTGATTTTGAGTTGAGATCAGTTTAAATCGATCCGGTTCAGTTTGGTTTAGATTATAGAAGACATTAAGCCCCATCCATCAATTCTCATGATTTCTTATTTTTTTAAGTTTAAAAAAAAAAATACATCCAATCAAATTTTATTAAAATTTGAAAAAAAAAGTAATAAGTTTTTATAGGTCCCACCTCTCTTGGTTTTAATGTAGAACATGCAACTCTTTTTTTAATTTTTTTGTCTTTTCATTTAAATTTTCTTTTACTTTTTTTTTCTAATTAAAAAAACTTTTAATATTGTATATATATCAATCTTTGTAAATGTGGTTGTTTGGGAAGGGTAATGTTGGAAGAAGACCAATATAAGATTCTCATGACACAAATTCCTACGAATTTGGAAAGAAAAAAAAAAGTTCCTTTTCTTGTTTATAAACTTTCTCAAGAAAGCGATGAACCCACTATTTTTTTGATTTTCTTGCAATCCAAACACTCAAAAGGAAAGAGAAAATTGCACTTTCTTTTTTGCCTTTCTCATACTTTCACGGTATCCAAACGCAACATTATATTAGTAGACTTGGACCACTAAGATTAGAACATCTGAGAAGAAGTAAAGCAAAATATTGTAAGCTATATCGTATTATTATTGTTTATATGAGATTAAATAAGATTATAGAGAAAAAATGAGCGTTAAATTACAATATCATTATAACTTGTAATCAAGTTTATTATACAAATATTAGATGGAATATTTAAAATAAACAATAAAAAATATAGTAAAATTAAATTGGTTGGACGGGTCGTAGAGGGTTGAGTGCAAGTTTGATTATTTCAACTCGTTTATGAAATGAGCGGTTTTGAGTTGAGTGTCAAGCCGTTAATAAGCCTATCAGCCCAACTTGATCATGCTCGAACACGCCCGAAGACGAAGACAGGACCCAAAACAGGTGCTGGCTGCAAAGCAGGGTCCACCACAGGCAACATCAGATGGTAATCCCACAATTGTGATGCCGGGTTGATGTACTGTGATTGAGGAAGAGCTGCATCCCAAGTGGATTTGGCCTGATTCGTCTTTTGCAGTGTATAGGAGAATTCTACAATGCCGACCTCGGCAGAGTTTCATTAACTGATTGCCGGTTTTCTAATATGATATTTTTTTTAACGGTTCAGATTTTATTAAAATGAATTCGATGGTTTTAAAAATAAAAGATCTGCTCCATAAAAGCTACTGTTGGCACAGTAGACTAACTCGGGTTCCAAGTAGGATTGGCAATTTGGCGGGCCGAGCGGGGCGGGTTCGGTTGGGCTCACATGAATGTCCAAACCTGCTCGGCCTAGTTTTCGGGTCTGGGAATGAAGCCCAAGCCCGGTTCTAAATTGATTTAAAAGACCCAAATCCGATCCGATTAAGCCTGATTTATTTATTTATTTATTATTATTATTATTATTATTATTATTATTATTATTATTATTATTAATAAAAATTCTTACAATCTTCATATTCATCTATATTTACAAATTTTGCTACATATTCTTCACACTTACAATAAAAAATATAAAAAAAATTATAAAATCAATCAGGATATGATGAAATGACCTTACATATGTAACTATAGTATTATAAATGCATGGTAATTAAAGACAGGTTGGGCCGGGTCAGGCTTATACATGCCTAGTCCAAGCCCAACCCTAAATACTTCAGGCTTCTATAAAACCACGCTTGGCAAGCCCTGCTAGAGCCAAAACCTGGTTTAAACTAGGCGGGCTCATCGAGTCTGTTTACAGACTAGGCTCAAATTGTCAGCCCTAGTTCCAAGCCAGTGGCCTAGTACAACAAGGCCAGGCACAGTCCGACATGAACACGATTCAAATTTTGCCTAATTTATAGACAAAGCACAAAGCTCAGCTTGGCATGGTACGGCTCTATCTCAGGCCATGCTTGGGATTCAAAAATTAGGCAAGGCAAGGCACGACACGAAAAGTTTGTGTCGAGCCCGCACGAGCGACCTAAATGTAGTAATGTACACCTCTAACTAGGGATTGAGGATCTCCTGTGATCCACCACAGGAGATCGACACCTGTCCTAGGCAGACACACAAGTTGTACTGCTTGTGGGCTCCCTGGGGTTCACCCATTTCTTAGGTTTTTAAACTTGTAGGTAACCCATTCTTAATGGGGCCACCTATAAACAGGTGTCGATCTCCTGTGCGGATCACACAAGGTTTCCAATGATCCAATCACATAAGATCCTCACCCCTAACTAGGTTACCGGTCTCATGAGCGTAATGTGATATTATGTTGCATATCCCATTAAAGAGGATAAGTGTTCGAATGTTTTCAAGCTTACCGTGCACTAGGAAACGGTGCTTGTTATATAGATATTTTTGAATTTTGAATCTATGAGTGGTTACAACCGAAGAGTCTCTTGATTGCGAGACTCTTAACAAAGTGATAAATAATACATATCTAAAAAGGTCTAAGCTGATACTAAAGAATAAACTCGAAGAGATTACAACAGAGGTTATCCTTATCTAAAGACTAAGCTGATCGTTGATCGTTGGATGTTGTTATCCGTAATACCCATGATCACCGCACCACACAATGAGGATTCGCTTTACTTTTGTGCTATGTGGAAGAATTTTACTGTGCTTATATTGTTTTGCATGTATATATGCCCACAGGCCAGGCGAGAGAGAGAGAGAGAGATGTAATTAGTTTTAGGCAGTTATGTATACCTAATCTGATTGGTGGTTTGGGTCAGTTCTTTTGGCCATGATGAATCTGGAACCAGACATGAATCAACTACCTTACTCAAATATTGCTCTGGTTAGGCCTGACATTGAACCAGTTCTCTACCTGAAATGCCCCACGTGTAAAAGCATGTGCTTCCATTGTCTTTAGCCTGTAGTTGAAGCCTGAAAGTTTTAATCCGTCTTCAGGTTTGTTCTTTGTCAATGCGATAGGCTGTTTTAACTCAGTGCAGATACCTCCATATCATTCCTAATTAATCATAACAAGATGCTTAAGACTAAAATATTATACCAATCTTATGTGCTAAGCTGTTTTGTTAGTTGATGATATCATTGTGAAGGGTTCAAAACCAAACAGTCATGGAACTTTAAAAGTTAAGAAGCTAATAAAAATTGTACTTAGAAAAAAAAATCATATAGATTTGAATCTATCATAACTAAACCTATATTTTCTCTTTGGATTAAAATTTGAGGTGCAGAAAAGAACAACTCTACTACATTCATGTTAGTAATAATATATAAGGATCGCATTTTAGCATTAACTTAATCCGTACTTAATAATAAATCTACAAAAAAAAAATAACCTTCTTTTTGCTTCTTAAGTTGCCCCATTTTTTTTTTTTAAATCCCCATCGTATACCTAGGGCACGACATTGTCTAAAGTGAGATGATTGTAACAGATGTTGCAGCGTGCGTCTGCACACACCACGTGTTCACTAGCATGCAGAGATGTACGTCATTCTTCCTGACTTTAAAAATATGATGTTTCCGAGATAGGTAGCGTGCATCCGAGGGCACACGCTACATCATCTGTTGCAACCATCTTGCTCCAAACAATATGACCCCGTATACTAGGGCATGTTAAACACCAGTTACTCTAAAAGCTCAGGTTGTTAGAGAAAGACAACAATGTATATCAAATGGTTCAATACCCTCCTGCACGTGCGGGCTCCGCACGGGAACAACACATCCGTGAGATAATACAGGGCACCGAGGCAAGCACACACCACAACACACAACCACACGGAAATAGCACATCCGTGGGAGAATAAACACAGAAATATAAGCCCTCGAGATTTGATCTCTTGATGCCTCGCTCTAGTACTATGTTAAACACCAGTTACTCTAAAAGCTCAAGCTGTTAGAGAAAAGCACAACAATATATATCAAGTGGTTCAATAGGGCCTGACATCGTCTGGAACTTGGAGTTGCAGCATCAACTGTAGCACACATCCACACACACCACATGTCCATTGGCATGCATGGATGCGTACCAACTCAAAAGTGTTGGGGTGCATTGGTGCCCATCCACACGCGCCGGTTGATATTTGATGCGCGTGGATGCACGTTGCATCTAATGGTGCAGCTTTCACACTCCAAACAATATACAAGGCTGTTTACTAAGATTAATAATGACAGCTTGCCAGTTTCTCTTAATCTACAAAACAAGAAATTTCCAACCCCCAAACCACCCCCCAATATTCTCAAAACAATAACAAGTATAGAATAGTACCAAAATGCATCATAGTTATGACGGCAATAAAGGTTTTGGACCTACAATTTGGTCGATCCAACTGTGTCTTTATTTCTTTCTGACCTGTTTCAATTGTTGTTAATAGAGTACACATCGATTATATAGGAAGTAAAAAAAAAATGTTAAAGGGGGAATGATGGAAAAGTGTAGTGCAATTATGCCTATAATTGTGCTGTCTCCAATGGTAGAAGCTGGCCTGGTATATATATATATATATATTCTGGCCCAAAATTAGCAGTATTTAATGATCCTAAGCATCTGATAGCTGACTCTTCTTCTTTCTATATTGACATCCCATGTGTTTCCTCATGTGTTCATGGCTGTTTTAAAGGATACAGTTGCATTACAGGTTTTTATCATCAAATGTGGCTGATTGATTTTAGGGACACAACATCTTACCTATGTGGGACCAAATTGTTTCCATGGTTCAAAGCCATACCCATGTGCAACATTTCTAGTCTGTACTAGGGAGCCTGAAACTATTCCAATTATGATAGAATTTGAAATTATTCTTTCAAAATTGAAATTTAATATATATATATATATATATATTCACACACGCACGCACACACACGCACGCACACACACGCACACACACACACACACACACACCCACATATATATATATATATAACTTAAACATGTAAAGCATCAAAATCTACCAATTGAAGAAAAAAGAAAGAAGATCACACAGCATAGAAATTTGTTGGATATGTTCTTTCTTTTTCTTTTTCATTAGAATATACTGCAAGTTCTGTAATCCCATACTACAATACTGAATTATCATCAACTCACAAGCTAATATATATGACCGCTCCATCCACCCACCCCACAAAGGAAAAGAGAAGAAATAAAATATATTCAGAATCTTATGCTTCTTCCTTACAATAATAGTTCCTATCTGTGCCATGGATATGTTAGGTTGCAATCATAATTCTGTTTGAAAAAAAAAACTATAAACATTCTATCCCTCAAAAAAGAAAAAAAGAGGTGTAAATATTTTTTGTCATAGTTTACAATTACAAGCAAAAATAAATCCAATTGCACAATGATATATATATATGTATATAGATATAAAAACTACAATTGAATAGAAGTTTTTGATGCAGCTTGCAACAAATTAGAGACCCTTCAGGCCCTAATTCAAACAAATACAACCAAGCAAAACAAGGTATCTGATGAACTTAACTATCCGACATCCACAAGTGGCAGCAATACCCCATATATATAAAGAGGAGCTAGGAATAATATTCCTTGGCTTTTACCATCAACTGGGGCTCATCACCTGAAGCTGTTGATCTGTGGCTCCCCCCTTCCTAGTTCCTACCACTAACTGGTGCCATAATTTATGATACTAACATGCACGAGAGAGAGAGAGAGAGAGAGTCAACATGAAATCAGTGTTGTATACCTTAACCTCTCTATTGAATATACAAGAACTCAGTCTGACGCAAACACACGAGAGAGAGAGAGAGAGAGAGAGAGAGAGAGAGAGAGAGGGTATTTGATAAATGTATGAACTATGGATAGGTTCGAACTTCAGTCCATTGAAACCAGTAATATCCCAGACTTATCAAAACCAGCCAATACCCAAGTTAAATATTGTTGTTGTCCTCTTCAAACCCTAAAATTCTTAACACTCATCTCATAAAATTGAAATATTAATCACAAATTTGGATCAATCAAAGAAACGTGTGTGGAAGTGATGAACACACACACACACAAACACATATATGTTTCAAAAAAAAAAAATTAAAGGACATCAAACCATACATGTGTGATTGATCTATGAGTGGTCATGACTAGTTGTATCATGGCGATCATCCCCTCCTTGATGTGTATGGGACTCACTTTCTTGATGCTCCGAAGCCCCGCCGGTGCCGGACATTTGCCGGTAAGCGTTAAGCGCGGCGAGCATGCCCAAGTTCCCCTCACTCATGCCACCACCACCACCAATACCTGAACCCAACTGTTGGCTAGGCAATAGAGCCATTGGAGTAGGGAAATTCATGAAATGTAGTCCACTTGACATGCTGCCCCTATACATATTAGTATTAGTAACAGAAGGGAATGTCCATATAGGATCAGTACCACTCATTACTTGGTTGTTAGGGTTAGCAAGCATCCAAAAATTCGCCGGGATCTGACCATGACTCGCCGGAATCGCACCACCAGAGCTTGATTGCAACAAGTAGCTTCCCATCTGATGTTGTACTGATTGATCCAATTCCGGTGGTCGACGCTTTCTCCCCAAACTTGTTTCGGTATCGGACATGTCTAGACATGGATCTCTGAGCTCCGGCTTAGCTTGTAACATGGGATTTACACTGTTAAAGTTTAGGAGTGTTGAGTTATTCTCAGACGATAAACCGGCACCGGGGAACAGAATTCGACGTTGTGAATCATCGATCCTTAGCTGCTGTGGCGCTGCGAAGTTTGGATTGAAGTATGCAGTTCTTAGTTGAGACGGCGCCGACATACTAGAGCCCGAACTTCGAAGGGATATGTTAAGGGATGTGAAATTGGCAGGAATTGTACCGGTTCCAGTAGCGGCGATCACTGCCGGCTCGGCTTGTTGTAGCAACCACTCAATTGTCTCTCCATCAGACTTGTGACCAAGCTCTCTAGTCAATTGGAAAACCCTAGCTGCACACAATGCCGGCATACGTATCCGACGTCCCCGACCATCAACCTTGGTGTGTCTATCCTTAGTTGAAGTCCTCTTGGGTGGTGGCTTATTCTTCGAGGGATCGACCGTAATTTGTAGACCTGAATTCGATCCGATCGTCGTCGTTTGGGCGGATATCGCTAGCGATGGATACCCGGAGCTCGAGCAAACCTCTTGATCTTCCTTCTTCTCTAGTAATTGTAATGGAAAATTTGGCCTACGGATCCCATTTTCTCCTTCCATGGTGATCACAGTACATGTACTAACAATACATCCAATGAAAGAAACTTAATTCAATCTCTTGTGGGTCTCTCTCTCTATAATGGATTAAGGGGATATGGTAATATCTTCTGTTACCTTCAATTCCTTTCACAGTACTGGAAGAGAGAGAGTAGAAAGAGAGAGAGAGAGAGAGAGGATAAGGGGGGAGGAGGAGGAGGTGGGCAAGCTTTAAGCAACAAATATAATGAGTGGGAATTATATGGGGTGGGCTTTTAAAAGCAAAGTTTTTTTTTTTTTTTTGGGAAAAATTGTTTTTTGCTTTAATGTTATGTTGCTTTGTAATTTCATTTCGTTTTCTATTTATATTTTCTGTTTTCTAAAAAAAGAAAAGAAAAAAATCTGGCTCCCTTTTATTGTGGTTGGAGAGTCCCTTGGTTCAGACTCCACGTGCGGTCCTTTTTATCCTTCAATCCACAAAGATAGTGGTAGTCGATTTGGGACCCAATCTCAAGTCAAAAAAACGAGAGGCTGAAATGAAAAGATATAATTAAGTGGGTCCCTCCTCATTCAAGTGAGTCCCTTCTCATTCAAGTAATCATGCATTTTTTTTGCCTTTGTTATTAACCATGGTTAGGGTTGGGTTAAAGGGTTTTCAATTTTTTTTTTTTTTTTTTGTTGTCCCTTGTTTTTAGTTCTTTCGTATGTCTGTCTTGGCAGTAAAGGTTAGGGTTTTTAAGGTTTAAGGGAATGCACACTTTGCATATTGTGATTTGGTGTCTTGATCAAGTTATATTCTAGTTTGCACAAGTTTTTTAAGAGTTATTACATTTCAGTAATGTTTTTAAACTGACTTCTCCTATTGTTCAAAATACCCTTCAAATATTTTTTTTAAATTGTATTTTAGTCCCTGATTCGTTTTGGAGAGAAACCCCAAATAAACCCTTTTTATTCTTCGTTTGTTCGTCTTCTCATTTTGGAGAGAAACCCCAATCTGAACCCTTCTTCTTCTTCTTCATCTTCTTCTTCTTGTTTTGGAGAGAAACCCCACCCCAAATCTAGACCCTTCTTCTTCTTCGTTCTTCTTCTCGTTTTTCTTCTTCCTGTTTTGGAAAATCTAAACCCTTCTTCTTTCTTCTTCTCGTTTTGGAGAGAAATCCCAAATCTGTCTTCGTTCTTCTTCTCGTTTTTCTTCTTCTTCTCGTTTTGGAGAGAAATCCCAAATCTAAACCTTACCCAGCTTCTTCGTC
>JAUPMG010000002.1:12360429-12375466 GCA_031762675.1 Pachysandra terminalis | reverse complement strand
GTTAAGCTCAAGACGGAATGTGGATATCAGTTCACGTCCAAATTGGAAGGCATGTTCACAGATATGAAGACATCTCAGGATACAATGCAAGGATTCTATACGAGCCAAGCTACTGAGACAGCAGGGGATGGCCCCACGCTGGCTGTCCAGGTTCTTACGACGGGATCTTGGCCGACTCAGCCGAGTGCCACCTGCAACTTGCCAGCTGAGATTCTGGGTGTGTGTGAGAAGTTCCGGACGTATTATCTCGGGACCCATACTGGACGGAGACTATCCTGGCAAACAAACATGGGAACAGCTGATCTGAAAGCCACTTTTGGCAAGGGCCAGAAGCATGAGCTGAACGTGTCAACGTACCAGATGTGTATCCTCATGCTTTTCAACAATGCCGATCAGCTTAGCTACAAGGAGATTGAGCAGGCAACAGAGATACCGGCCTCGGACTTGAAGAGGTGTCTGCAATCTTTGGCCTGTGTGAAGGGAAAGAATGTACTTCGGAAAGAGCCCATGAGTAAGTACATTGGTGAAGATGATGCCCTCTTTTTCAACGACAATTTCACAAGCAAGTTTTACAAGGTGAAAATAGGCACTGTTGTTGCACAAAAGGAGTCAGAGCCGGAAAAACAGGAGACTCGACAGCGAGTGGAGGAAGACAGGAAACCCCAAATTGAGGCTGCGATTGTGAGGATCATGAAATCGAGGCGGGTCCTGGATCACAATAATATTGTTACCGAAGTTACAAAGCAGTTGCAGTCACGGTTCCTGCCCAACCCGGTTGTAATAAAGAAACGGATCGAGTCCCTTATTGAGCGCGAGTTCTTGGAGAGGGACAAAGTAGACAGGAAATTATACCGGTATCTCGCCTGAAGAAACAACCGATGTCGGTGTGCTTTGTGTATCTTCTCGTCAAGGCTCGGCCTCAGCCTCGGCCGGTGGAAATGTATCCTCCATTGCTAAACAGGAAATTGTTCCCTATATTCACTGCAAGCTCTGAACGGCTTCCATTGAATATTTGTGCGGTTTGTCCTCCTTGACTCTATTTCATTTCTATTTCTTTTTTTTTTATAACTTCATTTGTTCTGCCTTACATTTAGATTTCAGATTTGAATCTAAGTTGGTTCATGTGACATGAACCGGACTAATGACCCAAAAATAGATTCAGTCTGGGTTATAAGATGATTAGTTGTATGAATCTGAAAACATCACATGGGTTTCCCCCGTGAAGCTATCACTGCTTAGTTACTTCATGCTTTGTTTGTGAGAGAGAGTATATACATTCACCATTGTTCACATAAAGAAGAAAACTAAACGTTACAGTCTTGACTTCTATTTCTGGCAATTCTAGTAAATGCTCATTTCTATTGCACAACATCTGTAATTAATTTAGAAATACAGGATTCCATTAGAGCTAATCACCCACCCCCCCCCCCCCCCAAAAAAAAACAAAAAGGGTATTTGGCTGGATGTATGGAGTCTGCTTATAAATGTCTGAACTTTGTTGTATATTCATCCCAAGCTCTTAAGTTGCTACAGAGAAGACAAGGATGAAGAAGTCAGTTGCTGTTCCATTGCTCCTTGTTTTCCTTGTCATTTTCTCTTTAGGTAAGAACCATCTTCTTCTTAATTGATTTATTTATTTATTTTTTTGGGAAAGATTACATGGTTTTTAATGTTATTTTTATGTGAATTATGCTTAAAATTTTTGTGGTTTTCTGTGGATTGGTAGAGAAAATTAGGGGGGACGAGCGATGCTTCCTTATGTTCACATTTTCGGAGGGATGCACCGAGGATCTTTGCAATTTCATTTGCGTGGCAAATGTTGAAGAATTGTTTATTCGCGTTCAATGTTGGTACAAAATTCGTTGTGGATGCTTTTACTGGTGTGATCATGTCAAGCCATGATTTCAGTCTTTTGCTATTATATGTTGGCGAAATTTTTAAAGATAAATAAAAGAAAAAGTTTATGTAGGACATCCTTGCGGATGCAGCAAACCTTGTTGGGAGAGGTCCTCGGAGGAATAGTCCTGGGCGAAGCATGGGGATACCTTGGGAAACCAAAAAAAAAAACTATTTATTTATGTATTATATAACAACTTATTTCAGCTTCTATAAGCACTTTTTAAAATTAAATATGTGTTCGGTAGTGCTTGTTTACCCATAAGCATTAGAGGAAGGCTACCAGTAAGGAGAAGTTGTTCTTGGGTGGTGTTAAGCTATTTCTAAACTTTAATAATATTTTTATGATACATATTTTATCCCTAAACTTTTATAAGAACTAAACTTTTATAAGAACTTGAATAAATGTATGTACCAAATGCTATTTTCTTCAAATAAGCAGTTTATTGTTGTTGTGGAGAAGTGCTCTCATTGAGTAACTTATCCGATCAGTGCTTATCCATTAGCACAAGCTGGGCTAAATGCAGCCTTAAGGCTGTGTTGGCCCGATTTATATAAGTTCTTATTTCAGTTTAGAGCTTATTAAAGCACTTGTTAAAATTAAAAGTGTGTTTGGTAACAGCTAATGGACAAGTGCTTACTCATAAACACAGTCCGACTTATATAAGTGCTTATTTCAGCGTATAGTTTATTAAAGAACTTTTTAAAATTAAAACTGTGTTTGGTAACACTTAATGGGTAAGTGCTTACCTAGCTGTAGGGAAGGAGAAGCTACTATGTGGGAAGCTATTTCTAAACTTCCTTATTATTTTCATAATACCTATTTTACTCCTAAACTTTTATAAGCACTTAAATATATGTATTTACCAAATGCCGAAAAATTAATTCTAAACTTTAGTAATATCTTCATAATACCTATTTTACCCTAAACTTGAATGTATTTACCAAACGCTCTTTTCTTCAAGTAAGCAGCTTATTGCTGCCGTGGATAAGTGCTCTCACTGAGTCGTTTATCCAAAAGCACAAGCCGGACCAAAAAAGCAGAGAGAGAGAGAGTTGTTTCAAGTACCCAAAGTATTTAAAGAGGTGAAGGTTGGAGGTGAGATGCTGGAAGAAACTGAACCAATCAAGTGCACACAGCATAGCACCATTGGTTCAGTCTCCCACAACTCTCACGTCCGGCCTCGGCTTTGACAGTACTGTCTTGCTTGAATCGTTGGCTGAAGATCAAAAGGATGAGTGAACTCGGAGTTTCAATCTCTTGCATCTCTCTACTGCTAATCGTCGGTGAAGGTCGGATGTGAGATATTAGAGGAAACTAAACAGGACGGCAATTGCTACCAGTTTAGTCATCTCCAATATTCATATACGACTTTGGCACCTCTTTCATCTACAGTTTGTTGCTGCTGCTGCTGCACTGCAGATGGAAGCTAGTATTTATAATCCATTATCCCTTAAAGAGAGCACATATTCAATGAGAGGAACCTTTCATGGGAGAGCAGGAAATGCATGTTCAACATAACCGCCAAAAGATTCTAACAACATCAACTCCAATTCCAACAATATTCCTGCATTCCAACCAATATCGTAGACTTTTTATTCTCAGTTTGAGGGTGTGTTTGGCATTGTTTTTTTGGGTTTTGAAAGTGAGTCCTGGTTTAAAGCACTTTAACGGTAGGCAAAAATACCATTTCGCCCTTCGGGGCTGTCTCTAATCACACGCCCACCACAGGGTGTACACCACAGAGGATCGTAGTCCCATTTTGGCCCGGCTTGTGCTTTTGGATAAACACTCGTCGGATAAGTGACTCAATGGGAGCACTTATCCACTGCAACAATAAGTTGCTTTCTTAAAGTAAATAGCGTTTGGTAAATATATTTATTTAAGTGCTTATAAAAGTTTAAGGGTAAAATAGGTATTATAAAAATATTAGTAAAGTTTGGAAAGCTTTAATAAATACATTTATTTAAGTGCTTATAACAATTTAGGGGTAAAGTAGGTGTTATGCAAAATATAACTAGAATTTGGAAATAGCTTTCTCGTATAAGTGAAGAGACGCTTCTCTCAACAGCTTTCCCTATGGGGTAGCGTTCCTCTAGTTTTACCAAAAAAAAAAAAAAAAAAGCTTTCCTCTAGTGCTCATGGGTAAGCACTTATCCGTTAAGTGTTACCAAACACATTTTGCTCATTCATATCTTGTAGATTTAAAAGCACTTTTTACATAGCTATTTACCAGACAATACCTTTTCATTTAAATTACTTTTTTACAAAAGGCTTAGCTATGTTTTCCTTCTACAAAGCCACTAACCATTTTGCCTATTGTATTGGGACCACGGAAGCTTGTAACAGAATTCACAGTAACCAAAAGTTTCCGTTGCCGGGATTTGAACCCGGGTCGCCTGGGTGAAAGCCAGATATCCTAACCGGGCTGGACGACAACGGATTTGTGCAACTGAAGGTCTAATATTGTTATAAAAATGGTGATTTTAGCTTTCTAAATCTGGCTTTTCCTTCTCCCAATAATAAATTTTTTGAAATCATTTTATAATCAGTAAACATACGACTAGTATACTACATTATTATATATATATATATATATATACACACACAATGGATGCTTCTTGGATGCTCCTTCGAGGATCCCGTCCCAGATTATTGTGGCCTTCGCATCCTAATTAATTGACAAAAGATGGAGACCAACATTTTTTTTTTTTTTTTCATTCTATAATTATATTTTGAAACTGTAACTTACCCAAATACATGATTGATACAGACTTTTCATGGGTCATGGGTCATGGCTCATGGTTCATGCCATTCGATTCTTAACAAAAAGAAGGACAATGGAGAAAATACTGAAAACTCAAATCAAATTATTTATAAATCAAGACAGAAGTCTGGTTCTTCATACAAATATATATAAGGATATTCATGTAAGAAATAGAGTTCCTGTATCCAATTCCATTCTTCACTTTTTGGTAGATTACTTGAAAGTCTGAATCTCATGTTGAGGGATTAATTGCATAGTGAGTTATATGAATCACATCTTCAGGTCTAGAAGGAGGATGAGTCTTGTTTCTAAGCCTCAGTGCTTGATAGTCCTTGTACATGAATCCTCTGTACTTGGGTTCCTCTCCAATCATTTTAGTGAACTGGGGCAATGGCTCAACCCACTTTTCTCCCTCCAAGTTATAGAAGAAAGCATAAGAATGGCGGCTTCTTCCTGCTTGTCTCACCACCCTGTGAGTTGCACTCTTCAATTTGTTGTTGCTCAGAACCTCCAATTCAGAAAACAAAAAAAAAAAATATGGGTTAGAAACAGTAACTATATATTGGTGAAAAAAACAAGATCTATCTGTTGTTACCTGGAGACTGATGCTACTGAGGCATTTGGGAAGTGCTGATGAACCAAGCCACCAACCTCTGAATTTTTTGAAGGTCTAAAGGTATAATAGTAATTTCACTTTCTATTATATTTAGCCCTAGCTACCGAGCATTTATCAAGCTTTTCATAAATTCGAGGGCCCATGAGTATAATACCCTAATTTCACTTTCTATTATATTTAGCCCTATAGCTACTACAGGGTATTTATCATATTTTTTGTGACCGCTCGCTATAACATTTTTTTCTGAGCTTTGGAGAATAGTTGACTCTAGTGTGCATCCGTGGACTGGTGGACATAGGCAATGTTTGCCGAACCACTTAAATCTGTGTCGTGTGTGCTTGATTTCTTCTCATCTTGTTTATCTTTCTTTCTTAACAACCTACTAAGATTACCTGAATAACATCTCCAAGGTTGACAACAATGGAACCCTCATTGGGTGTTACTGGGATCCATTCCCCGTCCTTGCGAACCTCCAGGCCACCAACTTCATCCTGAAACACAAAGGTGACGCAGTTCCCATCTTCATGTTCAGTTATACCAGTGTTCTCGGTGTCTGTTGCAGGGAAGTAGCGTAATCCCACCATGAAATCGGAGCTCCGATCATGGTTGTAATCCTTGAGGAAGCCAGGAGGGAGACCCAAATACTCATTTAAGATGGTCTCCACAAGCAACCCAGTCTTAATGAAGTAGGGGAACATCTCTTCCAATACATCCCTGGCAACATCAAAGAAATCAACGAGATTCAAAAAAAAGTTTTGTATTGATCTCTTATTTTCGCCACAATGGTAGGAATGTACCTGAGTTGAGGTGGGTTGGTGGGGTAGACATTGAAGCCTGATCCAGGAGGGAACACCAACAAGTACTCATTCCTGTCGGATGAATGCTCCGGCTGCCGGTTGTATCCGGCCGGAAGAGGAGCTCCGTCACCTGGGCTTGACTTGAGCTTCTCCTCTAGTGGATACTCGAAAAATGTTTTGGAGAGGTGGAGGGCTCGGTTTATTAGACCAAGTGGCACACGATGGTTCACAATTTGAAAAAAGCCATAGTGAGAGCAGGCTTGACCAACTACCTCCATGACCTTCTTCTTACCTTCCTCATCACCTTCATTGAAGAAGGGAGAGAGATCCACAGTAGGAATACCTGAGTTAGCCATATGAAGTTACTGAACAAGTTTGAAATTTTTTGTTTTTTGCTCTGTCTCAACCTGAGATAGAGAGATGGTTCTGATTGACCAAGATGTACAAGATAGAAAGATAGGAAAGAATTCAAACTAAAAAAAAAATAACAGAAACAGCAAGATAGAATATAAAGGGAAGAGGATTGATTGGGTTGACAGGCTTGATTGGGAAGGGAACTACTCTTCTTGACACAAGCAGATACAGCTTTTTTATTTCCAAAATTATCACCTTGATAATCTCTACAGCCTTGATCCTTATCCTCTCTCCTTGATTCTCTTGAAGATCAGTCCCTCCTTGATCGTAATATGAACAACCTTAGTTGTTACACTCTTTAATTTATCTCCTTCATTGGATAAACTATAGAGATTCCTGCCAATCTCAGCTCTTACGACCCAGAAAAAGGAAAGAAAATATGCAGAAGCGAAAAGCTCTGTCGTCTACTATTACCTAATCAAAGGGACTTTTTCCATGTTATTTTATTACAACAAACAGTATTGTTTTGTCTTCTTGTTGGTTAGGTCTAAGCGAGAAAGATTCTTGGCATTTTTTGTTTCCAGATAATCAAAATGCAGCACAGCTTTCAGCCCTGCAAAATGATAATTTGGGATTTAAAAATAATTATAATATTAGACTGCCTTATGCACTTCTGTTAAGTAGGTCTGACAACACTTATGCAGGAAGTCAAACTTTGAAAATGAAACTTTTGGGCCAAACATCTTTTTAAATAAAATAATAAGCAACTTATTATTACTACTACTACTGTGGATAGAGAAGAGGATCTTCTATTAACAATCCTGTTAACAGGGTACAAAATGAAGGGTAAAAGTGTAATTTCATCTTTATAATTTCACCTTTATAAAAGCAGCGATATTATACTTTTACCCGTCATTTTGTCCTGTTAACAGAGGATCCGTTCCCTGTAGGTAGGTGCTCTCGCTCTCGTTGATTCAAAAGTTTAAGCAGTGAAATGCAGCCTGTTAAGTATGAATACCATGCAGTTTCCGTGTGGACTGTTTCACAGCCTACAACTAATATAAGCAAAACTATAATGTTTTTTAGCAAGTAATTTGGACAAGTGACTCAATCACTCAATAAGACTTGCCCATAACAACAGTAAAGTTTACTAATTCAATTGAGACAAAGTGTTTAAAGTTTAGGCTGCGTTTACCCAGCTTATATAAGTGATTATTTCACCTTATAGCTTATTACAGCATTTTTTAAAATTAAAAGTGTTTGTTAACACTTAATGGGCAGGTAAGTACTTACCCATAAGTAGTAGAGGAAAGCTACCCATAAGGGAAAGCTATTACGAAGAGCTTCTCTTATCACTTATGCTGGAAGCTATTTCTAAACTTTATTAATATTTTCATAATACCTATTTTACCCCAAACTTTTATAAGCACTTAAATAAATGTTATTTTTAAACTTTAATTATATTTTTATAATACCAATTTTACCCCTAAACTTTCATAAGCATCTAAATAAACGTATTTACCAAATTCTATTTTCTTCAAGCAGCTTATTGTTACCAAATTCTATTTTCTTCACGTAAGCAGCTAAATAAACGTATTTACCAAATTCTATTTTCTTCAAGCAGCTTATTGTTACCAAATTCTATTTTCTTCACGTAAGCAGCTCGACGTTACTGTCAATAAGTGCTCTCATTGAGGTACTTATCCAATAAGTGCTTATCCAAAAGCACAAGTTGGGTGAAACACAGCCTTTCTAATGTCCAGAAACAACTTCCCACGAAGTGACAAGGAAAAGTTGTTCTTGGTAAAACAACTTCTCCTCACAAACTACCTTCCTCCTCTCCTACATATAGGTAAGAACTCTTCCCTTCAATGTTACCATGCACTTATGACCCAAAAAAGTGCTTTAGTAAGTTTAAAAAAAAAAAAAAACACTTGTTTAACCGGTGGCAAACGCAGCTGTACAAAATATGAGATCACAGCTTCACAGCCAAAGGAAATAGCTCAATTTGCTTCGTATAAACAATGTTTTAAATATTCAAAAACTCACCACAAGAGACCTACAGAAAGAACTAATGAAAACCCCAGTATAATACCCCCTTCATCAATTAAACTCCCTTCATTTACGTCTAAAACCCAACATAGATAGATAGATATAGCCACCAAAAAAGATAGACCTAAGGCTGAAAGAAAATGGACTTCTAATTAACCAGAGGCAGCAACAAAATAGAAGCAAGCTACGAAAGAGAGCCAAAACTATCACCATATCTTGTCATTTGGCCTTTCAGCAACCATTGGAGACTTTTCTTCACACAAGCCATGACCAAATCAGTGAAAGCCAAGAAAAAATAAAAAAACGGACATGATTTTAAGCATCTTCCTCCTCATCACCATCTTCGTCATCATCTTCGTCTTGCTCACCATCATCCTCTTCAAACGCATCAATTCCTTTTCCCTGCCAAAAAACATGAATCGATATATATCACACAAACAATTTGCATATGGCAAGTCAAAAAAAATATTCTTAATGGTTTTAAAACCCTAGATCATCACAATAAGATATCACTCGCTAGTGAAATAAGTAAAATTTTCCTGGTTTGGTAATGATTTTACAAATTTCACAAAATAAGAGAAATTTCCCTTGAAACTTGATGGTTTCCACAATTTTCATGTATCCTGAAAATTTCCCAAACTCGAAGTAAAATCAAAATACCCCACAAAAAATTTCCCTGAAGCCATTCTATTCTCAAGGGTAAAAAAAAACCATCAAATGAAAATTCTGAAACTTCAAGAAAAGTCACAGAAAATCCCGGTATGACAAAGATTAGTGCATATGTTCACTAGACTTGAAGTTAACCAAACAGCAAGTGAGTTGTTTGTATAAGCATGCTCTTGAGAATTTCAATTGAACCTTCTGAGATCCCTTTGTTCAAAAAATTTTACCCCTTGTTTATCTAAACTCAAATATAAAATGTTGGGTGGTTTTAGATACACTAACGTGACTAGGATTTTTCAGTCAGCATATCTTCAGTTCCCAAGACTCACTACAACTCAGGGTTGTTTGGACCGAACTGATGATACCCAATCAATGCTCATCCCCAGCAGAATGAACCATTATCTCAAAAAACACGAATCACACAATTCAATATTTTCTTTCACTGTATGCTACCCCACTTCCCTCTAAATAAGCTAAGTAACGAAAATTTCTACTGCCTTTTAGTCATAGGCAAAGTTTCTATAAATACAAGCTGATGGAAGATTTGGGACCATGTCAGCAGCATGTGTTGCCTCAGATGTTTTAAACATTAGAAAGGTAATTTTACGGTGTAAAGCAGATTCACAAGCCAGTTTGAAATACAAACTGCTACCGAGAAGATATCAAAAATGATTCTCAGGAAACAAGCAAAAATTTGATAATTTGGAATGTTACCAGACGAGAAATTACAAATTATATGCACTTCTAACAGACAAGGAAGATGCAAAAAAGAAAGAATTGAACCTTGGCAACCACAAATTCACAAGGAGAAATGAATTAACGTGAATGAAACCACAATAGCCTACAAATTAAGAGAAAGAAATGAAATGAAGAGATATGGATGAGAAAACTGAACTAGATATGCTTCTCGGGAGATTTGGGAGACAAATCAATGTTTGTACCATGTTCAATAAAAATTAAGTTTTTAATAGAAATTAAAACAAACAATTGAAAGATAGGGCATGCACATGAAAAGATCGTTGTAAAAGCCAAGATGTAGCAAAAAAGTGTCCCAACTAGTTGAGGTCAGCAGTAACAATCCTATTCCTCCATTCTACCTTAAAAGAACCAGAATGTTCTACAGTAAATTTGATATAAGACTAAAATTCTTAAGAATGAGTAACAAACCAGAAAGCATAGAAACATAATTATACCTTCAACACCTTTGCAGCCTAAGAATGCAGACAAGCATACATGCATACCAGATTTTATTGAAGTCATGGAAACATTAAAGATGAGCTGATCACCCAATCTGTGTTATAAATTGGCATTATATGGGCTATTGCGTCAGCATAGATTAGATCCGATAGCCATTTGGTTCTGAAGTGTCTTATTCTATTTCTTCAGGAGTCCGAAAAATTGGCAATCATAAGTTGCTCAAAGTGTGAGAAATAAGAAAAGTCTCAACTGACAAAACAGCACTCAGCAAAGACTGGCCAAAAAACATATAAACATTATAAATAAGACATTAAAAGACCATCTCCATTTACCTCTTCATCATCATCATCATCTCCCTCAAAATCCTCTTCATCTGCCTCCTGCATCATAGAGGTCGACAATTACAACAAGAGAAAATCCAAAGTTGAAGAAAAAAAATGTTATCTCCATCAAGTGCAAAACTGAAAGAAGGAATAAGTCAGGAAAAAATTACATTGTTGAAATATTTGAGAGGGTTGGGCCATAAATCCTCCTTAATTATTTCCGCCACCTGCTATTTTCAAGGTGACAGCCAAATAACATATTATTTTAGTGATAAAGGGAAAAATTGTAGTGTTTTTCTTTTCGTTTCACTTCCAGTTCCTGCAACATTGAGTATTTTATTAAAGGATGGCAAGCATATCATTGAGTATGATATTACTCTAATAGCATGCATTGTGATATGTGAAACAAAGATCCAGTTCATATGGCACAAACATTGAATAAGCAACCTGAAAAAAATTGAGATTGAACTTACCTCATCATGAATACCCTCCATGATATCTTTCTGTTGAGTTTTGCTGAACCAGCAAAAGAAGCTGCATTAACAGAAGTGAGCTTGAGAACAAAGAACTTTATAATGGTAGAATACAGCAAAGTACATAATTCAAATGAAGCTGTTCTGTACAGAAAACATGAACGTCTATACATATAATGTATGTGTATAACTCGGTTTGATAAAGCAAATACGGATCCTCCATGACTTGTTATAAGACACCCACAACCATGTAAATATTTCTATTTCCTTCATACATATAACTCAAATGCTGCTGAATGAAGTAAAATAAAATAAAAGCGTATAGGCTTGACTATGATTTGAAACAGGTTACCATGAAAATAACATGTCTAAAAGAACCAGAATTACATTACTAAGACGAGTAAAACAACATAAAAAAGCACCTAACCCAAGAACAGCCTCAATGTGGAGCACAACCTATTACATAGTTTACCCATGAGTTACAACATAAGTTACACAAGAATGTATATCTGTGTAAGATAAATACATGATTAAAAATCCATAAATATGACTGAAGTACAATACAAGTAAAGAAGCCAACCTTTCATCAGTATGACTCCGTTTGTTCCCTTTCTTCTCATGGTTAACACCATTTGCAATGTCCTTCATGTCAAAAACACAATAAAAATATTATACCAGGATAAAGACATGTGAAATGCCCAAAGCACTAGGAAGAAATTGTCATTACCATGCCCTCCTTCCACTTGATTGTTGTACCATTTATCTTAGTCGTTCCCTCGTCTAAGAAGGTAAAAGTCTTCATCAGCATTGTTTCTTCAAAATATGGGTTGGGTTTGAAGTTCTGATTAATAAAAGTAACAGGATTAGCTAAACTCAATAAGCATTAACAAAGTAAAGTATAAGCAGACTTCATATGAACAAAATCCCCCCAAAAATGGGGGGAAAAAAAGGAAGCAAAAAAGTAAAGTACTTTTAGTTGGGACCAAGAGTGAAAAGGGAGGAGGAAGAAACTCACAAAAGTAATAGAGTACCCTGATTTCACATCTTTAAAGTCTTCAACATCCAGAGAACTCAGGTATTTGAAAATCTACATCAAAAAGTAAATTAATTGTTAATATAAATAAACAGCCATTCAATGTATAACAGTTATTTGGAAGAAAAAAAATCCTTATTAGATTTCAATACCAATATATAATTAGAAGTAATGAAATACAGCAAAATATTAAAGGGTGTATAACGGTATACTGCTTAAATTAACATCCCTAATCATGTACTTCAGAAACAAGAAATGAACCTTCTGGTCCTCTTCGGTCAAAAGATCACCGAGCGCAGGATGACTCAGAAACTGCACAGATCAACCAAGAACAAGTAAATTGGATGAAGTAGTTCTTAGTGTGATAAATGCCCCCACAGTGAAACAGACACTTAAGAAATGATAGGTCACTAACAGCAGTTAACCAGAAATCAGGAATGGATTTGATGATTTCTTTTCGTCTATTATAAACAGGCCTGCGTATCTCGTTGTACTTCTGCTCCACTTCCAATACTTTGTCACTTGCTTCCTCATTAACCTATTTGGCCACCAAAAAATGTCACGGCATTAACCACTATTAGCAATCTTAATCAGTGCAAGAAGTACTTCAGTTTATCCAAAATAACATTCCTCTAACCATTCAAGATTGGGAAAACAATCTTTACGAGTAAGATATATTAATATACTTTTTTCAATGAAATTTAAGCAAAGATTCCTACCAGTTCATCTATAGAATATTGTGTTATAACCAAAAACGGATTACATCATTAATACATCCCATCTAATAGGAACATAAACATAACCCAACTCATCTAGTACGAAAATAAAGAAGACTGGACACATCCATAACCAAGTAGCCATTACACTTGGTGGTGGGCAACATAAATTAATATGTATAATCCCGAAAATAAGGGGAGGAAAAGGTACACGTTGAAAATTAAGTCACTGATGATTAAAAAGAGAAGAAAAAATTCATTTTAAACACAAATAAAACATGAAATTCTAAAACTGCTTTAAGCCCCCTAAACAGCTCCTCATTTCCTTCTTTCCTCAAACCCTTATCCTCCTCCCTGTACACGTCTGAGAAAACATCCTAATTACTGCAAGTAGTTTGAACATAAACTTGAACACCCACATTTGGTTGTGGCCCCAACAGTAATTTTTAATTAGAGAAATGTTGAGGCACCAACAAATATTAAAAACACATCACCGAGTAAGAGAAAAATCCGATATTATTCGTTGACAACAAAAGGGGGAAAAGAAAAATAAATAAATAAAAGAACAAAGGGGTTGCTAATGTGTGTGTGTGAGAGAGAGAGAGAGACTACTTCAGGTTCGTCTCAGTTCCTTTGTGCAGGGAATTAGGAGGAATTATAGAAGAACAAGCAAGAACAAAAATGGATGGAGAGTTCGGTGTTGATGTATACAAAAACGTAAAAAAAAAAAAAGTACAGGAAGCGTGTTGATATATCAAAGATTGTAAAAACAAAAGTACTTCATAGGAAAAACTAAATAAACTTTGGGGTTTGAGTGGATAAATATAAAACGATACGATGATAGATCAAGAAAGAACAGCAGGAGATATCCACACAAACCAACAGAAGTAGTCTCCAAGCAAACAAACCCAGTAGAACAGATAAAATAGTATCCAAGTCCACTAAAAATTGGCCAGAAAATATTATTTTGAGGCTATTAGAACAGTAACAATACCAAACTAGGGAAAAACAACGAACCCCAAAACTACATTTCTCCGATGTTCAACCTCAACCTTCATCGAAACTATGACATCAAAAGAAGTACGACGGAATCATTTCAATAGCAAAGAAGAGGAAATCTCACCTTCTCGAGCTCATCTTGTACCTCCTGCAACTTCTCAATGGAAAGAACAAGCTCTCCATCAATGTGATCTGTGTCTTGCTCTTCGCCTGTCTCTGCAACCTTCGATTTCTTCCCCTTGTCTGCAACCATTGTCAAGAAGCTTCACAAAACCCTAGGTTTATGATCTTCTAAAACCCTAGTTTTTGTCAGAGGAATGATATGGGGCGATCGAGTCAGTGAGGGTTTTGCCCCTCTCAGAGAGAACTGGCGAATGGTAGGTGGGGTCACTTTTGTGGGACCATCTTATGATCGACGGACCAGATGAGATATTTCACAAAACCCTAACCTATTGGTGGAACCAAACTGAGTGATGATAGCGTGCTACTATGTTCCACCATTTATCGTATTTCGCTATCTCTATTTACCGTTGATATAGCTTATAGATTGCACCATCGTTGACTTCCGATACAAGTCAGACGAAATTGCTGCATTGGCATTCCACTGCTTTGACGTGTAGGGTAGGACAGAGTATTTGTCGATCTAACGGTCGTGGGATTGCTCTGCTGCATGACGCCGCAATGATTGGATTGATGTCACACATCTGATGGTCAATGGAATTAATATGTAGTAAATTTCAGATCTTGTGTCTTATCTTACATAGTTGTGCTGCAATCTGATCTGATCAACACGTCACTAGACTAGTATCGAGTAAGGAGTCAAATGGGTATCAAGTTACCCGATTTATCCGGCCCGAATGGACCCGTCCATTTAAGCCCAAGGACTTGCAAGCCCGTTTTAATTAGGACTGGACTTGGTTTACTCACATTTTGGCCCGGCCCGATATTATCATTAATTGATTAGGTGTCGTTGGCTCCCATTATCAGAACTCATTCCAAGCCTTGGAATGAGTTTTTGAGAATGAGTTTTGAAAAATACACATAACCTCAGAATCAGGTCTAAATTTGTTTATGAATTTTAGGAATGAGTTTTGCATTTTGATGGCAAATTTGTAAATACCAAGAGAACCCCTTCCCACCACCACCATTA
>JAUPMG010000002.1:12331757-12349636 GCA_031762675.1 Pachysandra terminalis | reverse complement strand
ACATTCATAGTAAGCTAGGTTATGGGATTGTGCCCATATGGTTGAATGATTGAATATATGCCTGTGAATCTTGAGTGCTGCATTAATAAACGGATTGATGTGAATGATACATATGCCTTATACTGACTGTGATAGCCCTAGTCTAATACCCCACATAATGCCTTGGGTTTAGACTGTCATTTGAGGATTTGACTTTATGACCCTTCTAGTCCTATGAGATGACACTATGATTGTGCCCAAGCTAAGAGTGAACCCACATAGGAAACCTCTATAGTCTTGAGGGATTATGATGAGTACCCAAGGATTCGCAGGTTGCTGCAAACTTGGAAGATGGTAGGCGACCGAGGGGATCCGCAGGTTGCTGCAAGTCCTAGAGTCAGCGAGGCCATGTTCTGTCGGGTGGCGAATATGTATGGTTCCCTGAGGGATATCGCAGGTTGCTGTAAATCTTGGCCGATGGCCCGTGATAAAAAATAAGAGGGGGAATTGTGCCTCCTAGGTTGAAATCCCTTAAAACTATGCTGTACACATAGAGTAATCATATTCTAAGGTCCGGAAGAGGGGTGACTTCAGGTTGCTGGAGTACCTCGGGGTGAATTCAGGTTGCTGGAGTACCTCGGGGTGAATTCAGGTTGTTGGGACACCCTGAGTAGAGATTGGGATCACGTGGGATCATACATAGTTTCACACCTAGATAGCGTTTACATTTCTGTACTGCATATGCTACCTTGATATTAGTGCTAGCGCCTCTTGTATAATGCAAGTGGCCTAATTCTCATACTTAAAACGATGCATTTAGTGTATGATAGGCTGACATCTGAGTAATACCCTGTGAGGCTGGGAGAAAACTTTATATTCTTTAGTTATATTTGGATGCCACAACTGTACACCACTTGGACCTATCTGTATACTACACAATGTTCACTGTCACACACTGTCCAAAATGTTGGAACTTGAGTGAATACACTTCATCGTAGGTTTACTCATTCTGGCTTCCAACTTATGCTTGTTGTTTAACATTTTTTAGGTTCAGGAGCTTAGACGCAAAGAGAGAAACCAGAATGGGTAGCGCACTCTGGTAGATTATGTAATTTAGTCTAGATATAGACTTTATATACCTAGAATTGGTAGATTTTAGTTCAAGGTGTACTTAGTTACTTATATCTTACTAGAACTGTTAGAACTTCCGTTTATGATGTGATTACTGTTAGACACTCGTAGAAATACGGGGTGAAGGTTGCACTTAAACTGGAAAACCTATGAAATTGGAAATTTCCAGTTTGGGTCGTGACAGAAGGTCGAAGGCAACGTTGATCGAATGGAGAGGAAATGAAAATTATAAGCAATGCTTACCAGCTATAAGAGATAAAGAAGACGACACGTTGAACGGAGGTCAGCGTGGCGCGAATGTTGAACGAAGGTCGGGAGGGAGAAGAAGAATGGCTGCCTTTTTTTTTTTCTCCTGTTGAGTTTCAGCAAATTCTCATTCGTTAGGGTTGGGGTTTTGTTTCTCTTATTGAATATGAGCCGTTAGATTAAGAATCATCAACGGCTCATATAAATCCAAGACTAATATACATGTTTTATATATCTTAAATAAGGTCTATAAATCTAAAACTAATATATGGTACATAAAATGTACTATAATTTAAACTCGTTTGGCTCGGGTCAATTCGGTTTGGGTTTCAGTTTAGTTCGGTTTAGCCAAGGACTCAACCCAAAACTGAATCAAACTAATTCGGTTTAGATTTTTCTAAACGATAATCAAACCATTTGTCTATAATCCCAATCCCAACCGAACCAAAGTCGGTTTGGGTCTGTTCGGTTTCGGTTCCCTTCTATCATCCATAAGATCTGAACCTCTGGTTTTGGACACTACAATCTGGTCACGAACATACTAATCTAAGTAGACCGAATTTTGAGGAGTGTTTGGCTGCGAGTTATATGTTGTGCAATGGGGGCTCCTTGCTTGTGCCATCACTTACAGTAAGCCAACCAAAGAGTCCAAATAAGATCTCAAGCCCAATGATCTAATAATAGATGCATATGAATTGGAAGGATTAAGGCCCATTACCTAAAAGGCTCAGCTTAAATATAATCCTTAATGTCCAAAATCAATGTAACAGGTGGACCCTGACTGAAAATAGTACTAAATTGAACAGAGGCTATTTCATAGTGAGGCAAGGTTCCTCAGGTCCATCATATGCAAGGGACCCAGGCCCATATCCTTGGTTAGCATATCAGCTCTTGATTCCTAGGGATGCCAATGGGGCGGGTTCGGTATGGGTTTTGACAAACCCTAACCCGCTCCTAAACTTATTGGGGGCAGTAGTGGGGTGGGCGGGTTTGACCCAGTTATAAGGTTTCTTGGAAAATAAATACTTTTTTTAAGTTAAATCTTTACTTTTTTTTTTAAACATATTTACTTATAAAATATATATTTATACACAAAATATATATTTAAAAAATAGGTGAATGACAACGGGTGGGTTGAGCCAAATCCTAACCCGACTCATGAGTTACCAAACCTTAACCATTAGGGGAGGATTACCAGTTTAACCCGCCCCATTGCCATCCCTATTGATTCCGGATCATTCGTTTAGTGGGCCACATCTTGGATAGAGGGCCCCATTCTAGCTATACCACCTAATTGATTTAATGCAAATAATAGCTTCCCATATAATTTCACATTTTGTGTATTTTTATGTCGTCTCTTGCTATTTGCTTCAAGGCCTTAACAACCAAAAGGAATCTTAAATTTCACAATCAAACTGATCCTACTCTGAATAGTTGAAAATGAGCCCCATCTCCATCCTTGATTTGCACCACCTTTCATCAATCTCAGCCACAGAAAAACCAGAATGTCTGAAATAGACCTGAAAATAAAAACTATGGAGCCAAGCACCACAAGATCATGTGTTTCCATGGTAACAAGGATACACAGTTTCAAGCCAATGAGATCCCACCACATCAGCCAATAATGCTATATGTACTGTGCTGGTTGGCTTAAAAATGGTTTTCCTTTGTGTCCAAGGAAACACAGAATCTGAACTCAAGCATCATTGATGTTTAATATTATTTATTTGCTGTGGATGGCTACTTTGGATTTCTCTTGTGGCCCTATATGGTTTGATACTCAAATAATAGACAAGGTTTGAATAGTAACTTGCCATGTACGTAATTAATATCAAATTTGGATTATAGAAGTTTTACAAAATATTAAAATGGAGGTTGCTTTCAAATTTTGAGTAAATTGAAAGCATGATGCAGAAATGGTTTCTTATGAAATTTTGGTCCTAAATTAATGATATTTAAATTCATTGGTTGATAATGTGGACTCTTTAACATTGGAAACATGACTGAAAATTAAGTCTAGCTAATTGAGTGTATATTAATGTTCAAGTCTCAAGGACCCAGACGGGTTAGCTCAATTGGCAGGTTCTTCAGCTCCGGAAATGGAGGTCCCAAGTTCGAGTCTCCGGGCTTACCTGATATATATATCCTTGTGGGTGGGATCATGTATCCAGGGTTTACCCTGCCCCCACTAAGTGGGGGCGGGAGTTCCACATCACAAAAAAAAAAAACAGAAGACTCAAGGACCTAACAAGGGTCCTTAAGAATAATGATTGAACACGTCATCAGTATTCATTGGAGTACAATTCTCCCATCAAAACTGCAACTTCCTTATATCTCACATGCACTAAACCTCTATGTGTTTTCCGTTGATATGTCTTTATAGTATAGGACCCAACACTTAAGATGATTCCAAATGTGAAAATTTGCAATAATACATGATTGGACTGGATGATTTTTGACCTAAAAAAGAGAAAATTGTTTTTTAAAAATCTGTGATCAGCTAATAAAAAGTTACTCTGGAAGCTGATGGGATTTAATTTGAAGGAACTTGTAATTTTAGTTAGTGTCTAAGGGTCCCACATGGTTATCTCAAGAAGGGGTTAATGTTCACAAAGAAAGAGGTAGGGTGGCTTGGGTTTGAAGTGTTTGACCAGTTCTTTAACTTAGCTTGTAAGAGTTGGATGTGAACCCTAGGTCAGGAACAGACAATTAGGGTTTCAAATGAGGGCTAGATTTGGGAAATTTCATTAATCTTGGAGTCCTTAGCTTGGTATTTTGATTTATTATTGGGTACTTTACTTACTGTCCATGTAGAAGACATGGTTAGCACTTAGTGCACTTTAAAGTCATAAAAATTAGTACAAGGGTCTTCAAGGAATGTGAGCTATATAACACTTTCCTTAAAAGACCTTTTGTCTGAGATTATCAAAAACAAGAAAATGGGGAATCCCATGCTTGGGTATTTCCCAAAGCCCACAAATCAAATTGACTTCTGCCTTGTTTTTTATGACCAAAATACCCTTCTTTCTCTTTTCCATTTTTACATTTGAGGGTTTTGCCACAGGGCAAATGATAAGAGGGTGCTACCCAACCAAAAAAATAAATAAAATACTAACCAACCCCAATTAGCCAAATGGCAAGAACAAAGTAGAGGTGATCATAATTACCCCCAAAAAGGGGTTAACATTTGTCTTCCCCTGATCAAGCAGAAGGCTAAAAAAGTCAATTAGTGTTACAGATAGGGAGATTTGCTGTTGGCTCTGAAAGTGAGGTTATGGGACCCTTTAAAGGGTGTGTGTGTGCCTGTCTGTCATGGTGGGATTGGGGTTTGAGGGATTTTTTACTATTATTCTTATCAAGGGTAAGTGGGATCTACACATTTTATACTTAAAAGGTTTCAGGAATCTCCATAAGAATCCAAATATCCACTGACAGGTTAGGGATAGATATCTTATAGTGAGAGTGAGGAATAGAAACTGAGAAGAATAGAAATGGGATTTTTGGATCCTGAGAAACTAAAATCTATTATCTATCCTTAAGGGGTCAGAGAGGAATTTGCAGAGAATATTAGGAATTGAATATAAAGCTGAGCTTTTGTATTGAAAGTGTCTTCTGTTCCGTCCACATTTACAAAATATAATTCAAACAAAATACAATAAAAAACTATATCATTGGAAGAAGCTTGCTTTGTCTCTATTTCATGATATGGGTATGAGAAGCGTGAAAACAATTTGATTTGAAAATCCCCAGAACTGCTGATTTTGTAGTCACTTGAGATCTCTGAATTTGTATTTAAATAACCCCAAATGGATTCAAGAAGAGAGAAAATAAGAAGTTAAGAGTCACAATTAGAAATTCAAATCCTTTTGACTTGGGTTGGTTTCTTGGTAGATGTTCTTTAAGACCATGGCTTAAGCTTTTCTGTGAGTCACCATGATCCTTGCTAAGACACGCTTACCATTACACTAACCCTGAAAGGGCGGCTGAAGCTTCGGAAGCAGACTCCTCCTCAGGAAGCATATAATGACTTTGAGCTAAGTGAATTGGATTGTGAACTGGGTTTCTTTAGTTCATCCCTGTCGAGTTCATGTTTTGCTTCACAGCTTGAGCTGTACTACTGTTAGATAAAAGAGTTCTTGTGATTTTCATTGATGAGTCTGGTTTAGATTTCCAAAAGCTTCTTGAAGAAAGTTGGGTTTGGTCTCTAGATTGCTTAGTCGATAAAACGAAACCATTCATCTAGCATACAATATAAGTTTGGACTTATTCTCTTATTCATTCTTTCTGGTTTGGTCTCTAGATTTCCTTCTAGTTTCTAAGAGGTTAAGAGTTTGGTCTCTAGATTTCTTTCTAGTTTCTAAGAAGAGGTTGAGAGTTTGTAGAAGTGAGAGAGAGAGAGAGAGAGAGAGAGAGAGAGAGAGTTATGGATGGGAAAAATGATGCCGATAAGATTGATGAAGTGATGTTGCCTGGGTTTCGATTTCATCCAACTGATGAAGAGCTTGTCGGGTTCTATCTGAAGAGGAAGATTCAGCAGAGACCTCTCTCTATTGAGCTTATTAAGCAACTGGATATCTATAAATATGATCCGTGGGATCTTCCAAGTAAGATAATTCAACTGTGATCCATGACTTGATATGAGTTGGTTAGGAAACAGTATCAAAGGTTGCTTTGATCTTCTCTCTTTTCTTTGATAAATTTCTTTCTTTGTTGGCCTAGTATGAGTTCATTGCAGAAGCTCCTCCATATATTAAGAACTGAGTTATTCAAAATCCTCTAATGTTTAAGCTATGATTATTTTTTCATCAAATATTGTATTTATATATTAGTTTTTGTTTATATCTGTAAGTCTTACTAACAAACTTGAAATTTATCATCTATATTGTCAAATCAGAAATCAAGAATACAAGATTTTCTACAGTGTTTAGTACTCTATTTTCTCTTAACTGAGTTTGACAACATACCTTTTTTCTCATTTTTGCGAGAAGAGTTGGCAGCTAACGGGGAAAAAGAGTGGTACTTTTACTGCCCAAGGGACCGCAAGTATAGGAATAGTGCACGGCCCAACCGAGTCACAGGAGCTGGGTTTTGGAAAGCGACCGGAACTGACCGGCCCATCTACTCCTCTGAAGGTGTCAAGTGTATAGGCTTGAAGAAGTCCCTTGTTTTCTACAAAGGCAGAGCAGCCAAAGGGTACAAAACAGACTGGATGATGCATGAGTTTCGGCTACCTTCTACCACTGATTCGGCTCCACCAAAGAGGTCTTTAGATAAAAGCTTTCCTGCCAATGTAAGTCTATTTCATGCTTCTCTTTAGTACCCTTCACTTTTATTTGATTATGCACACTTGTATCTGAGACATTATTTTCTTCTTGGGCTCACAGGACTCATGGGCAATCTGCAGGATCTTCAAGAAAACCAACTCCATGGCACAGAGAGCTCTAACTCATTCTTGGGTCTCTCCGTTACCGGAAACCACCATTTCTGATATACACACTCACGTCGCACACGGTAATCAATTCAGTTCAGAGATCATCTCTTCCACAACTGAAGCTGGATCTTCCATCCAAGTCTATTGTAACAATGATTTGCAACAACTATCTACTATTAGTTTCCCCCTTTTAGACATTCCACCCTATAAACCCCTTAGTCTAATGGACTGTAAGTCATCTTTACTTCCCATTTCGAACGGAGAACATACCACCAGCTTCACATTCTCGCCACCCGAAATGTCGGTATCTGCTAAGTGTACAGTTGATGTTGCTTCCATGCTTTTAAACTTATCCCCAGTCATACTCGGTGATGTCAGTAAAGCCTCGGAGAATATGGATCTTAGTGGGACACAAGAGCAGTATAACAGCTTCTCAATCACTTTACCACAGGAGATGCAAGGCAACATGGGCACAGGAGAAGAAGAAACATCGATGAGGAAGAACCTGAATGTGACCCACATTAATAACCAGTGGGGAAGCGCCCATTCCATTGGTTTTCCCTTCAGTATGCCTTCGAATCTGCCCGACGAATGGAAGTTCAATCTGCCATGGGATTCTCCCCCTTGTCCTAGTGAGGTCTCCACCAGTTATTCCACAAACAAGTGCTATACTTAAATCAGATTGGTATCACTGCAAGTACTTGTCTTCTAGCTCTGAAGTAGAAAGTCAGAATCCATATTATTAGTGTATCCTGTTTACAGTATTACTGTACAGTCTTTCTCTATTCCAAATTTACATGTTTCGTTAAATTAATATATATTTTAGACCTCAGCCTTCTTTTGAGTGAAATGGAATATGAAACTAAGTTTAGAAAATCTGAATCTCAAGTCTCAATGTGGTCCAATTTGGACACATAAAAAGTTAGTTTCTTCATTTAGGTTAATGAACACATACCTAACTAGAAGAAGAATAATGAATCAGGCAATCCTTTTACTCAAATTATTCCATGAGCAAATGAAAAGAAGGATTCACAACCACAGGGTTTAAACTCGGTATCGGCTGATCCCAAACATGACCCATTTTTTTTTTTTTTTTAAGAAAAAAACTTTTTGAGGGAAACCAGACGATCCAATATGGATCGTCCGATCTGACTCGGTTTTGGACCGAGTCAGAGAGTTGTTAGTAAATTAGGGATTGACTTGGGATAGCGACTTGTCCCGAGCCAATCCCAAGTTGGATTGGCCGATCCGGACCGGGATTGGCTGATCCTTCACACCATGTTCATAACCAATTGCAATTCATCACAATAAATAAATAAAAGAATGATTTTTCATAATAAAAACACCGAAAGTCAACTTAAACAAGATTAATAAAAAATAAATAAAAAGTTGGCCCTACAAAAACGCGATGTGCCGAGAGAAACAATAAAAATTGTTTGCAAATACAAAATTAGCTGCACTTTACTTGAAGTCTATCAATAAAGGTTTTCAGATTTACCTCACACCGAACTCCAACCAGGCTCCTTCCTTACGTCAGTTTCCTCCATCAGACTTCTGATCTACAGAACGTCTTCCCACTGGCCTACATCCGCACAGATGTTTGACACCGAGATATAAGCTCCGGCATCACAGGGTTCCAACTCAATAACCTTTTTGGATGCCAGCGTTCCAAGTTCAATATCACCATATACTCTGCAAGCAGCAAGCAGTGCTCCCCACACCAAAGCATCAGGTTCAATAGGCGTATTGTCAATAAACCCTTTAGCCTCTTTTAGCCTCCCTGATCGGCAAAGGAGATCAACCATACAGGCATAGTGACGAAGGCCTGGTTCAATCCTATAGTCTCTAAGCATTGAATTCAGATGAAATAACCTTCTTCCATTAAACCATTGTGGCTACAAGCAGACAAAACCCCAACAAAAGTCACGGAATCACGTTTAACCCCCTTCTTCTCTCATAAGCTTATAGATTCTGAGAGCTTCTGCACCTTTTCCATGCTGAGCATAGCCCATGATCAAAGCTGTCCAGGCAACCAAATCTGGATTTTGAATCTTATCAAACACTTTACAGGAATCGTCGATGCTTCCACATTTTGAATGCATCGTGACTAGACAACTACTTAACGGAAATGTTTGAATCTAAGCCTTTTTTCATGATGTGGGTATGTAACTGAATAGCAAGGCCAGACAATGTTAAAATTGCAGCGACCTGATGAGATAGAGTAGCAGTCAAATCTACATTTCGGGTAATAGCAAGAGCACCTCTTTATAATATCTATTCTGGGCGTAATCGGAAACCAAGGAGGACCAGGAGACTTGATCCTTTTGAGGCAGCATCTCAAATACCCTTTTTGCAGAAGGTAGGGCTCTGCATCTTGAGTACATACTTGTGAGTGTCCCACCAATAAGTATCTCCATGCCGAATCCAACACGAAGGGCACATCCATGAACTTCCTTACCATTCCGTAACGATTGAAGAGTAGAACAAGCACTTAAAATGGCGCTTAATGTCATTTGATCGGGTGTAATCTCTTCAAGCAACATCTCTCGGAATAACTGAAAAGCCTCGTCTGCATGGCCATGTTCTACAAAGCCAGAAATCATGGAGGTCCATGATACTTGATCTTTGTCATGAATTTGCACAAAAACATCATAAGATTCCTCTAGACTACCACATACCGAGTACATTGTGAAAAGAGAGCTTGCCAAGGAAACATCAAAAACCAATCCAGCTTTAAGAGCGTAACAGTGGATCTGTCTCCCTAAATCTAAACATTCTAGAACACTCAAAACACTACCACAGCAAAACTTATCAGGTCTAAGACCTTCCTGAAACATTTTCCAAAACAATTCAATCGCCCTTCCTGAATTCCGGTTATAAGCAAAAGCAGATATCATAACGGCCCAGGTGCCCAGGTTTCTGATATTCCCCATCTCTCCAAAAACTTTCGTGGACGACTCAACTGACCCAATTTTTGAGTACATATTGATCAAAGAATTCCTTACTATGGAGTCTGAATAAAACCCGGACTTCAAAATCAAGGAATGGATTTGGATTGCCTCTTTTGCCAACGCTGGTTTGGCACAAGCAGTTAGTATACTCGTGATGCTGTATCTGTTTCCTTCCTCCCCGGTTTGTCTCATTTTTTGAAAAACTGAAGAGCAAATACAGAATCCTCCTTCTGAACAAAACCGGAAATAATTAGTCCAAGAAACTACATTGGGGGTCTCCATCTGCGAGAATTCTTTCACGGCATCAGCAATATCACCACAGTTAGCATACAGATCAACGATAGCAGTCCCGACAAAGACATTTTCTGAATCACACTTAATCACCCATGCATGAACCTCTTTACCCATCTCTAACTCCCGAAGCGCAGTACAAGCAGTTAAAACACTAGAAAATGTAAAGCTAGCCGGCATTGAAAACCCACCTACCATTTGGTAAAATAGATCTAAAGCAACCCAGTTTTCATGATTTCTAACAGCCTCAAAAATAAAAGAATTCCAACAAACCACATTCTCACAAGGAAAATCTTGAAATACCCTCAAAGCATCCTCAAAGCTGGAGCTTTTAGCCAACAAATCTATCATTCCACTCCGAACAAACGCATTCGAACACAACCCATTTTTTATTGCAAGGGAGTAAACCTGCTTACCAGATAAAGGGGCTTGAGAGGCAGAACAAGCAGAAACAACGTTCCGATAACTGAATTGGGTCGGTTTCAATCCGGATGAATGCAATTGGCAGAACATTTTCCATGAATCCTCAAATTGCAAGTTCTGATTGTAACCTGATATCAAGAGGTTATAAGAGAAAAGATTTGGGTGGGGAGTTTTCTTGAACAAATGGAGAGCATCAATCGTAGAAGAGGATTGACAGTAAAACTCGATGAGGGTGTGGGCAACTTCTATATCAGATTGCAAGTTCTGATCCATTCATTCAATGGGGTTTCGGCAATGGGAAAGGGGAAATGAATCTATGTGAGGAAAAGGAAACTTGGGTTTTGCTTTGAAGAATTGCGGAACTCATCTGGGTTGAAGAGACATTACTGTGTTCACACTCATCTGGGTTGAAGAGACATTACTGTGTTCACAGAAATGGATTAAACAACGCAGCTTTGCTCTTTTTTGAATAGAGCGGGAATTTGAGCTACAGCGTCAACTGTGAACTGTCAACGGAAAAAAGGAAGAAAAAAAAAAAAAACGGTCAAGAAAGAATTTTAAATGGAATATAAGGCTACCTTTTAGCCCATTTGAAAAATAAAAATTGATCTCACGAGTCATGACTGCGGGTAGGTAGGATGAATTCCTTGATCAAAAGCAAAAGTTTTTTGGACAAATTAATTTGATGGACCCAGATGATGGTGTTCATGTTTTCTTACGTAGAAACCTCAAGGAATGGATAATGATTAATGTGTGTTACCATTTGGCAAATTATCGTAGGACTGAGAAACCATACCCATTTCAACAAGAACCAATTTGAATGATCTTCCATTGTCCAAGTCATTGCTTGAAATGGAATTCATTCAAAGTGTTTGACTGTGAGAGATAGTAGAGTTTGATCCAGTGATAGTCAGCCCCTTCAAATGATTCTTAACTGATCGAACAATCGTAGTATGAATTTATGTTGCAATTCAACTGATCCACCAATCGTACTAGTATTTTGGACCGTATTAATTGGTAGCAAAAAGATTGTTCTGGGTTCATGACCCAGAAGAACTAGCAGTTTATGATGTGGTAATTAATTAGCAAGAAGGGACCTCATACTCTATATAATAGGACTAATGCAAACAATTTTTGTGAATACAGTTGTTCCAAACAAAGTATCAGTTCTGTCATCATGCAAGATGGTGTAGAACAAAAGAAAGCCATGAAAGAAATATTTGAGCAACTGAAGGTGGCAGAAGATGGGATTGAGAAAGACTTCCTTTTGATTATTACTCCATACTTGCACAACAAAAGTCTGAGATTCATTGACATCATACAAGGCAGTTGAAGAAGCGATCCGTGTATGGTGTACAAGACAAAAGCGATTGTATGGGTTAGTGGCTCTTTTTCGGTGCATAAGACACAGGGCGCTTTAATCTCCTGCAGATTGACTGCAAACTCAACCTCTCGAATGGGTGTCTGGTGTTTCTTTCAGTAGTTCTACAACTATTCCAATGTGGCAGTAGCAACATTAGGTAGCAGATGTACTTAGCAATAGCATGAAGCTTTCATATTTTTTTTTTTGTTCATAAAAATGATTTCCGACAATATGGGATCATGTAATCCCTCTTTGAGACTTAACACAGAGTTAAGTTTTAACTGATGAACAATGAGTAGCAGCAGCAGGTAGGTGGATTTGGGAGAGAACCAGAACTAATGTAGAAAGCAAAAAGTTGAAGAGACGCAAATGGGCTTTTGGCTACGAACCTAGAGTTCAGCTTACTGATTGCAGCGAGGAAGGATTTTGTTTGAGCCATCATTCCCAAGATAGTTCGACATGCTACCTATCTTGTGTGCATGCCTGACTAGATAACAATAGAGCTCCACCAAGAACTGGATTAAAACCTAGTCCTAATCTCATGCACCGATCCCATTAACAAAATCTTCAATCCCATCCTGTGAGAAGTATCCCAATTCCCAACATTCAACTTCAAATGGTGCAAAAATTGAAAATGAAAAGGAAAATGGGAAAAGGAACCTCAACCCAGCTCAATAAACAAAATACATAAAACCAACTGATCCATATTTGAACGAAGCAAAATTCAATATACTAAGAAAGATGCCATTAAGAAACAAATATCACAAAACAAAACCCTCAGTCGGAATTGTCATCAAATTACTAATCACAGTCTAAACCAAGTAAAACTCCTTCAAATCCAATCACAATTAACTCACCACAAGATTTTTTCAAATTCAAAATTTCCCTGCATTAGTCCACAAAAGCTTTTGCTTCTTTTCTCTAACCTCAACTCTTGGAGGCTAGTTTTTCCTTTGCCTTCTGGATTTTCAAGACTTTCTTCACAATCTTTTGCTCTTCCACCAAGAATGCTCTTATAATCCTATCAACAGATAACGATCGCCAAAAAGCATGAATTAGAGAAGAATTCAACATCACAAGCTTTAGGCTGCATTTTATAGCTCGGAATTTCAAGGAAACTCAAATAACTTCCCAACAAATGTTTTGCGTTTGCCTTGTTGGAAAATATGATCCCATTGGAAAGTACTAAAAAAGACCTCATGTTCAGCCAAAATCCCCCCTCAAAATTTTTTCCCTCAAAACAAAGGTGAAATTATGGAATGGAAATTAATCTGCTCTCTTACTTTTCGTTCCATCTTTTTTAACTAACACAGCCTTAAAGAACATATAGGCAGTGTTTGGTTAGTTGGAAAAGGATAGAAAGAAAAGTAAAAGAGCACTTTCCTTTCCTTTGTTTTCCCTTCATTTTAAGGGAAAAAGTTTGAGGGACTTTTCATTAAAAATGGGCCACTTTTGGAAAAATACTTTTCAATGGGTCCACATTTTCCATTGAATCAAACACAGATTCCGTTGGAAAGTTGGTTTTCCTTTCCTTTCCTACAGATTCTAGCTAACCAAACACATCCAAAGAAAATTGTTATATTCTCACAACATACCTCTCCCTGACAGCACCTCCAGACAATACACCACCATAGGCACGGTTAACGGTCCTCCTGTTCCTTGATAATCTAGACCTCTTATATTCAGCAGGTCTCAAGTGAGGAATCTGCAAATATAGTAATATGTTTCATCAGGACTGATTCAGTGAAGTTGGAGATGCTAATAAATGATAATGATACCACTACATACTAAGCACCACAAGCAAAAAATATCCACAACTTCACAACTTGCAATCATAGAATTTGTATAAAGCAAAATGGCCTATACAATAAATTATTTCATGTCATTGAGATTTGAGAACACAAACATTAAAGAAATAAGACAAATTCAAACCATCACAGGCCCAGCAAAGATGTAAAATAATGATCCTTCCCCTATTTGTTGGAAAAGAAAACATGGTAAACAGATTATGGGGAAGCAGGTATAGGAATTGTTCTTGCCCCCAATAAACAAATAAAGAATGTTGAAAAGAGGAGTTAAGACACATAAGCTAATTGACTATTGCATCATGAGAAGCAAGGCTACAAATATTAGCTGATTAAGCTGAAAAAGAAAAGGATAATACAGGAGGCACTTTGGGTTGGAACACCAGAAAAAAAAAGGAAAGGAAAAATTGCACTTCAGAACAAATGGGATATTGTAAATGCTCCGTCCAACGTTTATGGAAAGCAACATAGAATTATTTAAAATTAGTGAAAAAAGTAAAGGAAAAAAAATCCCATTAGAAAACATGGTTTACAATACCAGAATCGGAGACCGGACCGGTCCCGTCCGATTCTGATCTGGATCGGCAGTACAGACTGGTACTGGCCGGTCCGGTACATAAATTAAATAAAAAATAAAAAAATTGGACCATCGCCGGACCGGCGGGACCAGTCTCCAGACTGGTGGGGACCGGTCGCTGGGCTGCCAGACTGGCGGTATCAGTTGCTGGACCGGTTGCTGGACCGCCGGTCCATAACTCCGCGATATAATTGTTTGTATCGCGGGCTGGGACTGGACCACTATGGTCCGGACCGGTATCAGCCGGTCTGTGAAACCATGTTAGAAAATGCCTAGCAGTGATTCATCAAAGACAAACAACCCAAGTATGAGAATTATACAAGTGAAACATAGAAATGAGACTAGAATAAAAAAAAAAGGAGAGACAAAAGGGGGAGCAACTTGGCAATTTCTCTCAACTCGTAAAGTTTTTAGTTAAAAAAATAATCATAAAAGAAAAAATTGAAATATGTAACTTGGAAAAGGAACGAAAATTTACATATTCAGTCACAAACGGCAACAAACAAAACCAATACAACCAAATACAAAATTATTAGTGATAATTATAAAACAAAGTTACAAAAGGTGAAACATTGATAATGGCATGTTTAACCAGTGCATGCTTTGTTTGTGGGAAGCGTAATGTCTAAATTGTATGTGGGATCAGTACTGTCTAAATTGAAACCAAATTAATACATGTGCTTTCTTATTAACACTGACCAAAAAACATGAAATGCAGGACTGCCAGGTCTCAACCAAGAAAATTCATTAATAAAGAAGTATGCTAATGTGTCCTCACAATCATTACCAAAAAAAGTTCTAAAGACAATACATATGATTATTAATAAGCTTGTCAAGAGGTTCACAGGTCTGTCACACAGGTTTAGATACCTTATGAGATAACGATTTTCAGCCAATCCAGACTATCCACTTGACAGAGGACCCTCAGGGTAGGCAAAGTAGATAACTAACTCAACCAATATAATCACCATTAAGACATGTATAAGATTTTGTGATTTAATAGCAGCTGCACGAAATTTTAATATTTTTTTTGAGTTCTATACAAGAAAAGCACTAGATTTGGAGGACGTTTTTTTATTTTTCTTTTGCCACTAAAAGAATGACATCATTGGAAAGAAATGTGGACGCATTCGTTGATGAATGCCTATACAATGGTGGTCCTTATGACTTAATTGTTCTACACTTCTTACATGACTAGACTTAAAAAACAATATATACAAGTTAGAGGTACTGTATAACTGGTATCCATAAAAAAGGAATTCTATTCATTTTATATTATATGGAAAGATACAATCATCTTCATTGGGAATGATTTGCAGAATGAATCTCCCGCGTGGTTTTACATAATCAGTAAAGATAATTGATCAGAAAACCATGAATGGAGGAAAGAAACATATAAAAGCAAATACCTATATAATCAAAAACCAAAAGCCATATGAAATTTCAAGCTTTTTCAGGGCATGTCACCAAAACGGCTTGAGAGCATTACATGCACCATATACAACATGTTCACAACAGGGTATAAATATTGAAGTACATATAGACTCGCTGAGACAATGTCTAATGACACTACAGTGGCATGGAAAAACTAGATGAAAATAAATTATGCAAATTCGGCACTTTCTTATTTTAGGCAACAAAAGAAACTGTTGTTTTAGAAAACAGCAGTTATGCCCGAAGTTAATAATCATACATCACCAATATGATACGCATACTTATCTTCAACTACAGTAATCAGATACCAATTCTCCACTTTCAACAAATCATAGCTTGTGAAAGTAGAGCAAAAATTTATTTAAAAAGATTATTTAACAAATGCTCTAAAATCCTAAGTCCCAATAAGACCAATAGTTTAATGAAACTCCAATAGCATGGAACCAAGCTTAATCACATACATTTTTTTTTTGGGTTAGTAATCACATACATACATACATATTTGAAACAATCATCTACTGAAGGTTCTAAAACCCTAAGCCCTAATAAGGACAATGGTTTAATCTCAACTCCAATAACTTGGAAGCAAGCTTAATCACTCACATACATACATATTGACCATGACAAAGAAAAAGAGGTTTAACTGAAAAAGCATACCCCTTGGATTCTCTTTCCAGTAACAGGACATTTAGGCCCACTGGCTCTCTTCTTGGTGGTCTGAAAGACAAGTCGTCCACCTACATTCCAATGATAAACAGTAAAACAATGTAAGCAGAAACAACATTAAAATAAACGAACATTACAAATACATACTTCATAAATTATACACAAAGAACATCATCAAATGCAACTATTCCTTTTAATCATACAGAAAAACAGGCAGATCCGCACACAGAAAAGTACACGAAAGAAGCCGAACAAAAACCAAAAACACATCGAACAAAGCACATTAAAGCATCAGATGCCGATGCATTCATCACAAGAAAACATAAATACAACATAATCTCTAATTTATAGCTATAAAATACATAAATGCGCCACTAACATCATAAGAACCAGATTTAAATCACAGAAACGAAATGTTAGCATCACAATACAGAACCAGAGTTCGAGATCAAGATAATATCGTACGTAAAACAAATGTTTCTTAAACCCTAACTAGGTTTTGAAACGAGAAGTAGAAAAGATTCAATCTAGCTCAAGGGTTTTGGAGATGATAAAACCATCGCTTACCAGGGGTTTTGACGACTCTCGTTTGATTGGATTTCGTGGCATAGCTATGCCGTTTCCGGTATGTAAGCCTCTGCACCATCTTATTCGAGCACTCAATCTCTCCCTCTCTCTCTTCTCTCTATCTTTGAATAACGAAATCGACTGCGGAGAGGTTTTTCAGTCCATAGAGAACAATATAAAAAGGCTACCGAGTCAAGAATGCCCTAGATCCGACGGCTTTAAGGAATTCTCTTAACGGCTGAGATTACACACGTTTTGTAAGTGAAATAATAAAGGGTGAATTACATTCACACCCCCTTGGGTTTGGTGTAATGGCAACAGGTACCCCTCAAACCTTGGTCATTACAACCAACCTTATTGTTATTGGACAATACTAGAGGGAGTATAACAATCTCTAACAGAAACTGATTATTTGACTATAATACTCCTCAATCAATAATAATTTTAATAAATATTAATTATTTATTATTTAATTTTTTCGTTTTAACTTTTATTTTTATCCTATAATTATATGAGCTAGATAGGGTTTTCACAATTTTCATTGTTACTGAGCTTCTTTCTTCTTCCATATAAGCACCTATTTTATTCTTAAGATTATTAAACAAGGCATATAAGGGTATTTTTGTCCATAAAATATATTGCAGTAAGCAAAAAACAAATATTCCGTTACTTTATTAACGGTTACTACGGAAAAGGTTTGTTGTAACCATGGTTCTAAATATCGTATCGTATCGCCCGTATCGGGTGATACGTATCGTGTATCGACCAGGTCGATACGATAACCTCATGTAAAACACGATACAGGCAAAAAAAAATACCGTATCGCGCGATACGATCAATTTATCGACCGTATTGCGCGATACGGTATCGATACTCTCGATAAATTGAATTTATCGAGAGTATCGCTCGATACATAGATTAAAAAAAAAAACTGTCCGAACGACTGTTTTTGTGTTCCTTCTTCTCTACATTGCTCCCAAACCAAAAACCTTAACCAAAATTCCTCAAAACCCAA
>JAUPMG010000002.1:12320571-12331657 GCA_031762675.1 Pachysandra terminalis | reverse complement strand
AGTGTTTTCTTTTTTATTTTCTCTCTCCCTTTTCTCTCTCTCTCTCTCTCTTATATGATAAGAGTTGAGTTATTAGACACTGGATGAAGCATTAGAGAAATAAAGTAGAATATTAAATTATAATATTATTGCAACTTGTATTCAGGTTTATTTTACAAGATATTAAATAAAATATTTAAAAATAAATAATAATTTTTTTAATAAAATTAAATGGGTCAAGACGGATCACATGGGTTGGGTGCAGAACGGACGGATTTGGGTTGAGTGCTAAGCCGTTAATACCCATTATCAACCCGACCCGAATCAACCAAAACCCGCCCAATTGCCACTTCAGGCTGGGAATTTAATTTCACAAAATCAAGAAATTACAGAATTAAATTGAAAAGTCATACAAACCGGTATTGGATTTTGACTACGGAAGCCTCTTCTTCCATATCCAGTACCTTCGTACCAAACCCTAAACATAGATCTCCCTCTCTCTCTCTCATGGCTTCCTCTGCAACCTTCTACCTTTCTTCTTCTTCCACATGTCTTTCTCGCAAAAGCTTTCGGAATTCCTTTTCTCAGACTGCTCAATTTCGGAAACGCCTAGCAATCAAAGCCTCGTCTTCTGTGGATTACTCCAAGGCCTCTATCGTCGATAAACCCTCGATTCCGTCAAAGGTAAGTAAAATTCTATCTCTAAAAACTGTTTGGAAATTCCCCAATTTATGAAAGATTCTATCTTCTGTGTATTGTGGGTACAAATGTCTGGTAAACCTCGATGTTGCTTAATACGGATTGTTAGCGAGTTTGTGTTTAAATCTTTTTCAGTAAATTTGGTTTAAAATTCGATCCAAATTCTTAACATAACTCACCGGAGCTACTTGACTGGACCCATAAAGCATTCAAATTTAGAAAGAAAACTTGAGTCAAGCACTATGTTTCTGATCAATCACATATAAGTCAATCACCCAATTCAGTGAGCTGAATAGGGTTCCATTTGGGTGTCTTACTAATGCTTGTTTCGGGTTTCAGACGGGTAATTGGCAATGGAAGTTTAAAGATAATTCTGTCAATATCTATTATGAGGAGCATGCAGGGGAGAGCTCCGAACCTCATAGTAACGTCCTTATGATACCAACAATATCGGATGTTAGCACCGTTGAGGAATGGAGATCAGTGGCTAAAGAGATGGTTCAACGAAATGGAGATGTTAATTTGCGGGCCACTATTGTTGATTGGCCTGGTTTGGGTTACTCGGATAGGCCAAAGATAGATTACAATGCGGATGTCATGGAAAGCTTCCTGGTTGAGTTTATGAATGCAACTGATAGCCCAATATATTGCTCTGGTTTGTAAAACAATCTTACCTTTTTTTTTCAATTATTTTCTAATCTTAATTTTATCTGGTGCTCAAATTGTGTTATCCTAAATTTTAGTTGATTAGCTTTTAGTATAGCTACTGATTATGTTCATATTAGCACGCTATGATTCAACTTGCATAATTTTGAAATTTGGCCATACATGACTCAGTATGTACTCACATGTCGGGACTTGCTTCTTCTTCTTTTTTTTTCCTCTTCTTTGTTGTCAGCAGATACTTTTATTAGTACAAATCCCAGTGTACTATTATCTTTTGTTTTCACTGCTGTCTGTAATGTTTTACTTATTTAATTGTCATGTCTTTGAGCTTGTCTAAGCACATTATTCCTATATTAAACAATTTCATGAACTATGCTTGTTAGCTCATAATATACAGAATAAACTGTATTCCATGTTGGATGTTGTGGGTATGTTAATGTCATATGTTTGCAACCAAGACATGTTTTACTGTTGATATAAAGTGGGGTACAGTAATTTCTGTTTGCTTGAAAATGTATTAGTTTCTTCCTTGCCGTTTATCAGGCTTTGAGTGTTATTTTACCATTGAAATTCTCTATTTCCCTTATTTCTTTGTTTATTGTATTTCTCAAGAATCATACATTGAAATCTGCTATGGCATTGGTTTCCAACATATCCCACCGTTTGGGTGTTGTTTGCAGGTCATTATCAGAGGTCTATAATGGTATCAATTGTTGTTTATGCTGGAGATTTTGATATATTTTAGCTCATACATTTTTGAGCTGGTCTTACTAAGTTATACATTTTTCTTAAAAATGTGTTTTTAATGGTTCATTGCATTTGAAGATTCACTAATATATATATATAGTGTGTGTGTGTGTGTGTGTGTTCTTCAGATTTTGAGGAAAAATATATATTGTTTAATTACATGGCGTAAAAAAAGAAAGCATGAACCTCTCCTCTTTGTCAACCACCTTCTTCTCTTCAGCCTCTTCTCCACAGCAGAAAACTTTAAATCTGTCTCCTCTTTTGATCACACTCCTGTAGAAGGCTGTAAATGAGCGAAGCCAAGTTGAGCTTTGCCTTGCTCGGATTGGGCTCATAAACCTTGAGTAAGGCTTAGCTCCGGCCTGTTAAAATCTTTTGGGCTCAGGCTTGCTGCCATGATTTGGGCTTGAGGCACATGAGCCCAAAGCCTGGTAATTTCAAATCTATAGAGTTCACAAATTGGTCGTGTTTAACATTTAAAAAGAATAAAAAAAAAACTGCAAACTACAATTTTTTTTCTTCAAAGCTCAACAATTATTGTTTTTTTGAATAAATATAAAACTATAAATATATTTTGTAAAAAAGTAAGTGAACCGAGCTTTACTCTAGTTGAGCCCACCCAAGCTTAGCTCAGGCTCGTTAAGAAAACTGAGCTTTTTATTATGCTTAGGTTTGCTCACAAACCTATTCATTGGGCTCAAGCTCTCATGCGAGCTAAGCCCAAGCCTGAGCTAAGCTAGCTTGGCTCGTTGCCAGCCCTTCTCCTATATGATCTCTCTTCCCTCAAGCCTGAGCCAACCTAGCTTGGCTCATTGGTATGTTCTCTCTCCAGCCGAAACACTCTCCCTGATACTATCAAATACTGTGTCGGACCTGAAAGAATATTAGTCATCTCGAAATCTAAAACTGTAGCATCTGTCAGTTGGGTTTTTATTCCTGCATTATCAATCATTCAAAATTCACATCTCATTTTTACCAGTTCACCCCCGATTTTCACTGGTTCATGTCAGTTTGATCTGGTTCACACTGGGATTTATAATCAAAACAAACCAAGTTATGAATAAAACTACTGAAATGTTCGGTCGGTGGTTCAATCGGCTGGTCCAACCTGGTTTTAAAAACACCGGTTGTCATCACTGATTCATTCCCTTTTTTTTCCCTTTTCTTTTTATGTTCTACTTTGGCTGGTATTTGCTTGATGATTACTTGCTGCCTCATTTTTATCTTTTCCAATATAATCAGATAGCGAATTAGTAGTCTTTGGAGGAGGGCATGCGGCAACCATAGTACTTCGTGCTGCAAAAAAAGGTCTTGTGAAGCCATCAGCAATTGCAGCTGTTGCACCAACCTGGGCTGGTCCCCTTCCTATCGTTTTTGGCCGAGATTCTAACATGGAATCAAGGTAATATGAATTACAATACCTACTTTCTGAAAAGACTTTTGATATATGCGGCATATGATATATATGCAGTTCATACAAAAGCTCATTTTATTCCATCTAGAATCTATTGGCCAAAAGTCAACTAAGTAAGATGCATGGTTTGGAAATATACTGAATTATGTAGAAATATCGTTCTCAGCTAGTACGACGAAAGCAAATAAACTGAAATCATATATCTTTTGGTTTTTAACAATTGGTTTTGGTGAAAATTTAGCATGAAGTTTTTGGGAACTTCTTAGAAATCATATTTTTATTTATAAAATACATAAAAACAGAAAAATAAATAATAATATAAAAATGACTAAGGAATAGGAAAAATGTAAATTTTCACCAATTTATTTCATTTCTTTGGATGGTTAAAAGATATGTCCTTTGGGAAGAATGCTGGCAGATCAGGTATCTAGGCCATTTAAATGCATTTCTTTTAAACTAGGTGACCTCTTTGTTGGTACCAGCAAGTGAAGGGTGCCATCGCATGCCTTCCAAGATCGGGCTTTGTGTTGGTTCCTTGCAGCGTGAATGACGGGTTTCTTAAATTTTCAGTGTAAGACTTGCTCTTACAGTTTTAAGGAACCTAACTTCTTTGTCTTCTGCTGTTCATGAATTTGCAGGTATGGACTGTTGAGGGGAACCTTAAGGGCACCTGCATTAGGTTGGATGATGTACAATGTGCTTGTGAGCAATGAGAAGGCCATTGAATCCCAGTACAAATCCCATGTCTATTCCAATTCTGAGAACGTAACTCTGGGCATAATTGAGAGCAGATATGCGCTAACAAAGCGGACAGGGGCTCGGTACGTGCCTGCTGCTTTCCTGACCGGTCTCCTCGACCCAGTTAAATCTCGGGAGGAATTCCTTGACCTTTTTGCGAGTTTGGAAGGGAAAATACCGGTTCTAGTTGTGTCGGCCGCAGGAGCACCCAAGAGGTCGAAAGCTGAGATGGAAGCTCTAAAGGGTGCCAAAGGGGTCGGCAAGTTTGTGGAGGTGCCTGGCGCGCTTCTCCCGCAGGAGGAGTATCCTGGTATTGTTGCAGAGGAGCTTTACAAGTTCTTGCAAGATAACTTTGGATCGAAATAGTGATGTCATTATTTGTTCGAAATAATCCTTAAAAATTTGTTAATGTATCAGTTTGTAAGGTTAATTCCAAAAACTAAAATACTAATTTAGACAAACTTATGAAGGTGCCTTTTTGCTCAAGTATGGTTAATACAAATCAACCATTAAGTTGGGTGGGATTGTTTGAGGCATGCAGCAACCCTAGCCTAACCCAATCTCTACTTGTCTTTAGACTTGGGCCCAAGCCTCGTTTGGGTAGCTAAATAAGGGTCAGGAAGTCCTTTCTAGACCTAAAAGGGCTTCTTATCTAATACTTGATTGTTTGGTGGCACTCGTGGAAGCTGCTTTGGATGGAAGGGTTTCTTCAAGAAGTTCATTTTGATTTTGGAGAAGCAAGCGTAAGACTTTTTAAAAACTGTGTTTGCGGGAAGCAGTTAATTATGTTCTAAATTTAAGTAAAACTTTTAAAATGAAAAAATTATCCTTAAATTTCTATTATATTTAAAGACAAATATAACCATGAATATCCTTTTGTATGATTTTTCTCACTGAACGCAATTTTTAACCAATGACTTTGATTCAAAGCACTTCAAACTGAAATCCTTTCATTGGTAGGAAGCTACGCAAAGCAGGCACATAGTAACCCAAGTCCCTTCCTTAGCTGAAAACACCCACCCAAGCCCACGCTTCTCTGATGGTCAGTACAGGACTCAAACCACCTCAAATTGCATCCTAAGTTCTTACTAGGTGAAACTGTAGTTTCCCAACATCTCCAACGGTCAATCTCTTGAATGGTAATTCAAATTCCATCCAATTGTTTCTCGTTTGCACGTGAAGGTGTTGGTGTCTTCTTCTCTATATGAGACTGAATGTGCAGTAATCACAGTTCTTCTTCTTTTAAAGATAGGATCGGTAGTAGACAATGTAGATGACTGGGAATACGTTTTCCAATCAGTCGAACAATTTCAGACTTACATAGTGAACGGAGCTTCGAGATTGTTGATTTTCATAGACAGAAGATTTAAGTCTCAGAGTCCAAGGTCAGCCATTACGTCATCCAACATTGAATCCTTCGTATAGCCGTCGAGTCTAATGATGACACGTGTTTACTTAGTAACCGGGTTTGATCTAGGTCTCCGCTCTTCCTTTTCATCCGAACGCAGAAAGCTTATAGCGTTGACAGGTGTATGTATGCCCAAGCGCCTAATACATACAAAGTACAAACGAATGGGTCTTCCCCTTCACTTGTATATCTCGTCGCTGTCTTTCCTCATTATTTGGTCCATATATGTCGTGGCGTCCCAACAACACTTGTGACTTATTGTGGTCCCAGGCCCATAAAGATAGCAATAACGAATTCCTTTTTAGAGTGGTGGGCCCAGATAGCACCTAATATACCTAACAGAGATCTCCATCAAGAGATCTGTCTCTGTTTCATTGGTCCACATGGTGAGATCCTCCTGTCGACACACGTGTCTATCTTGCCATGTGTAAGGGGTACGTGGATATGTTGGACCTCCAAGAACTAATGAGGATCTGACAGCCGAAGGGCGTCTAAATAAATTGGCACAAAGTATATGTATGATCTTTGTCAAGAAATTTTGAATACGATTGGATAAGAATAGCTCCCAAAGCAACCAAATTCTTCAACGGATCTCATAATAATAATAATAATAATCCAGAAAAGGGACAAAAATTGTTGAAGATAGGAGAATATATAGTCCCGAGTAAGACTAACCCCACTCAATACAACCGTACCTTTAACTTCTTATGCAGTATTCATAAAGTATATAAATACACAGAGTTTTTGGAGGTCTCATTGCGTCAACCAGCTTTTAGGTTACGTAACACAAATCCCAGTCAACCGTTTCAATTACTTTTGTCGGTTTGGGTTTTACTTTTGCCTGGTTTTGATTTAACACTGTTTTACATACAAGAAAAAAAGTGATTAAGCATGAAGTGAGTTACCATAAATCATACCAAAACATAGGTAAAATCCCATACGGGTAATTAGCTCAATTGACGGGCTCTTTCCATCTCAGGATCGGACTTATCTGATTTATGATCTTTGCGGGTGGAGCCATAGATCCGGGGTTTACGGTGTCCCGACCTAAGTCGCACAGTCCGTGTGAAAGGGGAGGCGTTCGGGCACTCAGAACGTGAAAACGTGGGTTTTCATATAAATTTTATAAAATTATAAAAATATGAGTTTTATTTTAAAAAAAAGATTAAATTAAATTGGTAGAAGGTTAAGTTGAGATACTTATTTATATATTATGTCCTTTCTTTTATATATGTGGTTGAACATAAAAATAGAAATTGAAATGTCTTATACATTAAGTATAGTTTGTATGTATAGATACATACGCTCTGTAGGTCTTCTAAACCACAAGTTAGTTTCAAGTTTGGCGCTCTCGCTCCTGCATCCGCTCGGTGTTCTGATGACTTAGGCCCCCACTAAGTGAGGTCAGAGTTCCACGTCACCAAAAAATAAATAAACAAATCATGCCAAAACATAAGCAAAAACCCTTGATGGATGGGGCTTTAATTTTTTTTTTCCTTTTCAGATGATATATAGGAGAGGGTGAGTATTTAATAGCCAGATTAATTGGTGGCAAACATATGGTTTCATTTTCTAATATATCCTTTTCTTTAATGAATGCTGGATAAATTTAAAAAAAAAATTATAATAACAATAAATGTTGGGTCTCTCTCTCTCTCTTTCTCTCTCTCAAGTCCGATTCGATCCATGTATTCTAATTACCTTTATTGGTAAGACGTCGGCGACCATCCAACAATTCAAACATAAATTTGAAAAAGCAGAAGCAAATGGACTTCTTCAAGTCTACAAGAAGATATTTTGTCACTTCTGTCGTTTTACGCCTCCAAAGAAGTGTTTCTCTCTTGGCTTTCACACAAAAACCATACTATAATTCCCACATACTAAGTAGGGTTTTAAACTTAAAAACTAGTGAGAGGGGACCATTTAATGACTTGAACCAAAAGGTTATGTTTCATTTCATCGCATCATCATAGAAATTAATTTTCTTCTTTAATATTTTCTGTAATTTTTTTTTCTTCTAAAAGCAATCTGAACTATTGGAATAGCATTGAACGTGGTTGACAAAAGATACAATAATATCAAGACTATGACTTGCAAGAAAATTGTGTTAATGAGGTTGAAGCTTTCAAAATTGTATGGCTATGGTCACATTAATTAATTTACCCACACAATTGGCAACATTCTCATTGACAATTCTCCAAATCCACTTGGGAGGAGAGGCAAATCTCTCTCTCTCTAAATTGTGCTAATGAGGTTGAAGCTTTCAAAATTGTATGGTATGGCTACACTAATTAATTTACCAACACAATTGGCAACATTTTCATTGACAATTCTGCAAACCCACTTGGGAGGAGAGACAAATCTCTCTCTCTCTCTCTCTCTCTCTCTAAATTGTGCTAATGAGGTTGAAGCTTTCAAAATTGTATGGCGTTAGTTACGTTAATTAATTGAACAATACAATTTGTTGAAGATTAGTTTCCTTAGATCGATTTATTCCCTTAACCGATTGTACAACCGTAAGATCTGTTTGATTTGTTCCTTTAACTAATTGTACAACTGTAGGGTCTTTTCTGGAATGTTTCCAGATTGCATAGTCTCTTTCCTCATTCATAGCTAGGTTGGATTCTGTAAGTTGTAATGTAATGTTCTTATTCAAAATATGAAAATACAATGAAAGAAAGAATCATTCCAGATCTAAGAATTATTCCAAATCTTAGAATCATTTCAACTGTTAAGACAATTGGCAACATTTTCATTGACAGTTCTCCAAACCCACTTGGGAGGAGAAGCAAATTTCTCTCTCTCTCTCTCTCTCTCTCTCTCTCTCTCTCTCTCTCATACAAATATACGAGGTTAGGTTAATATATATGGATAAAGGTCATGATTCTTTGGCTAAATTCTCCATCACCAAAAATAAAATAAATGAAAGGTCTGAAAACCCTTAGTAATTGTACAAGTTGGATGAATATCTTCTGTGAATCTCGTGTGAACGTCACATGAGAGCGTGCTTCATATGTATATGGCTGTTACCGATTAAAGTAAAAACCGGTTAAGTTAAAAGCGAATTTCAGGTTCATATATCTCTTAGGGTTTTAGAAATGCTAGTCACCCTTTTTAGTAGGCCTCAGAGGTTCACAAAACCCAAGTTCAAAGAAGATATGCTCTCATAAATATTCTGCTAATCTACTGACCTTGAGTAGAATGACACTGCATGATGAGCATGCATTGCAAGTAAACTCAACGGGTCTAAGTTGCCGCTCTCATTAATTTTATGACATAATGATTAAAAAAAAATATATCACTAAATTAAAGCTAAATTTGGAGAGCCAGATTTTCTTCTGATTTTATTTGACACTTCAGAAAAGCAAAATTTTCTGGCTTCCACTGGTGTAATTCCCACCTCTTGATTGGTAGTGCCTCATAAACTTAAAAGCATTTGGAAGTGAAGGTCTTTCCGGGTTTCTTTGTCTGCATCAATGGGCAAAAGTAAAAATTCAAGAACTACTATTCTCAGTCATTAATGCATGGAAGACTAAAAGAAAAAAACCTAAGTTGCAGTCTTATAACAACAAGAATCATCGTGAGACACGCATGAGTCCGATGAAAACAACTTTCTAAAGATTAATAGAAAGTTACTAAAACTAGTTTCTTCATGGAAGTATAATAGCTAGACTAGATCGGAGTAGGGTTTCCCGGTGCAACCCACATTGAATGCCCACGCGGTTTTGTGAGGCAGAATAGGTCTTGAAACAGCTGACTTTTTCAAACCAAAGAGTAAATGCACTTGCTGTACTATTTTGACTCGGGGGCAATCCTTTTTCCTCTCTTGGGTCAGCGTACTCAAACCCCTTAGTCTTCTCTATATATATTAGAACGAGGAAACCTAGGCCTTAAGCGCTTGTCTCAGCTTTTCTAACAAGAAGAAGAAGAAGAAGAAAAGAAGACTGAGAGGAAGAAATTTTAAGAGAGTGAGAGAGACCAAACAAGTGAAATGGGTAGACTACCTTGTTGTGACAAAGTAGGAGTGAAGAAAGGGCCTTGGACCCCAGAAGAGGATATTATCTTAGTTTCTTACATTCAAGAACATGGTCCAGGGATTTGGAGAGCTGTTCCTGTAAATACAGGTAGATTTCTTGCTTTTTTTCTTTTTCTCTTTCTCTTTATATTTTGGTTTGAATATGGGTTTGTAGAAATGAAATCACTGGGATTTTTTTAGCCATATTTAAACTTTGTTTCTTTGGGATTTGTCTGCAGGTTTGCTTAGATGCAGCAAAAGTTGCAGGCTTAGATGGACTAATTACCTAAGGCCAGGGATAAAACGTGGTAGCTTTAGTGATCATGAGGAGAAGATGATAATTCACCTTCAAGCTCTTCTGGGGAATAGGTAGATAAGACTCTGGATTTATTTACATTTGATCTATTCCCATAATTTCTTTTCAAATCCCAATAAAATTCTATTCAAGTTTTGTTTTATAAATAGTCTTTCTGACATGAGAAATGTGATTTTAATTTGGGTGCAGATGGGCTGCTATAGCTTCCTACCTTCCTCAGAGAACAGATAACGATATCAAGAATCACTGGAATACCCATTTGAAGAAGAAGCTCAAAAAGCTTCAGACAGATCATCTTGCAGGCCATAGCAGCATGGATGATTTTTCTGGTGGTAATTCGCAGCAAGTTTCGAAAGGACAGTGGGAGAGAAGGCTTCAAACTGATATCCACATGGCTAAACAAGCTCTCTGTGAGGCCTTGTCTTTAGAGAAACCAATAATTAGCTCGATATCTGATGAGTTGAAGGTCCCAGCCGATGTGGGATACTATCCTTGCACAATACCCAATCAATCATCTACTTATGCATTGAACTCAGAGAACATAGCACATTTGCTTGAAGGATGGATGAACAAGTCACCAAATCCCTCTCAAACAACCTCAGCAGAGACCAATCACACGGCCGGGACCGATCCCAGTTCGACCTCACCTGATCAGGGCTTTGAATCCTTGTTGGGTTTCGATAATTCAACCCCAGATGCTTCTCAATCTGCATCACTGGATGAGTCTGTGAGTAGCTTCTTGCAAGAAGAAAGAAGGATGGAGTTGGATAATCAAGTCCCACTGTTGTTACTTGAGAAATGGTTGTTGTTTGATGAAGGTGCTGCTGCTGCTGCTGCTGCTCATGAAGGCCAAGAAGAAGACCTGATTGAGATGCCTTTAGATGGTATTGCTGATCAGTTGTTCTAATTAAGAGTTGTTCTTCGTCTGGATCTTTTAATATGTTTTTGTTTAGGCCTTGGATATTATATAAATCATATATGTATTAAATATGAATAAATTCTTCTTGGGGTTTGGTTTGAAAGCTTTATTACAATTACATGCGTAAGATCTGTGACGGCATCTAATCTCTGAGGTAAGATTTGACTGGGAAAAAAATATCGTAT
>JAUPMG010000002.1:12299116-12312581 GCA_031762675.1 Pachysandra terminalis | reverse complement strand
TATTATAATTTTTGCATAACCGGTTAAACCCGTTTTCATCATCTTGTCTTCAACCCAGTTATTAGAACCTAAGGTTAAGTTTTAGGAGTGCTCTTATTGAGGGAAGTTCTGTCTAGGTGTCTGAGACTTAAGCAATCCATTGTAATTCCCTAGTCTTTCCTGGGAACCAACTTAATAGAGCATTTAGAAGGAAAACTCATATCCTCCAACAGATAGTTAATTGATCTCCAAGCATGAAGCTCAGTTATGAGGCAGCCATAATTAAAGAGAAACTGCAGCTGCAGAAGATCAGTTGTTTCCATCAACACCAAGCTGCAGTAACTACGCTACTCATTCATTGTACTACAACTTGCAACTTCTACAGATTTTGAGCTTAATTATATATAATTTAATTGTTCTACATGACAGTATCCTCCATCTATGGTTATAGTTGATCTTTGTTTCGTCAACATGTTTCCTAATCGGATACATTTTATTTTTATTTTTATGAATAACTAGGAAACTTCCCAATTTAGGAATCAATTCCATAACCCAATTCGTAGTTCTCGTCAAGAATTAAGTAAGAATTTTGATTCCTCTTTAGGGGCTTTTGATAAGTTTTGACGCTGGAAAACCATCATTATAATCCTACAAATGATGAACAAGTTTGAACTGGTTTTCACGAGCACGGTTATTAGGTGGGATAGCACCGAATGAGCCACACACACGTGTGTGCTAGAAAGCACCTAGTTAGGCTCATACACGTGTGTGTGAGCGCCGCACATCTCTACAACAGGATGGTTACAGTTATCTTTATATCACCGTTTAATGGAAGCCACGTGGACAAATATGTAACATCTAATTCTCATGCTGCCCCCACTGAAAGGGTCCTAAAAGGAGAAGCAATTCCTTCATAACTCGTTCTTTTGAAGCGCTTTTTAAAAAGATTAAAAGATAGTGTTTGGTAAATACCTTTTTAAGAAGTATTTTTAGGTCTAAAAGTTAAAAATGGACAAATTAGGTACTATAAAATTAATACAAGGATAAAATAATCTCAATAAAAATATTACTTAAATGACTAAACTGATTCCTGTAAAAGCAAATTAGGAAAGCAGTGAGTCAATTGCCTCAATAGAGTGGGCATTTTGGTGAAACGCTTCATTTGGAATTGTTTGTCAGGCATGCTTAAAGCGCCTCTAGACTCAAAATTCACTTCCAAGACCCCAAGAATCATTGTCAAACAAGCTTGAAACCCGCTTTTACCTTAACTGCCTTTTATCTTAATCGGTGGCGGACATACACGTGGTGCCCTCTAAATAGTTATAAGTTTGTAACCATCCCGCCGAAGAGAGGAGAGAGAGAGAGTAGCCAAACAGTATGGCAGCTTTAAGATAGATAAACGACAGACAATTGTAAATTAGTGACCAAACACACCCTTAATCTTACAACACAACTCGAGCGGTTCAAGTCTCAAAACTAACGTTGGAACATTTGAGATGGAAAATATCTTCTGTGATGCAACGGTTACCAGAATGTCCATTCTTATCACAGGAACTCAAGTCCTATTCCACCGACCTTCATCTTTCTACCGGAATGACAATTCTATAAATCCTCAACAATAATGCACAAAAACAACTTCCAACGACTTCATAAGGCTCCACGGCGGGAAAACTAAGAACCAACTAACTTATTTTGGAGCATTTCTCTCTCTCTCTCTCTCTCTCTCTCTCTCTCTCTCATTCATGTTATGTGACAATCTATGGAAGATCATCTAGTTTGTTCCAATACATGTTCGTATATGTTTTTCATTTTTGTTTTGCCAAGTTGTTGGAAGTAACATTCATATAAATGCCCTTTTAGTGTATAAATAAAACTTTCAATATTGTCTTTCACGTGCAAGTAACTCGTCTCCAATATAACTGTGTGTTAACCACCGATGTGTGGCTCAGCTGGTAGCAAGCTGGGATCTAGTGGGCATCTCCGGTGTTAAGTTTGGAGTTTGAATCCCTCTAGAAGCACTCGTGGTCAGGGGTTTACCATAATTGGTCCCGCCCTAAACGTGGATTAGTCTCACGTGTGGAGACACCACGTGGTTAAGACCAAAAAATAAAAAAATATAACCTCATGACAATGTTTCTTGTGACATCAATCACATGATGCCATGTTATGCCCATGAAACTGATAACCTACCAATCCAAAAATCCTAAATCAATCACAATTCAACCTAAACCTTATACTACTTTAACTAGAATATCTGGTTGCGAGTTTCTTGAAGGGGTTACATGGCATGATGTGGTTCATACCATCACAAACGACTTATTGCAAATGATTTTGTTTCTTATTTATGATTTATGGCAAATGAAATATCATTATAGTTATAACTCCTTATGGCAGTCCTTCAAACAACGATTAAATTTAAATAAATAAATAATTGACCATTTGATTTTGTATATCACAATTATAACTTAATGAGATAGAGCCAAATATGCTCATCAATTGCTTTTTCAGGACCGCTTCGCCTGTGATATCTCCTGCGGCATCAATCATATGATGTTACTTTAAAATTGATGACTCATAAATCTAAAAACACTAAGGTGGCGTTTCTCCCGGCTTGTGCTTATGGTTCAGCACTTATTGGATAAGTGGCGGCATCAATCATATGATGTTACTTTAAAATTGATGACTCATAAATCTAAAAACACTTAGGTGCCGTTTCGCCCGGCTTGTGCTTATGGTTCAGCACTTATTGGATAAGTGGCTCAATGGGAACACTTATCCACGGCAATAATAAGTGCTTACTTAAAGCAAATTGCGTTTGGTAAAAACATTTATTTAAGTGCTAATGAAAGTTTAGGGGTAAAATATGTATTATAAAAATATTATTAAAGTTTAAAAATAACTTTTTTTTAAATGCTTAAAAAATTTAGGGGTAAAATAGGTATTTTAAAAATATTACTAAAGTTGCGAAATAGCTTAACGCATAAGAGTTTGTGAGAAGCTGCTCTCAACAGCTTCTCCTTATGGGTTACATTTAATAAATACATGTATAAGCTATAGGCTACAATAAGTGCTTATAGAAGCAATGCCATACGCCCACCTAAAACACAATCAAACCTAGATCTTATTGTAGACAATTTTCGTCCAATATTGCTGTAATGTTATAGGCAGTATAAGATTGTAATCCACAACTACTTAAAGGTTGTTGCACAAGTATGTAATGGATCCTATTGATCAATCATAATATAATTATGCTCCTAGCAGGGGCGGAGTTACATAGAGGCCAACTTTTTAAAAAATTCAATGAGATCCATGTTTTTTAATATACTATTGCAAAGTATTCTCTATACAATATTTTTCTGTCTCCTCTAAAATTTCTTTGTTGTCCCCTCTCAAAAAAATAGCAAAAATAAAAAAGTTCGATATGAAAATTACAAGTCGGATCCTGGTTATAAGAACCAGAGACATGTTCGTTATAAGCCTCCACCCTCACTTTATAATTTTTAGTTATCTCTTCGATCTCTTTGCAGAGAACTTCCACAAAATCTAACTCTCCTCTAATCTAAAATCCCATTTTTCTCATTGCAGAAACTTCAGTCGCCGACTACCGACCATTGAAAACCAAACCGAACTAATTCAGTTTTTCATTTTTCAAACTGAAAACCAAACCAAAATGAAAAAAAAATGAGCCAAACCGACTTTTTTTGGTTTGGTTTGTTTGGTTTTCAGTTTAGACTTGACCAATTGACACCCTTAGTATATATTGAGAAAGACATTCAATGGCATTGGTAATGATGCAATCATACAATGCTTTCAAAACATGAAAACCCGTAGTGGAATCATTGTAAAAAACATTCATTCTCGATCTTATTTTTATCAATGGTAGTCAATGGTTTTCCCCCCCCCCCCTCTAATTTACGGACTTGAGAAATCATACTAACAACCAATCAAATCTTGTCCCCTACAACAGAATCCTGGCTCCTAGTGTTCAAAATAAAATCAACATGCTTCCAATTCCAAGGTGGCTATTTAGGGAGTGTTTGGCATTACTTGTTTAGGCTCTAAAAGCACTTTAACTATACACATTAAGCATTTGGTAAATACGTCTCAGAAGCAATTCCAAATGAAGTGATTCACTGAAATGATGATTCCATTGAACCAGTCAACTTCCTGTTTCTCCAAATTGCTTTTGCAAGAAACAATTTACTCACTTAAGTGACGTGTTTAATGAGACTATTTTATGTTCATATTTTTTTTTATACTATCCATTTTGACCCTTTTTATCTTTTGGGCCTAAAAGCAGTTCTTAGATAGGGATTTACCAAACGCTATCTTTTCATTTGAAGCATCTTTTATAAAGCATTTCATAAGAATCAACTATGAAAGAATTATTTCTCATTTTAGGAAGCAATGTTGTACATGGCCTCAATTTTCTTAATATTTTTTGCCAAATTAAGTAATGCTACCAAAGAAAATGAAGAGATTAATTGGCAAAAAATGATGGAAGTAAGTAATGCAAGCAAGCAAGAAAAAAAAAAAAGACAAATGAAGAAGCAAAGTAGCAAGGAGTAATAGAAGGGTTTGGTCGTTCATAGAGGTTTGGCAAGCTACAAGTAATCAACCCCATGTTATTAGGTCACTAGACAACCATTGTTGGCATAGTTTCAAGGGCCCCACCACTCCATCCCCCCCCCCCCCCCCCCCACAACCTGCCTCTTAATATCAGTTGGGTCCCACAGAAATTTAGGTTTGAAACCACCTTAGGCTGGTCATTCCATAATAAACCGATCAGTGTCCTGTGAGGAAAAGCTCTCCCATCATTTTAGGGTTTCCCTAATTAGGCAGGAATCGTTTTCTTCTGCCCTAATGAGTTGTAAGGAGGTTGGACGATCAATTCCCAAACGACCCATCAAAGGTTAATTAGTAAAAACCCCAAATGCCACATATGCATGCATGCATGTATTTATGTATGTGTATGTATGTATGTGATCAATAACGTTAAGTGGGATGGTCTGGGCTCTTCCTCTTATTGTTAACCTAGTGCTATAAATATACAAGCAAGGATTAGGGTTTAGGCATGACCTAGCCAAGTGGGAGCTTCTGCTTGTAGCTAGCTCCATCTTTTCAATATTCCATGCCAGATTCTGGATTTGGGTATTGGTTCAAAAAGATTGCGTGAAGAAGAAACTGAAGAATTTTGGGTTTGGAGGGATGAAGAAGGGTCAAGTTGCTGCGCAGAGAGCTGAAGATTCCTGCAGAAGCTCAAGCACTTCATCTATCAAAGTTAGGAGTGTGAGATATGGAGAGTGTCAGAAGAACCATGCTGCTAACATAGGAGGGTATGCAGTGGATGGGTGCAGAGAGTTCATGGCAACTGGGGAGGAGGGGACCAGCGGTGCACTTAGATGTGCTGCTTGTGGCTGCCACAGGAACTTCCACAGAAGGGAAGTGGAGACTGAGGTAGTCTGTGAGTGTCCTTCACTTCCTTCTAATGGAAAATAGATCAAGAAAAATATTTTATTTATAGATAAGGTTTGTTTTGTGATTGCTGTGTAGTGTTTTCTGCTGGATTGAGATCATGACTCCTAATGGGTTATTGACAAATGGAAGTATTTTGTTCTTGAGGAGGATTCATGGGTCTTTTGTCTGTGTTTGTCTTTTTTCTTTTTTTAATTTAATTTAGTGCCTTTACCATCTCATTTGCATTTAAAAACAATTAGATGGTATTGAGAAGGAGGAAAGATGAAGGAATTTGTACAAAGTGTCCTTTTTTTTTTTTTTTTTTTTCATTTAATGCCTTTACCATCTCATTTGCATTTAAACAAAAAATAGATGGTATTAAGGAGGAAGAGGAGGAGAGATGAAGGAATTTGTACTAAAGTGTCATTTTTTTTTTCATTTAATGCCTTCATCATCTTATTTGAATTTAAAAACAACTAGTTGGTATTGAGGAGGAGGAGGATAGATGAAGGAATTAGTACTAAGTGTCCTTTTTTATTTTTTATTTTTAATTTAATGCCTTTACCATCTCATTTGCATTTAAAAACAATTAGATGGTATTGAGGAGGAGGAAAAATGAAGGAATTTGTAATAGGTGATAATCCCAATGCAAATTTAAACAAAATGCTTATGGTGGAAGTGTGAATATAGGATAAGATCAAGGAGAAAGCTTATGCATTGGATGGTCAATTGTAAACTGTTACATGATGTGAGATATAATTAGTATATACATGCATCATGGTAAAATATAATATTATCCACTAAGTATTTGAAGAAAAGAACTGGAGTCTTCACACTAGTTTTTTTTTTTTTTTTTAATAATACCTTGATAGTTGAAAGATTATGAAACTTGGTTCTATCAATTATATATTTTTTTTGTTTTGAGAGGGAATGATTATAAATGTCTTACTGTGCAGTTGGAGTGACATTTTAAGTCTGTATACCCTAAGAAATTGAAAGTTTTATTTTGCTCACTCATTGATCAGGAAACCTTGAGGTCTCTCTCTCCTTTGACTCCATATTTTGTTGATTTTGCTCTTGTTTTAACTATCTTCTAACTCTGATCTAAATCACATCATCAACATTTCAAATGTGGCAATCCATGATGTTAAGTTCTTGAGTTCTTTATATTTCATTATTGTGAGCAAAAATGCATTGTAGAAAATTTTGAAATAAGTAAAATTTGTGATGGCTAGGATTTGTATTAATTTCTATAATGATTATTCAGACCCCCTCATAAATGTGCTCAAAGAGAATGGCCCACAAATCTAATCATGTTTTCTCCCCACAGTGGAGATGTTCTTTAATAATGTGCTTAAAGGTGACTAAACTAAAAATTGTCTTAAAACACTTGTAGGGAGAGTGACTATCATCTCTTTTCAATGGTCAATATATTGGTTTGATTAGAGAAGAACCAATTGAAAAAAAGAAAACTAAAGAAATGTGAATGTGTGGTGTTAAACAACTTGAAAGTATTGAAAAAGCTTTATTACTTTGTCCAATGATCATATCAAGGGTTGGTACTTCCATTTGATTGTAAATATATATATCATTTTAATCTATAAATAGAAAATTATTCAGAATCTAATTCTACAGAGAAGATAACCATGTTTGGATGATCAGAATCCATGAAAGAACAATATTAAGAGATTCTTGCACTTTAAGATGTAAGTTTGGAACTGATATTTGATTTTTTTGCCATTTGTCAAAACAGATTGAGAACTGGTGATCAAATAGGTTAGATATGTGTTTACCATGGTGAGGTGTATATGAACAGAAGCAGTACTAGAGTTAGGTACTAGTATGGAGTGAACAAACCTTCAGGTATTCATATTAATCAAATTGGGAAAGTGTCAAGTATTGTGCACAACTACCATGTGGATGTTTATGAACTCAAGAAGAAAAATCAGCTTGTCTAGCTATTAATGGAGATCATACTGCATAAGGTAATAGACGTACAGCCCCAGGTGCCTATGTGCTTCACTCGAGATTTTTTTTTTCTTCTAATTTATGAATAAGAAAGAAGGAAAAGAAAAGATTCCCATGAATAATATATTATGATCTCCATTCTCCCACCCAATCCCTGTCGACAGGCAGCGCCAATTATATATGCACTGGTAACAAATTGACTGGTGGATAACCATGTGAAGGATCTGGGATATTATATATATAGCCCATGAGGAAGGGCTTAGAGAAGCTTTGGCAAAGGAAAAGAAAACATAAATGGCCTGGAAGCATGGCTAGGTTGGGCCAAATTATTTATTTATTTATTATTATTATTTTTTTATCTTTTTGGGAAAATTAAGTTAATTACACGTAAAAATCACCTTGACTGGTTCACCGCTTAACGTGTTTAGACCTGTTGGTAGGAATGACAACGGGGTGGGTTTTGACAAACCCTAACCTGCCCAAAAATGAGCCTTCTAATACCAAACCAGCTCCTAATCCCATTGGGTCATATCAGGGGGGGATGGGCTTGACCCGGATGCAAGAAATCTTAAAATTAAATGCAAGTTAATTCAATAATTTTTATAGATATTTACTTATAAAATATGTATTTTTATATATTATGTATATAATTAACATATAGGTGAATGGTAACAGGGCGGATTAGGGTTGGGTTGAATCAAATCCAAACACGACCTGAACCCAACCAAAGTGTTACGAAACCCTAACCATTAAGGGCGGGCAGGAAGGGTTACCCGTTTAACCTGCACCATTGCCATCCAAAGGACCTGGGATTTGGCACAACTTTATTTGAGAGTTGTTCACTGTATTAACTGGTTTGACTGACGGGTCCATTCCGGGTTCTAAAGCTTTGCTTATGGACCATCCCTTTTCTATATTAGGGTTGGCATATTGGGTCTTTCAACTTGGGAGTACTCTAAGCTTATTACACCCCATATATATATATATATATATATATATAGGGATGGATCAGAATTGTAGCCCCTTGAACATACTCGCCTTATGTATTATGGTGGAACCCAGCTCGCAAAGACGAGACATTTCACGAGAATGACAAAGGGGATAAGTTTGGTCAGCTATATTTCTCTTTAGACTATTTTAACTTTTCCTTCTTTTGATCATTCTACATTTTCTTATAGTATACGTTTCATTGTTTCAGAATAATGGCTTTAGAAGCGAGACACTGTTGCCATGGCTCATGCACAGATTTCCCTACAGACTCTCTCTCTCTCTCTCAACACAGACATCTGCCACCAGAGAAAAACTACTCCTGTGAATCACATGAGGTTCTACAAGTGGGTCCTACTAAGAAAGGTGACTTGTAATTCTTAAAATCTTAAGAAAATAGTAAATTTGGGGGCTCACAACTTTAACTGGATTCTCCCTTAACAGGTAAAGCGAGTTAAAGTTGTGGGCCCCCCTAGAACACTTGTCAACCTCTTGTGAGGTTCATAAGAGGTTTCTTGTGATTTGGATCACATAAGATCCTCACCCTTGCCACAAACCATTCGGATCCCCTTATATACCTACAACGAAATGGGTGAGGATCTTTTGTGAGGTGACTCACAGGGATCCCTTGTGAGCTGAACCATATGCCTACACATGTCCTAGGGTGAGCTTCACGAAGAAGGGTGACCTGCACCTTTAAAACCCTAAGAAAAGGGTGAACCTAGGGGAGCCTACATCTTTAACCGGCTTCTACATGTAGAAGCCGGTTAAAGATGTGGACCCTCCTAGGACTCGTGTCGACATATGGTTCAGCTCATACGGATCCCCGATTAGCCACCTCACTGATGATCCTCACCCTAAGAAACGTACTAGTGGAACCACGGATATATATAGCCTTGGAATGGCATTGAGAGAGCAGTGGGTAGGGTACCTATCGAGCCCGATCAGCCTGGAAAATTGACCTTTTAGGACAAGGCAAGACTATCAATGTTTGGAGAACTTAATGGTTGGGTCAAGCCTATTAGTTCGAACACCGAAGTCGGGCCATTTTCAGTTTACGCCTTATGCTAGGAGCTGATACATTATAGCCCCAGCCTAACAAAACCCAATCGAGCCCAACCCATTGTAACGGTGGGTGTCAACGGGTTGGGTTCGGAATGGGTCTAACAAGTCCCAGAATCCAACCCGATTTCGGATCTTATCGGTTCCGAATTCAGGGTTGTAAGGTGTAAGTCTAACATGCCCATCAACTGGGAGCAGATGTAGTGCGGCTCTTGTGTATCCAAGAGGGAGAGTCCCACCAACTGGGACAAATCCACTTCACATGTGATCTAGAGGGATACACGTGTACGGCTGATAAGGAAATGAGCAGAAAAGTAACGCATCTACAAGCTACCACGACGCACTACCAAAATTGGGTGATAATACTAATTCCAGGGCTAGGAACAGTAATCGTAATCAAATGACAATAATACCCATCGCTCTTGTATTTTCGTTTTCAGTTAAATGGTGGGTACTTTAGGCATCTGACTAAAATATCTATTTAAAATCATAATCCTGAATCCTGATTAAAGAAAACAACAACCAGTCCATCAAAAGAATGAAAACAAAAGAATTGAGTTAGCCAAAGTGGTGGATGGATTGTAATGCTTTCGTCACCTACTATTACTGATAAAACCTGCTTGCCTGCTTCCCTTGTCTTAAAAGGAAAGAGAAGCAGAAGCAACCGTAATATTAAAAACTTTAATTTATCATTTAAGATTAGGATTCCATTCCCCACCTACCAACCCAACACCACTAGTATGACAAGAACCCTAACAGAACAGAAGATAATGTTGCAGACTAAATTGCACTTCAAAGTTCAAACTGATAAATGAAGGTTCGAACCATTTTGTAACATTATTGATGATGGGTTCTTCCTCTGTTCACAGATAAGCCCCACCCCACCCCACCTTGTATCAAGTAACTGAAAAATATGAAAGAGAACCCCACCAACTCCTCTATCAAATCAAATACCCAGAAACAAATACTACCAAACCAGAGAAAAAGAAATGAAACAAATACACACCCAATTACTTACTGCATCCATGATCAAATTAACAAAAGCTAAAAAAAAAAAAACATTTTAAAAGGGTTAACAAAATAAATAAATAAAGGCAAGTGCTATTGCCAAAAGCACTCTGGCTGCTTCCATGAAAGTTTCAACACTTCCGAGCTTAATTTTACTCTGAAACGCACTACAAGATTGTGGAAGCAGCCAAATTTGCTCTACCCTAAATAAAATAAACAAAAAGAATTGCCAAAATAAATTCCCTTTTTTGCTTCTTCTTCTTTATCTCTTGTCATCTCATCTCATCTCCTGATCAAAGTACTGAAACAAAGGAAACGATAAAGAAAGTACTAACAAGGCTCATCTCTATCAAATAATGTTGTTCAGTCAAGGTCAAGATGAAGAGGAAGAACCATTAGTAGTTGCAACATGAACAAAATTCTCGTCGTGGTTGTGGTTGTTGTTGCCGTTGTTGCTGTGGATATCAAGGCTACTTTTACTATTCTTCCCAACAGTGTGCTTGTTGTTGTGCATCCACACCTTCAATACATCTTTCCTAATCCCAATTTCGTTACAGAAATCCTCCACCAAGTGTTCATCCCCCTTCTGTATCTTCCACCCCAATCTCTCCGAGAACGAATGCATCCCCTCCTTCTGTTCTTGACTGAATTTCGTCCGGAACCGCTTTCTCCCATTTGGGTTTGCTTCCATCACAGCCGGCGGGTGATGGTCAGGTGGACCCACCAAGCCTGTCCTCAGAGCGAGCAACATGTGTGGTGCAGATGGGTAGTAAGAAGAGGAAAGCGGTGGCGGGGACGGAGAATTCGGGCTGTGAGGACCGCGAAGTGGTGGCGGCGGCGGTGGTGGTTGGTGGTGGTAGTCGATGATTCGAGCACTCTCTTCGGGTTCACGGCGGTGGAAGTTGCGGTGGCAGCCGCAGGCGGCGCATTTCAGCGATGTGGGGTCGGTGGGGGTGGCGGAAGGGGAGGGCATGAACTCGCCGCAACCGTCCAAGGCGTGGCCTCCTAAGCTGGCTGCGTGGTTCTTCAGACATTCCTTGTAGGAAACATCTACATCATGGACACTCGTCTGGTGGTGGTGGTGGTGGCGCTTGAGTTGTCCGTTGGTGAAGGATAGTGATTTTATGGGCTGGTGGGGTTGTGATGTTGTTACTGTAATTTCTGCTTCTGGGGTTTTAGTTTCGGCGGTGGCGGTTGATTCCATCGTTCAAACATCTAGAATTATACGATCCAAGGGCTTGTTAGGGTCAGGGTTTTGTTGGGTTCTCGGCTTTCCTTCTCCATGGAAACAGTCGAAAAGGGGAAAGCCAGAGGTGATGAGAGAGAGAGGTGTTTGATGATGACGATGATGAGAAAACAAAAAAATCTGGGGTTATGTGGATGAGGGTAGTAACAGTGGAATACAATCAATACTACAAGCGTCCTTAAGAACCACTCGTTTTTGGTTAACTCTCGTTTTTCTGACCACTTGGGGTTTAGATTAGGGCTGCAAACTTGAACGGACCAGCCGAAAAGATTCGATGGGTCCAAAGTCCAAACCATGTTTTCGGAGGGGTTGAGTTGGTCGTGGGCTTGATTTTAAGTCCATTCTCTAATTGGATTGAGCTCAGGTCTCTTTTTGGCCCAGCCCAATAGGACCCTACTACCTAGTTCAAATAAGGAGTAGCAAATATTCAAGACATGTTCCCTTTCTAGTGAATTTAATGGTTATTAACCACCGATGTGTGGTTCAGCGGGTAGCAAGCTAGGCTCTAGTGGGCGTCTCCGGATGTAAGTCTGGAGTTCGAATCCCACTAGAAGCACTCGTGGCCAGGGGTTTATCATAATTGCTCCCACCCTGAACGTGGATTAGTCCCACACCCAAGTGAGTGTGGGGACACCACGTGGTTAAGACCCAAAAAAAAAAAAAAGGATTAATGAATCTTGCACTCAATTTAATGTCCTTTCTATCCTTAACTGTAACCATGGTTTGTATTTAAGGAAGTAAAAGGGGAGATCAGAATTGTTATAAATGCACCCACTTGAAATAAACAATTTACAGTGAAAGAGGGATATAGAGGGGATATAAATGAAAGTCTTTAGCTCACATTATTCCTTTGTTTTAATTTTAGTCATAGGCGTGTTGGGTTCAAGTTGGTGGGTCTATAGACTGGTTTTAATTTGTGGCCCCAACTATCACCATCATCTTCAACATAGGCCAACATCAGCTAACTAGAACTCAAAGTCACCCTATCCACATACCAGCAAGATATAGCTTTAAAATCTCTGTAATTTGGTTAATCTAAAGCTTGCCTGCCATACCCATTAATCTAAAACAAGTCTGTTCCACTTGATTAAGAAACCATAATTATCAAAATCTTAAGTACCCTCCTTTTTATTGCGTGCATCTTCTGATTTGTCCCAAAATAAGAAATTAACCCTAAAATTATTAAAAGATCATTAATTATATGTTGGTATAATGGTAGAATCAGACCAGGTCTTTATTTATTTTTTTCTTTAAAAAATTCCCAGATGAACTGGACAAAAAAGTAAAGAAAGAAACTATGGAAGCTTTGTTCCAATCTTTTCTTTGTTTTTTTAATTTTTTATTTTTTTTTTGTAAAATTCTGTTCTTTCTTTCCATCTTCATAAGCTGCAATTTATAAATTTGAAGGGGATCTTATTACAAATGGACTGGTCAGGTCTTAAGATAAGGAATCAGGATTTCTTTCCCTTCTTTCATTTTTCTCTTCCTGGTTTTGTTGTAAGCAAGAAGGAAGGAGCCTTCATTTAGGAAAAAAAGACAACCCATCTTTTCAGATCTCTCCATTTCTTTTTTCTTTTGGGGAGGCCCATATCTCAAAACCTTAAGATCTCTCTCTCTCTCTCTCACTCTCAGAATTAAGTGCCTATAGCTATCTCCCATCTTCTTCTCTTCCCTATTTGGGTCCTCCACAATGAGAGAAATAGCTTCTTGTTTTAGTGAATACGCCATTAAAGTATCCGATTCTTCTTGTTCAAGCTC
>JAUPMG010000002.1:12273585-12299016 GCA_031762675.1 Pachysandra terminalis | reverse complement strand
TACCCATGTAGAGAGTGTCTCGTCAGGGAATTCGTTTTCATGACCAATCGTCCTAGTAAGGAGGGGTTTACCTTGAAATCCATTAAGGTTTATAGCTACAGTACCAATTTGAGTGTCTTATACTTGGATGAATTCAGAAGTTGACAGGTGAATTCCTAAAGGTAAAGAGAGGACGTTCTCAAAGTTCGAGGGAAACCAGTCTTTCAGGAAGTACATCTGAAGATGGCGTGCTTTCAACTTCTAAAGCTCTTTCCACTGAGGATTTGCTTTCTGGAAATGAAAGTCCCAAGATATGGCCCGAAGTCAGTTCATAAGAATGAATGAAAATGACTTCGAGCCCCAGCTGGTATGTCGGATACATAAAAGACAGCATTCGATGGGGTAAACCCAAATCTGCGTCCCCCGAAGGATGACGGAATCCGTAGTCTTTTTAGGGTGACAAACCATTGACGAGTTGACCCTCTCGAGGTGGTTAGCCTGGAATTCTTCTCAGGAGGAAGGGATATTCCTCCTTCGAATTCACCCTTAGTGGGAAGAAAAATACCTTCTTTGAATTGACCATTTGAACGTGGTTAGCCTGGGAAGGACTTCCTTCGGAATAGTCTGTCGAAGTTGTCCCTCGGACCCGTCTGACGAGGTTGTCCCTCGGAAATGTCCGTCGAGATTGTCCTTGTTTAGCCTGGGAAGGACCTCAGAATTGTTCGTCGAAGTTGTCCCTCGGAAATGTCCGTCGATGTCCTCCATCGGATATGTCCGTCGAGGTTGTCCCTCGGATTGAATATAGGTGCCTTGTGATCCTTCAAGACAAAACACAGAATAGTCCTTGGAAGTCTATGGATATGATCCAGGCATGACTCCTGAGTTAGAAGGTATAGAAGGTTCCCCCGAGGGTACTTTCTTGCATAAAAATACCTTTTAAAACATAAAGGTGTGGAATAAAAATTACTCGAAGTCTGTTCTAGGGAGTAAGTAGATGTGACTTCGGGGATCCATTGAGATCAAACTATTTGAGGAGTCTATTAGGGGTAGCATGCCCCTAAATACGGCATCCGAGTAAAGTAAGGCCGCCGAGGGAAGAGTAAGATTCTCCTCCCCTCGGGTGCCCAGACAGAAGACAGTATGTCGTGGGAATATAAGTCCTTAGTTTTTTGAATTTCTTTAAAGGGAAGGAAATGACGTGTTTGTTGGGTTTGGGAAACGTGGCGTCCCCCTACAAGCTAAGATTCAAAATGGTAGCTTCCTTGAGAAGCTATTACATTTTTTGATGATAAGAACGGTCAGATATCTCACTGCCACTTCAAATCTTACTTTTTCACCAAATGGTCTAATCACCGTACACAACTGCTGACAACTGGCATGTAAAAGGGACGGCTGTACAGCTGTTGCAGCTTTTCGAAATAATTTAGTGTGTGCGGCTATATCCAAAACGCGTACACACGTTCGTAATCAAGCGCCGCGTGTAAAGGAGTTACATTAGCCCGCCTGATCAACAGTATCAACGGATTCGGTTTCGTAACGGGTCTAACAAATCAAGAACGGAATCGTATTATATGAAACGGTTTCGGGTCTTGTGCTCAAGAGTCTAAAATTTCCATTAACTTGGCCACCAAGTGGAACAAATCAACCACATCTGATCTAGCGGGAGACACGTGTACGGCTTAACAGAAAAGGGCAGAAAGATAACGCATCTACAACGTAACGCACAAAACCTTTCCCGAAGCTTCAAGCTACCACGGGTCCACGACGCCGTACCAACATTTTTTTTTTTTTGCTTTTTTTGCAATTTTTTTTTTCTGGGTGATACTATAACTAGGTGGTAGTTTGCTAGACAGTAAATCTTAAATTAAAACTCCAATCAAATGACAATAATACCCATCACTTGTTTTGTTCGTTTTCAATTAAATGGCCAAATGGGCAGTGGGTATTTTTGTTATTTGACTAAAATATCTATTTAAAATTTTTATCTGTTTATTTAAAATCAACAGCCGGAACTAAAGATCTAAAATGTCGTTTTTGGCTCCCATTTTCGAAACTCTTTCTCTTTCTAAGGTTTGGAATGAGCATTTGGCTTAGCCAAAATAGAATGAGTTTTCTCGAAAAAATACGCATGAATCTCGATTTACCTCAATTCCGTTTTTAAAACTTAAGAATGAGATTTAGATTTTTGCGATGACAAATTTGTAAATACAATGATTGATGGCAAACATGTAAATTTTTTCTTTCCTTTAGATCGATCCAAACTTTTAAACTTTTCCCTTAGAAAGAAAAACAGAAGCTTGGGTTTTCTCATCGTTTGTGGGAGAAAACAATCGTCGTTGTTAAAGGATTTTTTATGCTTTAATGATTATTTTCTGGTGTAAATGAGAATGAAATCGAAGGTTGAAGAGATATCGAAGCTAATGGAGGAAGTGGGTTTTTGGATTTGGATACATGAGCTGGAACAAATGAGAAGCCAATGGAAGAGTGGATTGGTGACGGTAACGGCGTTGGCCTTGCCGGAAAGGGATCTAGAGAGCTTCCGGTTAATAGATTTTTTTTTTTTTTTATTTTTTCTTTTTGAACTAGGGATGATCGGATTTATCTCACTCTGCTTGAAAAATCCAAGCTTTTTCATGGATTGTGTTTTTATCTCTGTTTTCTACATTTCTTGATCTGTTTTCGTTTTAGAATTCAGAGTACTTGTCTAAATTACTGAAAGATTTCAAGGGAGACAGGAATTCATTTCTGAGCACCACATTATTCTACTTTATTTCTTTATTTATTCTTCTGATGTGGGTTTGTTTTGTTGAGAGGATTTTGTTCTGATAAAACTTGGATTTATTGATTTTTTTTTATTCCCCTATTCTTACTGGTCTGGTTGTTTCCGGCTCAACAAGATGGGTTCTTCTTTACAATCCATTGATGAATTTGTTGAAGAGATCATGAAAATACATAGACCTCTACCCATTAGACCTGGAATTGATGAGGTTGAAGCTGCAAAGTCTTTGATCCAGAATGTAGAAAAGGAAGAACAATTAAGATTAGATTCAATCTCAAGGCAGAGAGAGTCCCGAAGTCCTTGAAGAGCTTTTCTCTATGTTGCAAGAGATGCTGAAGAACTTGGTGTATTTCCAGAGTAAAGAACAGAAAACAGAAGCTCTGAACTTGCTTGATCTCGAAAACGTCCATGTCCTATTAGACGAATTCGTCCAAAGAACATCCGAATGCTTTTCTTCTTCGCCCGCATCTGAACGCTGTTAATGTTAGGATCCCATATCGGTTAAGTATCGGAGTTAATTGGTGGTTTATTATCCAAGGTACCTTCTCCTTTAACAGTCGGTTTTTAAGGTGAGTTCTATCCGGTGAGTTCTAATAACTGATATTAAAGCAAGCACGCTCTTTGGAATGGCCCTCGGTTGGGCTCAGTCTCGTTACCTTTGTATGTCACCCTAGTTTCGGATACTGTCAAGGACGTCGGTTCTTTCGGTTCTGAAAGAGGAGTGCATGTTAGGATCCCATATTGGCAGAATGGGAGCTTAGTCGGTGGTTTATACCAAGGCACCCTCCCTTAATAGCCGGTTTTTAAGGGTAAGTTCTACTTGTGGGTTCGTAACATTGAAAAACTAATGCGTGAACATGGGATTTTTCAGAAATAATTGTAATTAAAAAGAGGGAAAAAGATGTAAATTTTTTGTTTGTTAAAATTCATTTTAGTATATGTTAACCAAACGTTCATATTAAGTTAGAACTCATTTATAACATTCTGTCCAAACACAATCAAGACCCTTTCAAAATGAGTTCTTGATCAAAAATGAGAACCAAACGAGGCCTAAGTAACTGAAACTCCTCATTAAAGAAAACAACCACCACTCCATCAAAAGAATCAAAACAAAATAATTGAGTTGGCCAAACAAGGAAAGATAAGAAGAGTGGTGGATGGTAATGCTTTTGTCACCTACTATTAATGATAAAACCTGCTTGCTGCTTCCCTTAAAAGGAAAGAGAAGCAGAAACAAGCAACCATAATATTAATAACTTGAAGTTATTAATTTATTATTTAAGATTTGGGTTCCATTCCCCACCTACCAACCCAACACCAGTATGGCAATAACCCTAACAGAAGATAATGATCTACTTTTTCAAACCCCTACAAGATAATGTTGAATATAATATATATATATATATATATATATATATATATATATATATTAAATAAGAGTTGCAGACTACAGTGCAGTAGTAAATTGCACTTCAAACTGATAAATGAAGGTTCCATTTTGTAACATTATTGAAGATGGGTTTTTCAGCATAACACCACCACCTTGTATCAAGGAACTGAAAAATTTTAAAGAGGAAGAGAAATAATGAAGCAAGAACAGAAAGATGAAGGCAAGAGAGGGAGATCCTACCTGAAGTGAAGTCCCTTCTCTCTCTCTTAAGAGTTAAGACAGAGAGAGCAAGTAGAGACCACCTATTCCCATTTTAAGAAGAAAGCATGAATCCCACCAACTCCTCAATTAAATACCCAGAAACAAATGCTACCAAACCAGAGAAAAAGAAATGAAACAAATACACACCCAATGACCTACTCCATTCATGATAAATCTAACCAAATTTCACAATAAAAGCTAAAAAAAAAACATCTCAAAAGGGTTAACAAAATAAATAAATAGAGGGAAGTGCTATTGCCAAAAGCACTTTGGCTGCTTCCGTGAGAGTTTCAACACTTTCAAGCTATATTTTACTCTGAAATGCACTACAAGATTGTGGAAGCAGCCAAATTTGCTCTACCAATTGAAACGCCCTAAATAAAATAAACAAAAAGAATTGCTAAAATAAATACCTTCTTTATCTCTTGTCATCTCATCTCCTCCTGTTCAAAGTGCTGAAACAAAGGAAAAGATAAAGAAAGTACTAACAAGGCTCATCACTATAAAATATTGTTGTTCAGTCAAGAACAAGATCAAGATGAAGAAGAAGAACCATTAGTCGTTGCAACATGAACATAATTCTCGTCGTGGTTGTGGTTGTTGTTGCCGTTGTTGCTGTGGATATCAAGGCTACTTCTACCGTTCTTCCCAAGAGTGTTCTTGTTGTTGTGCATCCACACCTTCAACACACCTTTCCTAATTCCAATTTCGTTACAGAATTCCTCCACCAAATGCTCATCTCCCTTCTGCATCTTCCACCCCAATCTTTCCGAGAACGAATGCATCCTCTCCTTCTGTTCTTGACTGAATTTCGTCCGGAACCGCTTTCTCCCATTTGGGTTTGCTTCCATCACCGCTGGCGGGTGATGGTCAGGTGGACCCACCAAGCCCGTTCTCAGAGCGAGTAACATGTGTGGTGCAGATGGGTAGTAAGAAGAGGAAAGCGGTGGTGGGGACGGTGACTTCGGGCTGTGTGGCCCACGAAGTGATGGCGGTGGCGGTGGTGGTGGTTGGTGGTGGTGGTGGTAGATGATTCGAGCACTCTCTTCGGGTTCAAGACGGTGGAAGTTGCGGTGGCAGCCGCAGGCGGCGCATTTCAGCGACGTGGGGTCGGTGAGGATGGCGGAAGGGGAGAGCATGAACTCGCCGCAACCGTCCAACGCATGGCCTCCTAAGCTGGCTGCGTGGTTCTTCAGACACTCCTTGTAAGAAACATCCACATCATGTACACTCGTCTGGTGGTGGTGGCGCTTGAGTTGGCCGTTGGTGAAGGATAGTGGTTTTATGGGTTGGTGGGGTTGAGATGTTTTTACAGTAATTTCAACTTCTGGGGTTTTAGTATCGGCGGTGGCGGTTGATTCCATCGTTTAAACATCTAGGATTATATGATCTAAGGGGTTGTTAGGGTCAGGGTTTCGTTGGGTTTTTTTCGGCTTTCCTTCTCCTTGGAAACAGTCGAAAAGGGGAAAAAACCAGAGATGATGAGAGAGAGAGAGAGAGAGAGAGAGAGAGAGGTGTTTTGATTGATGACGATGATGAGAAACAAAAAAATCTGGTGTTATGTGGATGAGGGTAGTAACAGTGGAATACAAACAATAATACAAGTGTCCTTAAGAACCACTCGTCTTTGGTTAACGTTCGTTTTTCTGATCACCACTTGGGTTTAGATTAGGGCTGCAAGCTAGAGCGGACCAGCCAAAAGATTCGATGGGTCCAAACCATGTTTTTCTAGGGGTTTGGGTTTAAAAGTTTTAGGTTGGGTTGGTCCTGGGCTTGATTTTAACTCCATTATGTAATTGGATCGAGCTCAGGCCTCTTTTCGGCCCAGCCCAATAGGACCAGGGCTGTCAATGACCCGACCTAGCTCGGCTTGGCTCACATGAGCCGTGCTTGAGCTCAATATTTAGGCTCGTGAGCGGAGCCTAAATCCAAAAATAGGCTCATTATTTTAATAAGCTTGAGCCGAGCTTGGGTAGGCTCGACTCGATCATATATAATATATAAATTTGTATTATAAATATTTATTATATATATATTAATTATTAAATACAAAATTAATGACTCGTGTAAAGCCAAGCCAAGCTTTTGTGAGCAAGTCTAAGCTTAAAAAAAATTTCCGAACTTGAGTCAAGCCCAAACCTGATCTAAAGTTTATGAGCCCGAACCGAGTTGGATAAAGCTCGGATGGTTTACGGCCATTCTTTAGGACCCTACTAGCTTTTCTAATAAGGTGATGTAAGTAGATATTCCCTTTCGTGAATCTAATGGCTAGTGTGTTAATAGTGGAGAATATGAATAATTGTACTTGAAATCGACTGGAGCACTTTTGTTTCATTGTCTTGATTTGATGGTAAAACAGATATACACGTGTTTAGAGCCGATGGATACATCTAATGTAAGTCACCAGACCGACCGTTGAGCGGGTGCGCGGGCAAAAGCTAAAGTGATACGTCAAAATTGAAAATAACTTGTAATCTAGAGCACCTACGGTATATATAATGTAGGGAAATCAATATCTCATTTTTTCTGCAGATCTTTAATGTGAAAAAATAAGTTTGGACAGAAAAATTAACACAGGAAAGAAATATACACCAAACAATTATATAAACACAAAGAGATAAAGTGGTTCGACCCAAATTGGCTTACGTCCACGACAACTAAGGATTACACTATGAGAGAATTTCTACAACCCATATAACCTTACATTCAAGCTACATCACTTGAATACACCCTTGTCACAGAGAAGAGTTTCACACACTCTCTCAACTACAAGAGAAATACATTAAGGAATGTATCCCTGTCCCAGAAGAGCATCACATGCTCTTTCAAGTACAATGGATACACCCTTATCCTAGAGAAGAACCTCACATGTTCTTGCCCTAACCCTAAAGAGGACCTCGTATGTTCTTGATCATATTCTTCTTACAGAGCATAGCAGTTTATATAGAAAAAGAGAGAAACAAGAAAGACCAAAAAACAGTCTAGATTCATCCTCCTCTTTGTTTTTCCAAAAAAATATTTGTCTCCCCCAAAAAACTCTCTGTCTTCCACCATCACATTATTCCCACCACACATGATGGGTCCCACCACCACTACACGGGTGGAAAACCCAACATATAATACAAACTCTACTTTCTATACAAAGATATAGTTCAAAATGTATATTTATTAACCTAATTTAACTTCTTTTATTAGAATAAAATTCATTTATTTTCCTAAAAACCCTCCAAAATAACAAAAATATCATTCTTTTTTCAAATTTTAATCTCTAAATATTTTAAAAATATCTATTTGTAGTCATAGTATGAGGAAGGGGTATCAATCAGTCGGCTCCGATCCACCTTGATCCAGATTTGAATTCGATAAATCTATATTCGATCGAAATACAATTTGAATTCAAAATATATAAAATAAATGCTACTTAATATTTTTTAAATAGATTAACTTTTTATGAAATTTAATCAAATATCGGATATATCATCAAATTCATATTCAAATTTAATCAGATGCAAATATTCAAATCCATATACAACCTATCGAATTTATAGGGCTAATGGTATGTAAGATTTTTAGATCAAATACGGGTCAAATTCGGATCTGAATCATGTCCATTTACAACCCTACCAATATGCAAGGCCATCATCAGCTCATTTCTAATTTGGCATTTGAACAATTGTAACATGGCAAAAGTATTCATTACCCGATCGATTGGTTGAGTTGGGTTCCACATGTGAGGTTAGAGACATGGCCACATGCCAATCAGTTGTACCTTTGTTTTTTCCTTTGGTAACTAGACACCAATCAGAGAGAGCATTTCGTCTGATCCACGAAGCTGGTCCAGAGGCTTAAGCGCATCCTGTAATGTTTGTACCTGCGTTGAAATGCTTGTACTCTATGCAGTATAACGGGTATAAACATTTCAGAGCAGGGTACAAGCGTGCTCCAGCCTCTGAACCAGCTCCGTGGACCAGACGAAATGCAGACGTATACTTAATAAAGCAGCTTCCGTCCCGAGCATGCAGCGCTTAGTTAACTATCATCAATTATATTCGTCGAATCGAAATGGAGAGCTAGCTTTCTTGTTTTCACAACCCCAATCATTCACTAAGTAGATGCAGATGGCATGTGAGGCTAGTCGTTGAGTTTGGCAGTATTGCACATGCCTAACTGAACCCGGTCGGATTTTAAATGATGAATTCAACCACATTCTTCTATGATAATAAGTTTCATTCATTGTTTGTGCTTCAAGGTAATTAATATATGTATATATTTTTCACGGTAATTAAAACTGTAGCTAAAACACAAGAAATGTGAATGCATTAGTATAAATATGTCATTCTAAGAAAATATTAAGAACCATCTTATTCTGAAAGTTCAAGCTTTATGACACAACAATGTATATCAAATGGTTCAGATGACAAACACATATTTTCGAGATTCGAACACTACTTGACGAGGACATCAAGGCAAACATACACTCGCATGGGAACAACTCATTCGTGAGAGAATAAACACAGAAACACATACCTTGTGATTCGAACACTTGACCGTTCGCTTTAATACCATGTTAAGAATCACCTACTCTAAAAACTCAAATTGTTAGATTATTAAAATAGATCAGAAGGAAATCTGAAACTGTAGATGTAGTTAATGCATAATAGAGAAATTTTTCTTTATTAATGTTTAATCCATGCTTTCCCAATCCTCAACTTAAAAGATGAGGAAAAAAAAAAGTGTGATTTATCTAAAAGTGAGTGGCATTTCTTGAACTAGGAGGTGATACGATATTTTAATGTATTTGCCATCCGGAGATACATCTATTTATAGCTTGGCTTCATACTTCCTGGGCACCCTGAACCAAGGCAAAGCCCCCTCTTTCTGGCTGTACTTCCATTTAGTTTGAATTATCAAGAAGAGAGCTTGGCTCACTCCAACAGCAACGGGCATGGCTAAGTTTGTTGCAGTCTTGGTTTTGGCAATCCTTATTATTTCCATGCTTGAAACCAAGGTAAATTTCTCGATCTCGAAACTTCTGGGTAGCTCACACTCACAAGCAACAGAAATCAAGATCATATATGTGTGTGTTTGGACTTTCTTTTTCTTCTATATGGCTTCATTTGTTATGATCATCACTGCTCTCGATCTCCCATTATCAGAAAGTTTCATGACCAATCTCATAGAGTTTTTATTTTTATTTTTATTTTTTTTACAGGCTTGGGGAAGTGATGCAGAGTATCACTTGGACAGCGTAAGCAAGGATTTTTAATTATTTATTTATTTATTTGTTTGTTTGTTATTCTGTGTTATTACGAACTCTTCAAGTTCTATGTTAATTTAAAAAAAAAAATCACTATTTTTTTAGCAGAATCGATATGGACCCGGAAGTCTGAAAAGCTACCGTAAGTAGTCCTTGAAATTCATCTCGATCTCTCCTGTTTTCTTTTTTTTCATGAAAATTTGTTCTTCAGTGTTACTGAAATGTACATTAGGAATGTAAATGAGTAATAAATTAATGTGGAAGGAATGGGGAAATGACCGCAGAATGTCCATCGCAATGCACAAGGAGGTGCAGCAACACACAGTACCATAAGCCATGCATGTTCTTCTGTCAAAAGTGCTGCACCAAGTGTCTGTGCGTCCCTCCAGGCTTCTACGGCAACAAAGCTGTCTGCCCTTGCTACAACAACTGGAAGACCAAGGAAGGTGGCCCTAAATGCCCTTAAGACTTTAAAAGACTCTCTCTCTCTCTCTCTCTCTCTTCATTGCCTTCACTGAATTCTCCATCTAAGAATGAAGACTACCTACTCGTATGATCTGATACTATGTACTAGTGATATTTACTATATATGCTTGTGCTGCATCATTCATTTCTTTATGATCACTGATGTAATTCGTCGATCCATCAACCTTGAAAATGATATATTTTACTTTAAATTACACTAATAATTTCAAACTCTGTTTTCATTTGATCAATTGAAGGGATCGAAACAAAAAGAACATTATAATCATCAAATGGAAATGCCAGATCATGCTTGTTGCTTATACATTTCGATGAACAGACCTAATACATATGTACCATTGAAGCATTTATAGGTTAAAATATTAAATGCGTGGCTAATTTAGAGGATTTTCTATCAAAAGTTAACAGTTTGGATTGATTAGATCATTTTTCTACGTGACAAAAGTAACTAACAATATACCTTTTCAAAAAAATGAAGCAAAGGATATTATCGCCATTCATCCTCTACAGCAATATGATTATCACGTGGACGGAGATGCATTCTCCCAATCTCGTGCATACCCCACTAAAAAGGGTGACTAACATTTCTATAACCTTAAGAAACATGTGAACTTGAAACCCGCTCTTATGAAAAATAATTTTATACCCAGACAAGGTATTTGCTACGTACCCAGATACCATTCAAAACACAACATGCTTGTTTGACATGTGTGTGGGTCCGACCAAGTCTTCTAGTGAACAGTGTCTGTGCGCATAACAAATACCCTGTCCGAGTTTCCAGCTTCTATCTTAGAACGCGACAGCTCTATACATAACCATCCCGTTGTAGAGGATGGAGAGCTGGATATTATATGCCGTCTCAACCAATGGTTCAGATTACTTGATAGATCACAGCAAATGTAGGAAGACACAGCTTCGGTGTTCTGTAATCGCAAAGAGAATTTTCTTTTCACACTTTGAAATAGCTTTGCTTTTGGAATCTGTTAAAAGTACAGTTTATCTTACTCTGAAAAGTCCAAACGAAAGGTCCACACAAAAAGTGCCTCGAAACTACTCTCGGGTGTCCGTTCCATGAACATCGTCCATTGGAATAAAATCAATCAGAACAAGTAATTAAATGCTTGAACAAAGCTACCCAATTATTGATCAGTAATAAAAAAAATAAAAAAAATGATTCACATGTATCCCTCCCACTAGTTTCATTCAAGTCTGAAAAAGGTCACAGCAAGCATGAAATCTCAAACCTCAGGCTTATCAGGTATCGTTTCTTGCAATTTCTCCTCGACCCATCTCAGGAAATCACAAAAAATAAAACCCCAGATGAGAAAGTTCTGATTTTGACAATTTTTTTTTCTGAAGAATTTCTTGTAGTTCATCATACTTAAAGCTTGCTTGATGAACTGCAGATCAAATCTTTGACTGTTCTTAAATACTTCAAGCTTGTGAAACTCAGTGCATGAAGAATCTTTAAGAAAAAAACTACACTTTTTTTTGGGTTTTCCAGATCGAAGGATATTTGTTGTTCTTGTTGTAAGAAAATTGGGGTAGATGCTGAAGAAAGCATCTTCAAATCATTGTATACCTGGGTTTTATTAGAATGTGGAAATCAATCTGCTAATTTTGTTGAAATGATGCCTCAACATGACAGATAACTCACTTTCTTCACTTATGGAAGCTTAATTGTTCTGGTTTCCCAAAATTTCTTCAATGTCAGAAAAGAACAAGCAACCTTTAAGGTTCCTTTTCTGCCTAATTATAATCTCCATGTGTCTGTTCATCCTTTCTTCTTTCTTCCTGCTTGAATCCAGTAATACTTCATCCATACTTGGATCATTTTTTAGGCTAGTTGTTATCAGTAACAGTTCAATTTACTTCAGACCAAATACCAATCCCAACAGTCTTAAACTCCGTAATCTATCCTTTACTCCCTCTTCAATTGAGGCTTGTAGAGGTTCAAGCTCCAACAAAAAGATGGGGGATTTAGGACATATAAGGGAGAAGGTGTGTGACCCAGATCAGGCATTTCTCAGGGTGTTCATGTATGATTTGCCTCCTGAATTTCACTTTGGTCTATTGGGTTGGAAAGGAAAAGGGGATAAAACATGGCCAAATATCAGTATCCCCAGTCAAATCCCATCATACCCAGGTGGATTGAATTTACAGCACAGTATGGAGTACTGGCTCACTCTGGATCTTTTATCTTCAAACATTGAAGGTGTGATTAGGCCTTGCACTGCAGTTAGAGTAAAGAATTCAAGTCAAGCAGATGTGGTTTTTGTTCCATTCTTCTCATCTTTGAGTTACAACCGGCATTCGAAGCTTCGCGGAAAAGAAAAGATCAGTGTTAACAAGATGTTGCAAGATAAGTTGGTGAATTTCTTGATGAAACAGGATGAATGGAAGAGACTCGGAGGGAAGGATCATCTAATTGTGGCTCATCACCCAAATAGCATGTTGGATGCTAGGAAGAAACTCGGCTCCGCGATGTTTGTGCTTGCGGATTTCGGGAGATACCCAGTTGAGATAGCAAACATAAAGAAGGATATAATCGCACCTTACCGGCACGTCATTGGGAGGAAAAGCGGTAAATCCGCTCCGTTCGAGGGACGCCCGATACTGATGTATTTCCAAGGAGCAATTTATAGGAAAGATGTAAGTTTTTAACGTGTTCAATGATATATTTTCTTGTTTGTATGATTGTGAAAGTCTGGAATTTGCTGATTGTGTTACAGGGAGGAATAATTCGACAAGAACTCTATAATCTTCTCAAAGATGAGAAAGATGTACACTTTGCATTCGGAAGTGTTCGTGGGAATGGGATCAGTAAGGCCGGTGAAGGGATGGCCTCTTCCAAATTCTGCTTGAATATCGCCGGAGATACCCCTTCCTCGAACCGCCTCTTCGATGCCATTGCGAGCCACTGTGTCCCTGTGATTATCAGTGATGAGATTGAGCTCCCATTTGAGGATGTCTTGGACTACTCGGAGTTCTGCATTTTTGTGGGCGCGGCCGAGGCTGTAAAGAAGGGCTTTCTGCTGCATCTACTGAGGAGGTTCAGCCGTGACGAGTGGACCAAAATGTGGCAAAGATTGAAGGGAATTGTGCATCACTTTGAGTATCAGTATCCATCCCAACCTGGCGACGCCATTGATATGATCTGGGAAGCAGTTTTCCATAAGGCATCTTCTGTTCGATTATGGCTTCACAGGATGAATAGATACCACCAAGCTCGACTCTTGGGAAACAATAAATAAGATTATAGACATTGTTTCTCACCATCAAAGAGATTCATGCTTACTTTGTTAAGGAGCCTAAAGGGTTTGTTTCCATCTTTCAACACTTAAAAATTGCAAAAGCAGTTATTTTCAAAACAGTTCTGCTAAAATAACGATTCATCAGATATTCTTTACTCTCTTCTTTACACAAGCATAGATACCAAGAAGCCAACAGGAACTGGCAGGCTCTCCGGCTCAGGAACTGGAGGTCCTAGGTTCGAGTCCCTGGTCTTACCTGACATATGGTCCTTGTGGGTGGGATCTCGTAAACGGGGTTTACCCTGTCCCCACTAGGTGGGGTCGAGGGATCCACATCACCCAAAAAAAAAAGAAAAAGAGAGAAGCCAACATGAAACAAAAGCAACTAGCTGCAAACAAGAATAAATCATTATAAATGATTAATTCAAAGACTAATCAACAAGGTCCTTAATGCAGTTCTTATTGATGATTTCAAACATGGATGCTAGCCCTTCAAATGACTATAATCTGGAAGAACTGCTAGAGTTGTCAATGCAAGAAATATATATTTTTCTTCAAATGAATAAGGAATAGAATGCACTGTGATTTTGTTTGTGAGAGCCAACATCATTCATCATTCTGACAGTTAACTTCTCTTCAGTCATCAGTTAGGATCTCAGTTTACAATATGGAGATGATCCAGAAGAAGGGCCTATAAGAGCTTGTCTGTGTCTATACACCTCTTTCTATAACAAAACATCTAAATTTAAATGAAAAATATAGAAAATCAACAAACCCACATGAAAAATAAAATAAAATAACTTCTATGGGAAGCAGAGGATGTCCCCTGACCCAGTAGTGATTCACTGCGTCCTGTCAAGTATAGCGATCGGCCGTCTTGTTGCTTTTACCAATCAACATACTTGCCATTTGGTTCTGTGGTGCAAGAAACCAAATTGAAGATATCAGCATCTGTTGTGAATGGGATCTGATCCTCTTCGAACTCTTCGTTCGCAGGACTGATTTGGATCAAACTTGGGGGGCACTGAAGGAGCTGGTTTCTGGTTGGGGTCGAACGTTTTCGAGCTCTCGTGCTCCAGTTTCTTCTTGGTGTTCAGGTTCTCCATGGTGACAGACTTAAGATTACGTACCGGGGCATGTCCTTGATCCCCTCTGATGGCAAAGTATATGCTTCTGAGGCCAGAAACCTTTTGTGGTTCAACAGCTAAAAACCCAAAACAAACAAGAAGAATAAGAACCCGATAAGAACAGAAAACCATGTTTTCTACACTTACAAACAAGAGGGATAGTACAGAAGAATCTCTTGTTTTAGAGTAATAAGAGAATAAGCAGCTCCGAGACTGTAATCATTCTGTTCTTATGGAACATTCCTGTAGATATAACCCTATGATTTTTATCTCTTATGGGATTTGGGAAGCTAAAGGCACAAAAGCACAGGGGACCCAAGGACATACCCTCAATCATAAGCCTGCAATCGAAGCAATTTAAGTCTGTTTTAGAAGACTCTGACAGGTATATATATATATATATACATGAATAAAGAGATAGGAATGGAACACCACCCTTTAGAAGCCAAGTATCTTTTCATTGGTTGCCTAACATCTCTCTTATCATTTGCCTTGCTTTTGTCTACTTAACAAAGGGCAAATCCAGTGCCTTGAAATCCTAGCCCAGACTGCCACATCATCCGACCGTGCTCACATGTACCAATGAGATCCATACTCACTCCAGGCAAACCCTCCAAGAAAAACCAAACACATGCTTTATGCAATTCTAAGATCTTCCCTTCACTTTAGAATTCCAAGCTCTTCTCTCCATGCAACAAAATTAACAGTTTCTTGCTTTCTTGTGCTCAATGGCCTTCTTTATGCTTTACTTTGCTCTTTCTTTGGACTGCTCAGCCCCCAACAAACCCTGTTCAAAGTTTCAAAATTAACCTCCCTCTCTCTCTCTCTCTCTCTCAAATTTATTTATTTTGTGTCTGTGACTCGTTATTCCATGTAGACCATAAAGATGGTCTAAGCCAAATTCCAACAGGCTAGTCGTGGTCCAAGCCAAATTCCAACAGCTTACTACATATGCTAATAATAGTTGGATATCTTCTTTTGCTTTCAATTAAAGTAAAAGAAGTATTGAGTAGTTGCTTTCTAGTCTTCTTCCTTTCACCATCAGGTTTAAACCCACCTCGGAGGATTTGTTGCTTCACACATTATACTTGAATATAACCTACATATGCTTATGCTACCAAGGATGTTAATACACTTTTCTTTTTTTGGTAGGGAATGATGCTAATAATACACACCATCTATGCATATCTCATGGCTACTAGCTTCTTTACACACACATAAGCAACTGAACTTGCACACACAAAAACTGACCTCCATATATGTGTGTGTGTATATATATATATATATATATATATAGAGAGAGAGAGAGAGAGAGAGAGAGAGAGAGAGAGAGTACAAAAGCTTGATTGTGTACGGGTATGTGCTTTTTTGTACTTGCCAAAGTTGTTATTCTCAAGAGAATAAAAGCCCATATTAATTAAAGTTAAAAAAAAAAACACAATTTGAAGAATATAAAATGCAACAAATGACATGGGAGGTTTTCTTTTAGATTTTACAGGTTGGTCTTAAAGTTGTGGTTGGCTTTTAAATTCAAGTTTAAGTTAATTACTTTTGTGCAAAGGTTCTAGCCTCTCCCATTTTTATAAGGGTCTAAGTGCATCCCAACATGGAATCATAGAAGAGTGAAAGAGGAGCTGGGCTTTATAAAGCAAACTTGGATAATGGGTTATGTTCTAGTCTCATATTTCATTACTACTTTAAATTCACAATCTCAAAAAAATAAAAAAAAAATAATCAAAGGGTAAGCTCATGACTGAAACAATAGGAGGAGCATCAAGTAGTAGGGACCAGTTGGAATCACCATTTATTTTTTCCTGATTACAGTGCAAACTACAAACAGAATGTTTCTTAATAACATTACAAAGCAAGCGGAACATTGCTTTCGTCTTTCTTGTTTGGCTTTGTGCGAATATATGCTTACACTCCTTTGTTGCCAATTATATGCCTAATGATCAAATAAATTGCGGTATGGAAACCGTAATCAACACAATAAGATGCTACTGAGAATCTTACTTTTAACTTTTGTAAGCACACCAACAGACTACTTAAGATATTCATTCATAGATGCTCCAGCTCAGATCCACCCCATATGCTCTTTAACACTACCTGCCTTCTACGAGTGTAATTCGGTCAGTTTGGTTCAGTTCAGTCGTCAAAACCAAATTATATATTCACTATATCAAAAACCGAAAACTAAACCAAACCAAAATAGAAACCGAAAAATTCGGTTTGATAAAAGTAATACTATTTTCTATATAAAACACACATAAAACTAAAAGGTGTACAAACGGGCCTTTCGTGCCAGCCCAGCATGGGAAGGCTCATGCCTTTCATGCCGTGACATGAGCCAGCACCGCACAACCCAATTATTTCAGGTCAGATCAGGCCAATGCTTTTACCCATATTCTGTCCGAAACCCAATCATGGCTGTGCTCAATCGTGCCAAGCCATGGGCCATGAGCCCAGGCCCAAATCAATCCTTAAAAAACTCCATCCAGGTTCTTTATAGAATAACAAGTATCTTTGGGAGCCACATTTACAAGTAAAGAAACAGGCCTTCCAGTCTCACCTGTTATCGATTTTCGCAGGAAGCAGTTGAGATTAATGGATCCAATCAAGAACACTACAGTACACGGTGTATCAGACGATCACTCATCAGGTGAAACTTCATTAGTCTCTGCCTGGCAAGAGAAGCTGCATCACAACACACACAAACAGAATACTCTTTCCTTCCAAGGGGAAAAAAAAAAAAAAGAAGCGCCAATGATAGGTACTTTCATGCAGTTCATAGAGCTTGAGATCATATGCCCACAATACCCCTGATGCATGGATGGATACCAAAGCACCATTTACCTAGCCCAGTAGTAACCTTAAAAGGCACAAAGAAAATCTTACTCTCAACAATAATCAAGATAAAAGATTTACTTGACTTGCATGAATGAAATATTAGAGACAACATTCACTAATAACACAGTTTCACCAAGCAGATTGAATCTTAGTGTGAAGCTTATGTACATAATACATTAAGGAAACATGAAAAATGAAAAAGAGAGAAAACAAAAAAAATATATGGAAAATACACTAAGCTTCTTATTGTAAAGCCCAACCACACCTTTACACTTAGATACAACGTTCTCGTTTTCTTATTCCACCACTAAACATACTCAGTTCTTAAATTTGTGTATCATTCCCACTTCTAACAGAGGAGGAAACTGATATTACCAGTCGGAACATGCAATATTATTGAAGTGGCTCCTGATGGGGAGTAACTGCAGGTCCAGGCGCAATTGTGACTTGAAGACCTCTGCGTTGTCCTGATTGTAGCACAAATGCAACCTCTGTTGCTGCCAGTGCTGCTGCTTCCTGATCCACCACAACAGCACAGAAGATTACCAAAGTGTCAAAACTCTAACAACAAAATTTGGCTAAATCACAACATAAAAACCCAAATCTATTAATATTCGACAATTTTCCACATGTGCCGATCTATTACACAGAATGGCAAGGTTTATTTTCAAAAACAAAGGCACATACAACTCTTTGCTTGGATAAGAGATGCCATGCCAGGAAAGAGTTAAAGATATTTTACACATAAAATAGGTGAAGTAAAGGAGACACTAACTTGTCTTTGTCTTCTACGCTGCAGGATACTGATGGCCCAAGCCATTATGTAGCACGGCAAAAGAAATCCAGCAGCCCGAAGCAAGAAAAGCTGTTGAACATCAAACAATTAATCAACAATTTCAAGCATAAAGAAATCTCGCACCAGAGAAACACATAATAAATCGAAGAAAAAAAAGTTTTAACATTGATGCACTCAGTACGCGACCGATTTAAGTCCAAATCCAACTTACAGAGAAGAATGTAGAAGTATCATCCTCCCCATCAGCATTAGATATGGTTAATGCGTGCCTCAAGAGCAGAAGAGCCATCAACTGACAAAAAACAAACCCATTAATATAATAACCAAATCTCCAAAATAGAAGCACATAAAAACTTAGAACGATAATAGAAATGTTAATTTGAAAATTTCAATTCAAATTATGCAACATCATCTTAATTATACAGTGTACCAAAAGCAACACCTAAGCTCCCAAGCAAAGCAACCAGGATGAAAGGATCCCTATCTCCGTCAGAGGCAATGCACGTTACCATTTATTAAACACTTCAAAGACTTACTTTTAGAAGAGTACAGCACTATTAGAACTCCATGAGACAATTTATGGACTGCATAACCAAAATATAGCAAGAAATGTTACATATGATAGCTAAAGTATCAGGAGGGTAGGGTGCAGTCTATTCTTCTAGATTTTCTTTAATTGTCCCCTTCTCTTTTCTATATTGTGTGGTTTTTTTGTGGACCCAAACAAGCATCACGTGTTAGGACATTAGGTTGCATATAAGGAAGATTTCATATGCAAGAATGAACTACCCAAGGAATCCCTCTAGATTTTAATGGCATTACCAATGAAGGAACTCCATGAGACAATTTATGGACTGCATAATACAATGCTTAGCATTCAGATTAGCAGTGCATTAAGACATTATTTCTATTTCTGTTTCCCCAACCCCCTCTCATATATTAGAAATCAACATGTTAGTACTCCTAATAATGCAAATCTACTTTCTAATTTACATATTTCAAAACATAAGGACATACTATTAAAGCAGCAGAGCGGCAAAATGCAGCACCACTGGCATTTGTAGCAGCATATTCATCATATTCAGCCTCCAGAAAATGGCGTTCTGCAGCCGCCATGGCCAAAAGCCGAGGGTCATGCAAATCCAGGGGAGTACCAGAAATTGACCAGCCTCCACTGCAAGACAAACCCAAAAACAAAAGAAATCAAATGAAGAACAGCAACTGAGACAAGATATTTATTCATTAAGTTGATCTTTTCTTTTCTTTTCTTTTTTTCAAAACTATAAAATTCCACTACAAATCTAATGGGGGGGAAAAAAAATAGATCAATAAATTGTATCAAAGGAAGGACATGGAATCACAAAGGAAAAACTTGCCTGATATCAATGGTGGTATCTTCAGAGCTAGGTGGAGGAGCAGTATAATCAGGTTGATATGGCTGTATTCAGAAATTGAAAAAAAAAAAAAAAAACATCATTCAGGATTAAGTTTAATTACATATATCACAAAGATATCAGTAGTGAACAAATTACATAGACCACTTTGGAATGTAACATTAATATAGGTGGTTAATGGATTGGTGATAATATGAAAACGGATTTTGAGGCCCAGGTCATGAGTTCAAATCTCAACAGTTTTACCAATCTAGCAAGCTACTTTTTTAGATAAGTTATACATTAGTAATTTGTATTGCAATGGTGCCAGTACAATCAAGAACACAACTGAACACAGATTTTTACATGTAAATGCGCGCGCGCGCGCACACACACACACACACAAAATCAATTACTTCTCTGAACAGTAATATAGAAAAATAAGGACAGGTAATGTGATCAAAAATGCATGTCAGTTTAGAGCCAGTTATCAACACAGTCTAAAATACCAGTATAGTTTCAGCACATCTTGTCAAAAATAAATAAAAAACAGAACTAATAATGGTAAAAATAAACAACAATCGCTGACAAACATTTTACTGGGACATGGAATAGAAAATGTCAAATTAGAACTTAAAAACAAAAAGGATTGACAATCATCAGACTTTGGATCTCAGCATCAGCAATTTTGATAATGAAATCATAGAACTAATATAACCCAGTTACTATGCAAAGACATTCAATTATTCAAATCTTGATTACAGGCAGAATTCCACACCAAAAGCAAGATTAGAGCCCATCAAAATAAGTGTTTTCCAACACATAAAACATGCCAAAGACCAGTCATCAGCATTGAGATGACAGACATTATTCCAATTTATTAAATATTCTAACATTATCTCTGGAGATTGGTCAGGATAACAAGTTGGGCAGGCCAAGAAAATAATAGTTTACAATTACATCTACCTACATGCATGAGTTATGTGTTGTACAATTCAAATTTGAAACGCAATTTTGCAGTCATTTTATAAAACATGAGCAAAAGATCGCACCAAAGAAAATAAAAATGAAAATTGAAAAACACAAATGGGTTATACCTGATGGCAGATCTCGCAAGTTATATCTCCTTTCTCATTACACCATCGTTGAACACACTTCCTATGAGCAAACTGGATAAATATGTTAGTCAGTTTGAGTCTAAACCATATTCCTTAAAACAACATGATAAAAGGATTTAGGACGACTACTTCATATAAAAAATATGAAATTCGAAAATTATTTTCTGCAGAAGACTTGATCATGGCAGAGAAAATATCATAGCAACTTAATAATCTCAGTTTGCCAGGATCTTTTGAATTTTACACATACACCATGGATCGATGACGATAAGATTAGTATTGGAAGCAGGATTTTTCATCACCGATACAAAGACGTGACTTATATTCCTTGGATTCATATGGCTACCAACACACAGACATGGATAGAAGAAACATTTCTTTAGCCACAGTCACTAATTGGGCAGAACTAGACACCACTCCAGACTGCTTATTATGCTGTTGGTAAGAACAAATAGGCATCATTCACTAGCATTTTGGCAATAGAAAAGATAGAAAAAGCCCCCATGTCGTCAGAAACACAAAGACACACTCAATGCCCTTCCATGTCTACAAGGAAAGAGTAAATCCATGAGGGGATTCCGGGATTCCATGTTCTCAAACTACATGGAAGATGAACTCATCTCTTGGAAATCACAGAGAAACAAACAGGAACCAAGAATACAGTTTGTCCAAATAATGCAATCCAGGATCCTCTTACATAGAAGCAGGATTAACTCACAACCTCGACAAGGTTATGCTCTGAACCAGAACCACTAAGAAAGCTTAAACACGGTATGCTACAACTAGGACAGAACCAAGGTTCAAGCAGTAACAGATCTAGAACTTCAGTGGCTAAATTTAGCAACAAACACACTGTAGAAAACCATAGCAAAGAAAAGAAAGATAAGAATCATGTTCCTCCTACGTTATCAGTTCCAAAGTACGAAAGAGTTATACAAATACCTTCAAACTGCCACTACACGCACAAGGAGTCTCAAGGTTCTTAATGTGGTCTTCCTCCTGGCAAATGCGGCATTCCACCATCTGAATAAGTGGTTCTTCTTCATCAGATAATTCATGTTCTTCTGGTCTATTATCTTCACTAGTTTCAACGGATTGAACTCCGGTGTGGTGACAAGATCCATCGCCGGAAGATCCCGGAGCCTCAGGTGTTTGCAGTGACTGTAAAGTCGCCGGTGTTATGAGTCGGTCCACACACAGAACCAAATGATCGCCCATTCCTCCCAAAACAAGAACTCCTGATCCACCAAAAGGTCACACCAGCTCCGTTAAACTATAAAGATCCAGGATAACCTTTCCGCAAGAAGAGAAAGCATAAACGGAAAAACGAAGTTGATTTTTACTTCGAAATCATGATATTCTTCAAATATCCGCGAGAGATCAAGAAAAAGCCCTAATATTACACAAGAATCTGAAGAAGCAATGCAAATACCCAAAAATGATTCAACCAAAGAAATAAAACCCTAGAAATCCTCGATTCGCTGAAATTTTCAGCGAATCGATGGATTTCTTCAGCTGAAACGGAAAATACACGGATCAAATGCACAAAATTTCGCAAAAAAATATATATGAAAGAGAGAGAAAAATAAAATGAATTTAAAGAATGAAAATGAACCTGAAATGATCTTCCTTCAATCGATTGTTTGGCCCTCAATATAGCTCAGAATAGTCTCTCCCTTCCCTTCCGCGTCTTTGGAAAAAAAGTGATGAATTTGAGAGTTTTATATGTAGTTACGATAATCTCATAGATGTAGACTTGGCTCTACCGAACCTTTATTAGGCTCGGTAACGTCCGTCCCAAGGCTTGACGGTACAATTGTCAACAGTGAACTCGAGACTAACGGACGTTTTCTGCCAGAAGTTGCCGCGTAAACGAGCCAGTGGCAACAAAACCCCTCTTTCTCTTGTTGTTATCTTCCAAGTAACGACGGTTAAAAAATTGACGGAGTATCCTAACAAATCAAAGTTTCAATTACTATAATACCCTTGATCATTAATTTAATGATAATATTATCCCTGCTAAGTTATTAATCGTGAGAGCGAAAGTTTTTCGATTGCTTCCAAACGTGAAATGTTAAAATCCGTTCTTTTCCATTGTTTCCTTTCATTTTACTTGTCATTAAGAAATAGTTATGGTTATAGAATCAACTTGTTGTGTATATTAAATATCACGTGCAAGACACATGATCATTAATTGTTACTACAAAAATTGATTACGAAATAAACAATAGCAGTTGATGATAAGGGTATTTTTGTAAATGCCATAGGTCATTAGAAGAAGAGAGAGAGAGAGAGAGAGAGAGAATTTATCAAGAAGATAGTGCGTGAATTTGCGACCTAGATGCTCTGCTTCTCACATTGGACGAATACCTGTTTGATACGTTTGTTGAAGTTGCGGATCTTCTGTGATCTAGATCACAGGTCTATAAACCTCATAAGAGGTTGGCATGTGTCCACAGGTGGCCCAATAAGAAAGATAACCTACAATTTTTAAAATCCTAAAAAAAGAATGAATCGGAGACCCACCACTTTAACAAGCTTCTACCTAATAAATTCATCATTTTCTTTGGATTTTAAAAATTATAAGTCACCCTTCTTAAAGGGAGGATGAATCTTTTGTGTTGAACACCTAATATTGAGGGTGTGCGCTGTGAAACACACTCGATGATGAAATTATAATTTTGTCCTTGAGTGAGTTGTTTTTTGAAGGCGAAATGTGTTTTATAGCACACACCTTGACATACGGGATTTAACGCAGAGGATCCACATCCTCTTAATAAGACCCACCTATAGACACATGTCAAATTCTTATAAGAATCAGAGAAGATTTTTTGTGATCCAGATCACAGAAGAGCCTCGTCCGTTTATTGTAATATGAATAAATTTGTGATTCTTTTACATGTTAGGGGGTATTTATGACCTTTTAATTTTAATATATTTAAAAAAAAAAAACACGCATCCATGTTAAGCGTTCTATAATTTGCTTTCAACTTTCGAAAGACATAAATAAACCTGAAAGGGTACGCCACATCAGCTAATAGTGTAGAATCGTACTTCCAAAAATCATATACATTGGAAAGACATAAAAATTATTATTATAATCACACCAAAATAAAATATCTAAGACACGCTTCAATTTTTGTACAGCTTCGGATAAGTCCGTTCCGAACTTGCTAATTTAAAAAAAAAATTATTTAAATATATATATATATATATATATATATATATATATAAAGTAAATCTTGACGAGAAGACCTAAGGGAGGAGACGACGAAGTCTTTGGAGTGCTCAGTGCTTCTTTAGACGTTTTCTTTGGTTTGACTCGACCGAGCGCTTTCGAAGAAGAAGAAAATAGAGGCGACTGTGACGTGGATAAAATAAATTATTTTTATAGGTTTATAGATCGACTTAATTTAGAGACAAAGAATGGTTTATTGTTTTACTTTTATTTCAAGTACAAGTATAGTATATATGGTTGCCTGTTTTTGACGATCGATGATGTCTTGAACAAAGTCGTGAAAATCAAGGGATTGAACTAAGAGGCAACGGGCCGAGTTCGGATCAGTCCATACTCTATACATATGAACACTTTTGTTAGCCCAAGTCTCGCCCAGCTCAAGTTTTCGGCTTAACATTGTTTGTCCAAGTCCGTCAATTGTATTATTAGCCAAGCCTGAATTCATCCATTGCCCAAATAGAAAAAAACTTTTATTATTTAATTAATACTGAGGATGAGTCAATTTGAAAATTGATTCAATCTAATAATAAAATGAATTCTATCAAGGTTAGTTATGTGAATATACGTTCCAAAGAATGTATATTTAATATGAATGACTTTTCGAAAGATTGCCCTCAAGGGGATAATATTTCTAAGAACAGTCCATTTCGAATAACCTATTTCGAATAATCATTTCAAAATTAATATATCTGAAACTCCATTTGGATAAACTTTATATCATATTTCAAAGAAACAAATTTTTAAAATATTCAACAAATATAGCATATATCAGATTAACCTATTTATTATCCTAAAAGAATAATCATACACACAAATTGAGGTTAAATTTCGAGATAGTAACTCGAAATTATTATCCTAAAGATATAAAGTTATGAATTATAAGGAAACACACTCTGGCATTCATTACTCTTCGAAGTTAATAAATTCGAAGTCATTCATTCAAAATAGGGGAAACAAATATTAAACTTTCAGGAATTGAGCCCTAAGAGGTAAGTCCCGTTAAGATCTTCAAATATCTTAAAGCATTTAAGAACTTAAATCAACATAAAACAATAACATATCATTAAATTTTACAACGGTATATGCATTACTAATCTAAACGTTTTGAATACATTCATTGAAACGTTATGATCCTTAATGAAGTGTTTTGAACATTCGAATCAGAACGCTTGTGTACATTAATGGAGCGTTTTAAATGCATTAAATGAAAACGTTGCAAATGATTCAATAATGCATGTGAAGCTATAAAAGGCCAATGATACATCAAAAAGTGGGGTTAGCTTTTCTTGAAATTCGGACATCCTTTGAGAATTAGCAAGGCGTTGTCTTGATAATATTCTTTATGAGTTAAGTTCTGTGTGAATATTTCTGATCATTCCTGGCGATCTTTGTCTTTCCTCTCCTAATTTATTCTACAAGTGTAGTGACCTGAACACCTTAAAAGAGTTCCACCTTGTTTATTTAATTAATAAATATTATATAATTGTGTAGTTGGGCCAATTAGATTAGTGGGCTTGGCCCAGGACAGG
>JAUPMG010000002.1:12251287-12266048 GCA_031762675.1 Pachysandra terminalis | reverse complement strand
CTAACCTTCCCTTTCATGATTCCATCCTATAGCAAACTGGTTCATAACCAGAGTGAGGCTGTTAGATCTGAATTTAACATATACGTAAAGTTTTCCGATAGTTTTTTTCCCTTAAAAATTTCTTCATGAACGCCCAGATCAGTTAGAAGGTGAAGAAAAAAATAATTAGATTGCAAAAACAAAACACTTTTAATCTTAAAAAGCATCAATATAACCTGAAACAAGTCCCTACACCGTCAAATACATTTTTCTTAGCTTGCTTTTCCTACCAGCATCTCTATTATGAGAGAAACTTCTCAAAATTTGCTCAGAAACAAATAGAACCAAGTAAGATTAAAAAAAAAAACAATCAATATAAACTGAACAACAATGTCTGATTAGAAACAAATTGATCCAAATAAGATAAAAAAAAAAAAAAAAAAAACCAAAAACATCAATAGAACATAAACAAAAAAAGAGATGGACACCTTAACATCTGTTGTTTTGGGTTCTTCATGCTCTAAACTTGATAATGGACCTTGCTTTAGCAGCTCAGATTTGTCTAAACCTTTCGCCCAAGACTACACCGATCATTCCCATGCTTAACCAATGCCCATCTAAGTTTCTTCATCTGGGTATAAGAATTTGAGTGTTAAAACACAAATTAAGAAAATAACTTATTTTGATTAGTATCAGTATCTTACAGTAGCATTTGTGCAGCTGAAGCTACAGAGACGACCCTCTGCACCTCTGTAGAACCGGAAGAATGGGAGGTCATGGATGTTTAGGTTCTTTGTAATTAACTTTGAGGAACAATGCATTCGGGTTAAACTCGGCGATCTGATAGATCTGAAGCAGAAGGATTATAATGAAAGAAATAATTGTCAAAATCCATCTTTTACTGTTGTAAATTTCCATGGATTTGAAAGGGGTTTTTGTGCTGATGTGTGTGAGGAGTATGTTGCTTTAATAAGGTTACAGAAGGATTAAATTACCCTAGGATGAACAGCTTTGCAATTCAAGTGTTGAACATAAGACTGTAAAACCAATTTAGAAGAAGTAATTAGTAAAACAAAGTCTATAATAAAAGAAAAGCAAATAAGGCGACCTTAGGCTCTGGTGTTTTTGGTACTTCATGCTCTAAACTTAATGTTGGACAACTTGCTTCTAACTACTGAACATAAGCCTGCAAAAAAGAAAATTATAAGAAGTAATTAGTAAAACGAAGATCTAACCTTCCCCTTTATGATTCCATCATATAGCAAACTACTTCATAACCAGAGTAGGGCTTTTAGATCTGAATTTAACATATACATATAGTTTTCAAATATTTTTTTTTCTTAAAAATTCCGTCAAGAATTCCCAGATCAGTTAAAAGGTGAAGAAAAAATAATTAGAAATCAAAAACAAAAACACTTTTAATCTTAATATATCAGATCAAAAGCATCAATAGTCCAAACCCCGTCAAATACATTGTTCTTAGCCTGCTTTTCCTACCAGCATCTCTATTATGAGAGAAACTTCTCAATGTCTACTCAGAAACAAATAAAACCAAGTAAGATAAAAAAAAACAAAAGCATCAATATAACCTGAACAAAAATGTCTGCTCAGAAACAAATCGAACCAAGTAAGATAAAAAACCAAAAGCATCAATAGAACATGAACAAAAAAGAGATCGACACCTTATGATTTGTTGTTTTGGGTTCGTCATGCTCTAAACTTGATAATGGACCCCTGTTGTTTCCTTATCTCTGCCATTAAAAAGGAATATAATGGCAGGTCCAATCTTCTCAAGTTATGGGGGAAGTTGTAATGGCTCTAGTTGTTAGTCATTTAATCTTTTTGAATTACTACTCATTCAATCAGGGAAGTTGGAGTTGATTTTCAAATAATTCAATTGTAGAAGTTCAAAAGATTTTAGTTGTGAAGCCTTTAATTCGATGAGAAGTAGGTGACCACATCAGCAGAGGGTGTGGAGAAGCTAGAAATGGAGAAAATCCATCTAAAAACTCTCCTAAAAGTTCACCCTTAATATACCAATTGCTATATATATTATATAATAACTATATGATAAATAATAGATAGATAATAATAATAATAATAATAATAATAATAATAATAATAATAGTTAAGAGTCTTATATATTAAGGGAATTGTAATACAAAAAATGATTTTTTTAGATTAATCTTGTAGAATAGCATTAATTAATTTAAGTTAAAAGATGATGATAGACTTTTAGTATTCTTAAATTAAATAATCTAATTCTTTGGATTTATAGTGTTAATTTATTACTTATTAATTATTTGGTCCCAAATGAAGTCAATAATTAAAATATCTAAAATACCCTTTTATTTATACGAGGTTAATACTAATTATTTAGTAATTATACATAAAGAATAAGGGTAAGAATGGTAACAAAATGGTATTTAAAAATTCAACCTTTTTTGTTTAATAAAGAACTGAAAGAAAATGACAAAAAAATTCATAAAGAAATAATTAATTACATAACAATTATACAATCTTTTATGATATAATTTATATTACTAAGGACAAAAGTGTAAAATCAATAAAACAAAATTAAGGAAAATCTAAAGCTTAAGAAATTGGTTCAACTTTTAAAAGTAGTATGATTTTTTCTATTACTTTTTTATAGTTAACAATATCTATTTGATTACTAATTTTATTAAATAATAGTATAATTTGAAGTAATTAAATTTTCCTTTCAAAATTCTATTAGAATTATCTCTTCTTATGTGTTAAACATTTTCAAAGTACACTCAAAACTCTAAAACAAAAAGAGACCAATGTGTCAGGTTCGTGGGCCGTGTTGTGCTCATACATTAACGGGTCGCAAACCGGCCCAGCACAATGGATTTGAACCCCAAGTCCAGCACAGGCACGACCTAGGCTCCATGCCCGGATCGGCATGACACCTGTCGTACTGGGCCTTTCCTGGACATGGCCCAACCGGGCCAGCTCACGAGCGAATCAGTCCATTTGCACGTGAATGGCACGTGCTGACAAACTATGTTCCATCTTGTTCTCGCTCCAGAAGATATGCTCGCGGGTTTTAAATTCGGAAATTAGGGTTTTTGCAGTATCTAAGATAGCATTAGTAAAGCTGACAATGGCGGGCGTAGTGGCGGAAACCTCAGAGACTATCGACGCTAGAGAGAACGTAATCACCGAAGACATGGTTATTGTATCCAAAGAAGCAGTTCAAAACCCTGATGTTTGTGAGGAAAATCAGTCCAACGGAATCGAAAAATCAGAAGCTATCGACGATAACTCATCCGTGAAGATATCTAATGGAGACTCGAAGCGAGCGAGAGAAGATGGAGGCGAGACAGAGGAGGAGAATGATATCTCCAAAAAACAGAAGGTCGAGAAGTCCGTCGAAGAAGAGCGCCTCGAGAAATTGGAAACAAATGAGGAAAATGGAGGAGGAGAAGAAGAAGAGAAGAAAGTAGATCTTGTGAGTCTTGGTCCGAAGAAGTTTAGCTCTTCGGAAGAGATGTTCAATTACTTCTACAAGTTCCTTCATCACTGGCCTGCTAATCTCAATGTCAACAAGGTAACTGCTTCTCTCTTATAGATTTTTAGCAAATTTTATTGTGATTGGATTGCTTCGTTTAGTTCTTTATATGATTAATGAACTATCACAATCATCAGAAACATCAAAATTTCAACCATTTTTCTCAAATTTCGTTTCTGTAAGTTTAGTAGCATTTTCATGTTTGTCATCTAATAATGATCTTATATTAGGTTTTTATATGTTAGTTTCTGATTATGCATTGGGTTTCAGTTGTGGAGATTGTGTATTATGCTTTTGGGAAAACTTCTTTCATGGGAAACCAATTAAAATTTTGCAACTGAAACTACAAAGCACCTGATCTGATGCTCCGATATGATTCAAAATTTTTACACAGAACCTTTGTCTAGCTTAAAGGAAAGTCACTCTGATGAACATTAAGCCAAAATTGCAAAGAGGTTACTGCACTAATTTTGAGTTTCATATTCATACTAATTCCTGGTCAACTTTTAGTTTTAACTTCTATTGGCTTATTGATATGCCGATAATCTGTTGTTAGTAGTTATATCACTTCTTGAAGTCTTCTATTTTGCCACCCCATTTTTTTTTCCCTTTGTAAGAACTCATAAATAGATGGAGTTAGCTATTTGAGTGTTTTTATATTGTTGTATGGGATTTAGCTTTGTATCCATGTCAGCATATGGTTTATTTCTTTCTCCCGAAATTGGGGAATTGAAATAGTGGGAGGTATTTCTCCCGAAATCTTGCCAATTTCCCCAAAAAAGAAATATTACCCTGGAGATATTGTCTCCAAGGGGGGGGGGAGATAATGAAATTTCAGTGAAATTTCGCCGAAATTTAACACACTGGTTAAGAGTTGATTTAATCTAATTATTGATGTTCTTGTGAGATTTTGGGTTATTTGAAGGGCAGTAGCAGCTCTTCTGGAAACTTCTCATCAAATCTGTTAAAAGAGAACGGTGTGAAGTAGATTATCTTGGTTTTTTCTGATTTAATTCTAGCCCTTGGTCATAGGGGTGCTGTCAGAATCAATCTTGAGTCCTTGCTCAGAATTTCACTTTGTGTATGGTCAAAGCTTCTATGAGTTCCATTCCGAAAAAAAAAAAAAAAAAAAAAGCTTCTGAGTTGTGGATTTATTCTAAAGGAATTGAGTACCAAGGTATTTGTAGAATCAGTTAATCTTATAACAGGGTAAAGGCTTATAATGCAAACTTATTTGATGTGGCAACACAATATCTCTATATTGTTGAACATTTTTTGGGGTTGTATTCTTGGGTACAAAGAATTGAAAGATGCACTAATTTGGCTAACTTCTCTAGACGTGATGAACAACATGATGGTAATGTATTCCTGGATATTTGGTTTAGCAACCGCACCGCTTCCTTGTATGATTGAGATATAAGGGGGTTAACTTTTGAGAAGACTAGCGTAGTCCATGTTAGTTTGGGGAGACACGTTATGTTCATTCTATTATGTGGGTTCATTCTATGAATGTCCTATAATAAATTGGCGGTATCAGAGGCCATTCTTTATAGATATCTGTCCCGTTGCACTCGTTATATATTTCGCTACCTGAGAATGAGTCTGTTCCATCTTGAAAATATTGGAGAAGTATCCACTATAATTATCCTTTTGGCTTCAATAAAGAATCTGAAATTGTGATTTAAGTTGGCATCTGCCCTGGCCAAGCTGAAATATAAGGGTTGATTGACTTTTGGGCTAGAATTGGGTTTGGTCTATTTATTGTAATTACTAGCAGATGGAGCATGCCTTGTACATGGTCTTAGTATACACAACTAGAGAAATCAGAATGTGGACCGTAATATTTTGCAGAACAGTTGAAGATTAGTTTGCATAAAATTTTACTTATTGTCCTGAAAATGAATAGAAGGTAACTCAGGTAACAAATCGTACCCGTCATTTATGTTAGGCTATCAATGATCAACGGTTTATGGTCTAAAAGTAGGAAACTTGAACAACTAAGCAATAGAGTCTTCCCAATTTAATAAACATTATAAAATTTGGGATTTTATTGTTAACTTGTATGGCATAGATATGGATCATATGATAACAAATGATCTTATCTTGGATGCAGAGAGAATTTAGTGCATTGCGTTACTAAACAAACAGTTGGTAAATGTTAATCTTTTTGTTGTTTTAGTTTTATGATCAAATTGTTTTCAGAATTATTTGAACTTTCAATTTTTTTTAATTTATATGTTTTTTTAATTTTTAGTTACAAATATATTTAAGGTGTCAAGGATGGAGTTTTTGGCTCCCTGATTGAACTGATTAGCCCCCTGATTGAGATGAATCCTGATTTAGCCTATTTTCTGGTTTAATGGGGGTTCTAGGTTTGAAAACATTTAGCAAGATCATGTATGTGTTAATTACTAGCTTGTTGCTATCTCCGTATTCCATTATGCTGTTTGGGAGTGGCTACCACACTGGTAGCATTGCTGTTTTCCTTTCTAGTGAAGAAAGAGGAAAAATAACATATTTACCTGTCATCTTGGTCCCAGTATGAGTACATGGTTCTGCTGGATTTACTCAAGAAGGGTCATGCTGAGCCAGACAAGAAGGAAGGCGGAGGGATCCAGGCTTTCCAAGTCCGATACCATCCAATGTGGAAAAGCCGGTGCTTCTTTCTCCTAAGGCACGACGAATCTGTGGATGATTTCAGCTTCAGAAAGTGTGTTGATCACATACTTCCCTTGCCTGATAACATGAAAATAAAATCTGAAGTTAATAAAGTGTTGGGTAGCAGTCGTAGTCGCGGTGGAGGTGGTGGACGTGGAGGAAGAGGCGGAGGTGGAAGAGGAGGGTGGCGTGGCCGGGAAAGAGGAGGTTCTAGGAAGTAATTGTGGATTCATTTTCTATGCATTAGTTGGATTGCTACTGGAAATTTTGATGGAAAATATTTACTATATCCTTTTTCCTACTTCTAGCAAAAAAAATTTGTATTAAACCAGATTATGAGTGATCTATTTTAAGTATAGCTTTCTAACAAATTTTGAAAGATTGATGTTTCTTAACCACACACACACACTAAAAAATCCGCTTGTGGCCCTTTCCTTCCACAATCCACACCACTCACATATCCAGAACGACAATGGCAATCTCAAGTCCCTCTCTACTCTCTGTCTCTGTCCCCAAACCCAAAACGAGAGACCCACAAGACATTAAACCCCCATCTCCCATCTCTCTCCTATCCAAATGCAGCTCCTTCAGAGAACTCCAGCAAATCCAAGCTGCTGCAATAAAATCAAACCTCCAACACGACAGCTCCGTTATCACCAAGCTCATCAACTTCTGCACACTCTATCCCACCACCTCTACCATGGCCCATGCCCAGAACCTGTTCGACCAAATTCCCCAACCAGACATCGTTCTCTTCAACACCATGGCTCGTGGCTACGCTCGAATCGAAAACCCAGTTCGAGCGGTGTCCCTCTTCGTTCACATCCTCAACATGGGGCTCCTCCCTGATGACTACACCTTCCCATCCCTTCTCAAGGCTTGTGCAAACTCTAAAGCCTTGGAAGAAGGTAAGCAAGTACACTGCCTTACCTTCAAACTGGGGTTGAACCATAACCTTTACGTCCATCCTACGCTTATAAACATGTATACCGAGTCTGGCGACGTCTCTGCGGCTCGCCGGGTCTTTGACCAGATATTGGATCCCTGTGTTGTTACCTACAATGCAATGATCACTGCTTACTCCCGGAGTAGTCGCCCGAATGAGGCTTTGGCGTTGTTTCGACAGTTGCAGGTTAGCAATCTCAAGCCCACTGATGTAACAATGCTTAGCGTACTCTCGTCGTGTTCTCTGTTAGGAGCTTTGGAATTAGGAAAATGGATTCATGACTACACAAAGAAGAATGGGTTTGATCAATATGTGAAGGTAAGCACTGCACTAATTGATATGTATGCAAAGTGTGGGAGCTTGGATGATGCGGTCTATGTGTTTGAGAATATGCGTTTTAGGGATACACAGGCATGGTCAGCCATGATTGTGGCTTATGCAATTCATGGACATGGTAACAAAGCTATATCTATGTTTGAGGAGATGAGAAGGGCCCGAGTTCGACCCGACGAAATTACTTTTTTAGGGGTTTTGTATGCTTGTAGCCACACTGGTTTGGTTGATGAAGGTTGTTCATATTTCTGCAGCATGAATGATCTTTATGGGATTACTCCTGGAATCAAGCATTATGGGAGTATGGTGGATTTGTTAGGTAGAGCCGGTCGCTTAGACGAGGCTTACGAGTTCATCGAGGGCCTGCCGATAAATCCCACACCCATACTCTGGCGAACGTTGTTATCGGCTTGTAGCAGCCACGGAAATGTGGAATTGGGCATGCGTGTGGCCGAGCGGATATTCAAATTAGACGACTCTCATGGTGGGGACTATGTGATACTGTCCAATTTGTGTGCGAGGGCCGGGAGATGGAAAGATGTAAATCATGTGAGGAAACTGATGAAGGATAGAGGGGTGGCCAAGGTACCCGGTTGCAGCTCGGTCGAGGTAGACAATGTGGTGCACGAGTTCTTCTCCGGGGACGGGACACATTGGGAGTCTGAAGGGTTGCACAAAGCACTTGATGATTTAGTTCAGGAGCTGAAGTTGGTTGGCTATGTGCCTGATACTTCTCTGGTTGTTCATGCAGACATGCTGGAGAAGGAGAAGGAAACTACTCTTAGGTATCATAGTGAGAAATTGGCTATTGCTTTTGGGCTTCTGAACACTCCCCCTGGGACGACCATCCGTGTCGTGAAAAACCTTCGTGTTTGCGGGGATTGCCATTCGGCGGCGAAACTCATATCTCTTATTTTCAGTAGACAGATTATTCTCAGGGACCTCCAACGGTTTCACCATTTCAAGGATGGGAAATGCTCTTGTGGGGATTTCTGGTAGTAGTAGTGATAGAAGTGTAACTTTTCTTGAATTCTTGTTATTTTCTTTTCCCGAACAAGGTTTATACAGGTTTCAGATCTTCTGGCCAAATTCTACTCTGTACATTACTGGATTTGATATACCATTTGAATTCTCATTGATTTTCACCTCCCTCTGGTTTTACCATTGAAAGAACAGAACCCATTCTGTACATTGTTGGATTTGATATACCATTTGAATTCTCACTGATTTTCACCTCCCTCTGGTTTTACCCTTGCAAGAACAGAACCCATTTAGTAGGCTTCAGTTCCGGGTTTATAGACATTGTACATAATTAGGTTTGGTATTGTTTCTATATAAACTAGCCTTGTTAAGAATTTGAGTTTCCGGGTATACCCGTCGGATATATCGGGTCTTTTACTTTATATTAAATGAAATATAAATGACACAGCAGTGGTTGGATTCTCTAGTTTGTTAGTTACTTAGATTTGTAATACAGTATTAAAAGCATTTAATGATTTTCCTAATGAATCTAAAAGAGGATAAACTTTACTAATTCATGGTGTTTCTTTTTCTTTTTATAATCTTCTACTCTTCTTTTGTCTTCTACATCCCTGTTCGTCTTGGAATTTTCGTTTACGACGGCAATATCATTGGCGATTCATAAGTACCGATGATCGGAGAGTGATATCAACGGTACATCGGAGTCCTTCCACCTTTTACATCCTTGTTCAAGTAGGTGTACAAAAATATGTATTCCTTATTCTCTTACTCATGTTTATATGGGTGTTTCCATTATGTGCGTCTTTGATGCCTTATTCTAATTAGTTGGAGTCGGCAACAAAAATTTTGTACTTCTGTCTCAATTTGTAAAAATTTATATTTTCAGTTAAATTACGAGTATGTAAATATTTTTTGATTGACTAACAAAAGAAAAAAAAAAAGACATGATATTTGAATATGTAGTTAAAACTCTCGAGTATTTTTCAGATCATTTCTAGGACTAAGTGGTGACAACCACAAAATTGGAACTAGCTTGATCCAGAACTGTGTACATAAAAGAGTTTCTAGACCCATCTGAACGCAACCCATTGACACCCTCTAATTGCACGTATTGGTTAGAATGGCTAGTTTGGATCAGGCCTCAAAACCCAAATGGGTTGATCCCAAGGAAAATTTCTAATAGGAAACCCAATCTGGTGTGAACTGGCTGGTCTTGTGTAGGGCTGTCAATGGGTGGTCGCGGGCCTCGGTTATGAACACGCTTGTGATGGGCGTGCGATGAGAGAGAGCCCTCTCACCTGAGGGGCAAAATAGTATTTTTATTCCATAAAACATTTCAGTTAGAGCAAAAATACCATTTTACTCATCGGGCTATCTCTCGTCACACGCCCATGACAGGTGTGTTCATCACAAAGGATCCACACTCAATTGGTTGGACTTAGATTTGAATACGAAATTGTATTTAGTCTGAAAATACCAAATACAATTTTGTCGTATTTGAATAGACCAAATACAATTAGTTATGTTCTTGTATTTTACTGGGCGAAATAGAGGCTATATGAACATCACATGAGAGTGACATTTGTTCCAGGTGGGTCCACAAAAGGGTGGTCATCACCAATTAAAGTAGAGGCTTGTTTAAGGTCGTTTCTTAAGAATTTAGAAATATCAGTTACTCTTTTTTGTAAGGTTTACTTAGGGACATGTGTCAACCTCGTTTGAGATTCACATGAGATTTTCGTAGAAGAGAACTAAATTCGATGAGACGGATGGTGGATGGTTCTACTTGTAAGGCTGCATTTGGCCCGGCTTCTACAAGTACTTATTGCAGCTTATAGCATAAGCTTATATAAGCACTTTTTAAAATTGAATGTGTTTGGTAGCGTTTATTGAGTAAGTGCTTACCCATAAGCACTAAAATAATATTTTTATATTATTCTAAAGCTCTTATTGTGTTTAGCTATTTCACAATTTTAGTAATATTTTTAAAATATTTATTTTATCCTTAAACTTTTATAAGCACTTAAATGAATGATATTTTCAAACTTTAATAATATTTTTATAATACCTGTTTTACTCCTAAACTTTTTTTAAGCACTTACATAAATGTATTTACCAAACGCTATTTTCTTCAAATAAGCAATATATCTGCGTATCCATAAACAAAAGCCGACCTAAACGCAGTCGTAGTATTGTTTTGATCGCAGCTTGACCTAGCGGTCAAATCTGGTCTCGGTTCAGAAACATTTGTGGGGTTATCCTCTCCCCATTTATCATTTGATCTGCTCTGTGATCAGTCATCAGACTCACCACGCATCACACAGTGAGTAAGAAGACAGCATAAGTCACAATGCAGTGGCATCACTGCATGACAAGTCCCCATGCCCTTTGAGAAACCCCTATAATTAAGATTGTTTATTACGAGCATAAATTAACTATATTTCCATGTAACTCTTATCCCACTACTCATTGGCAATGAACACCTCTGCAGCCATTTAGCCTCCATTGTTTCTATTTAGAACTAAAGCAAGAAGAAATCTCTCTTAAGAAATCATTTCATGCCAAACGAGTTGAGGCCGAGTCACAGTTTATGGATAAACAGAGCCGCCAACGCGTGCTCTGTATACCAATTCCCGTGAATTTGTTTAAATGATTACTCATTAGTCATTACATTACATAACATATATCCCAAGAAGAATTACACACGTGGCAAATGTGCAGGTACATGGGTTGGGTTCTCCTTGGGAAGATTTCTTATGCACACGTGATTGACTCAGTATATAGATGAGTCCCTGCCCGAGTCAGCAAATAGTGATTCAGTATATATATAGCCTACTGTTACAGTAGTTATTTCATTTAGTGGAGTGAAGTTTAATTAGTTTCCAATGGTGGAAGAAATCTATTTATTGATTTTAATTCATTAACATAAAAACTGATTTCAGGTTAATCCACTGTCTCTCACCCACTTCTCATCATTAAATTCCACAAAAGAAAAATCAACTGAAAACCTTGTAACTCTCACACGCGCTCATCAATCAAAGCCATGCATATATGGCCGGTTTTATCCATGCAACGGCGCACGATCCCCAAGTTATAGATTCATGGCTCATCTTCTCTTCTCCCCACATTTAATCACTCTTCTTCTTCCTCTAAATTTGGTTATTACCCAGTCCTAATCTAAAACCGCCTTTTCACTTGGAGCTTTTTGAGACTTCAAGATCAACACACAAGTGAATCAATCTCTCTCTCTCTCTCTCTCTCTCTAGCATGGAAAGCAAGTCGCTAACAAGTTGGTTTGGGACCTCTGGGCATGGTTTAGTGCCTCCTGATGAAGACCCATTTATCTTTCAAAGCCAATTACCTCCACTTGATCATCTCAGGTATGATGGGCTTTTGATTTCTTTTCTTTTTTTCTTTCTTTAATTAATATAAATTTACTAAATCAATACAATGTGTTTGTTTTCCCTTTTTTGAAGTGGGTATTCTTCAATAGATTGGCAATGGGAATATCCCATACAGGAGAGTATCTTCGATGCAATGCCTTTGATGGAAAGCTTCCTATCTGATCCTCTATATTCATCATTGGATATAATACCAAACCCTAATCAACTTCAAGGTGATTATTTTAATTCACTTCTAAATTCTTCTACGCTGCCACTTCTGCAGTACTCATGATCATGAATTCCTTTTGCAGATGATTTATACAGTTACGGAAATGGTTCTGCAGTTTGGGATGAAATGAGTATCGTTGGACTTGAACCAGAGAAGCAGATAGTACTGTATAACAACAATGGAGGAGAGGGTAGTCATGAGGAATCTATGGAAGAGAAGAAAGTGGGAAGAGAAGAAAAGAATTCCAGTTCCAATGAGTTATCCAGGAAAACAATTTCCCAGTACTTCTACATGCCAATAACACAAGCTGCGAAGGAGATGAACGTAGGGTTAACCTTGCTGAAGAAGAGGTGTAGGGAATTGGGTATCCTTAGGTGGCCTCATCGAAAGCTGATGAGCTTGCAAACACTCATCAAGAACGTTCAGGTTCAGGTTCATCTCTCTCTCTCTCTCTCTCTCTCTCTCTCTCTCTCTCTCTATCTATCTATCTCTCTTTTTCTCTCTCTCTTACAGAGATGTAAATATGTTTGTGTAGGAGATGGGGAAGGAAGAAGGAGAAGTGGGTGAAGGAAGGTTAAGAAAGGCAATAGGGATACTGGAGCAAGAGAGGAAGTTGATGGAGGAGATGCCGGATATGCAACTTTTGGACAACACTAAGAGGCTTAGACAAGCATGTTTTAAGGCTAACTATAAGAAGAGGAAGCTTATGGGCATTGTGGATTCTCAGTCTTCTCCTTCCACCTCCACCTCCACCTCCACCACCACCGCCGCCGCCGCAACTACCTCTCATGTATGTATGGAGTATGGAGGCTTGCCCAGAAGCATGGGCTAAGAGAAAGAAGTAAGAGGAGTGAAAACTCTCATTTATAACTCCCAATTGCTTTCCTTTTCCTGTCATAAACAATTGATTTCTTTCCTCCTTTTTGGAAGGTCTTGTAGTTGTATTACAACAATTGGATGCTGAGGCCCCGTTTGGATTCATTATTCTGGATTGAGAACTCATTCTTGAACTGGAATTAGTTTTGGAGGTCTTTTAATTGTATTTGGTTAACATGTAGGAACATGAGTCGAAGCCTAAAATTGAACGTGGCATTGCATGTTTGGCTGTCATTTTGGAATTGCTTTCCAGGACTTGGAATGAGTTTTCACAGATAAATGGTTATTGTTTAGTTAGGTCTTGTTTAGCTATCATTTTGGGAATGCATTCCATGACTTGGAATGAGTTTCAGTCGATGAAACGATTTCTCACTTATAAATAGTTGTTTGGTTAGTAAAGGCAAAATGACTTCTCCCAGAATAAAAATGAGAAAATACCCTTCATCACAGATTACCTCAGATCTGATTTTAAATCTGAGGAACATGTTTTGGGTTTTTACAATGAAAAACTTGTAAATAAAATGAGCAACGACAAGCGTCTAAATACACTCTTTCTATTATAGATTATTTTGGAGTGTTTTTATCACTTTAATTTAAAAAGATTAAGTGCTCAAAGTTTATGTGTGGTTATAGGATTATATAAAAATTATTATAATGAAAAGAAAAAATAAATAAATAATGTGGTCAGAACTCGTTTTAGTACATCTTAACCAAACATTTACATTAAGTCAAATGAGCTTTCTTAGAATGAGAATGAAAAAATACCCTTCATCACATAATTACCTGCAAACTTGATTTCAGATACTAGGAATGAGTTTTGAGTTTTTATAGTTGCAAACTTGTAAATAAAGTAAGCACTCCGAACTTGTTAATACCTTCTTTCTATTACAAATTATTTTGGAGTGTTATTATTGTGTTTAAAAAGATATAATTGTGAAAAATTATGGAATATTATAAAATAATTATAATTAATTAAAAGGAAAAAAAATATAAGGTTTAGGCCCTCGTAGAGAGAGAGAGAGAGAGAGAGAGTCTTTGTGCATGTACATGGTTCCACCTTGGAGATGTTGTAGGTCATAAAGACATTAACCTATTTGATTGGAAAACTAGAGCCAGAATTAGTTGTGTTCTAAGTCACACAATCCATGTGAATGGGGAGGCATTCTGGTGCTTGCGAATCCGTATTTTGAGCGTGAGAACTTCTTTAATCTGTAGATTTGACTTTTCACATTTGCGGATTAGTATAAAAACATTAAAAAGAATGTGAGGTTTTTTATAAATTTTTTAAGGGTTTTATAAAAATATAAAATAAATATATGAGTTTTATTCTAAAAAAAAAAATATCAAAAAACATGAATTTTCTTATAAATTTTTTGAATTTTTTTAATAAAATTATAAAAATATATAAATTTTATTCTAAAAAAATAAAGATTAAATTAGATTGATAGAATGCTAAATTGAGAATTTTTATGGATTATATTCTTTCTCTTATATATTTGGTTGAACATAAAAATGAAAATTGAAATGTCTTCATATGTTAAGTATAATTTGTATGTATAGATGCATACGCTCTTAGCACTTTGGACCACAAGTTATTTTAAAGTTTGGCGCTCTCGCTCCCGCTTTCTCTCCCACACTTGACCCGAACGGCTTTCTAGTGACTTACATGTGTTACATCCGTTTCTATATAAAAAATTATTATGTGATTTGTAACGCCTCGCGTTCACCGTACATATTAGTAGGTCTGTCAACGAGCTGAGCTTGAGCTCAATATTTAGGCTCGCAAGCTGAGCCTGAGCCTAAAAAAAAGCTCATTATTTTAACGAGCCTAAGCCGACCTT
>JAUPMG010000002.1:12173978-12187337 GCA_031762675.1 Pachysandra terminalis | reverse complement strand
GAATGGGTTTTATAAGTTATATGGAATAAGCAGTCAATTTTCCAAGGAAGGTGGCTGCGAGACCCAGGAAGTCATGTTTGGAAAAGGTGGAAAACAAAGAAAGGGTCAGGATCAGGATCAGGAAAGACATATTCCAGGAAATGAAGTTTCCATCTCCCTGCTATTCATGTGGAGTTGGTTTTGGAGTCATTTGACTTGGTACGTGTTTGTGTGTGAGAGGGAGAGAAAAAGTCAGGCTGGCCTGCCTTTCTTTGTCTTTTCTAATAGAATCTGTGGGGAATTTCTAAGAAAGTGTGATGTGTGTGTGTCTTGTGAAGTTTTTAAAAAGGCTTCAAAGGTAGAGAAAATGTTGTGAAATTTCTAGGAAATGGGGTAGTTTGAAAAAGTGTTCTTGGTGAAATCCCTTAGAAGGGAGACCCAAAACAATAAACCTAAAAGTCTCAGATCACGTGATGACCAGACTGATATGCTGACTTTCCCAGAGTTAGGTTATCCATGAACCGGATCTGTATCTATTACCAACCAAAAGTTAGGCTCGTAGCATGACAACCTCGTGCTTCACCAGTTCAGCACAACTGTCTTACAGCCCAACATTCCTCATTAACGGAGACTGCCTGACGAATAGCCTACACAGCTTTTCTCTGCTCAGTTCCAGGAACAGTAGAGGGAGCTAGAGTATTTGTGTACCAAATATCTTTTTAATGGATGAAGATTTCCTGTGAATTTGGGTTGTGTGAATCTCATGTGAACGTTGACATTTTTTCAGGCGAATCCACAAAAAGCGGTGGTCATCATCAGTTAAGGTAAAAGTCAGCTTCAAATTCATTAGAGGTCTTTTTGAGCTTTAGAAATGTAAGTCATCCTTCTTAGTGAGGGGTCACATGAGAACAAGTGTCAACTTCGTGTGAGGTTCACACAGTCCAGGTTCACTAAAGATCTGCATCGTGTTTTAATGGAGTGTACACTTGTTATTACTTGATTCATGTTGCTAGTTGTTTAATTGGGTCTTAAAAAGGAGATTCAAATCATCTAAGGTCCTTCCCATAAAAATTAGGAACAATTGCCAATAAGTGAAAGACACGTAAGTTTAACATCAAACAAATTCATGTAATTTTCAAATAAATAAATTATGCAGGTAGAAGTGTAAGTATAGGGCTGTCAATGGATTGGATCATGATCCAAGTTCGATTCAAATCCAATTTGAAAAAAACGGATTTAATAAAGGGTTTCCGATCCGATCCGATTCGATCTGACTTTAATCGGATCAAATTCAGATATAAGTTGATTCAATCCAATAAGAGTCTGATCCGATTCCATTTGTGTGCACATATATATAATATTAGGTGGTTACAAGTATTAAACATATAATTAGAAATAAGTCATTAATTTAAGATACTTTTAAAATAAAAATATATATATCGAATAATATTTCTTTTTTATCTGATATCTTATAACTATAAAATAAGGTTATCAACAAATTCGAGAATTATTCAAATCCGATACAATCCAAAACTAATTGGACTTGGTAAGAGATTTATGATTTAACGATCCAATAAAGTATAATCTGATTTGATTCATCTTTTAATCAATTCAAATTCGGATATGCCCTTATCCGATCTGAATCCAATGAGTTGACAGCCCTATGTGTAAGGTTTATGTGTGAATTTTAAACCAATATACTTTCAAACAAAATATTTAATTCATATTGACAGTGTGTCAGTTATGTCATGTTTATGTATGATTTTGATTGGCTATTGTACCCGCCTTGAAAGACCTTAGATGATTTGGTTCCTAAAAGGCGGGTCAAGATACACTTTTTTTTTTTTTTTTTGTACGTACCTTGAAGGACCTTAGATGATTTGGATCTTAAAAATGGGTATCAAGGTGCACTTGTATGATCACGTGTACTTATATGGGGAGCCGGATCCTCTCTTAGGAGCCTAATAGGGTTTCTCCTATTAGGTGCACAAGAGATGGACACGTGTACATGGGGGGCCATCACTAAAAGTGGTGACTTGTCAAACCAGTTAATGTGATGGCCTATTAAAGTTCATCCTTTTTTAAGGTTTTTAAAATGACAGATCATCAATTTTAGTAGTGAGCCCCATGAACATGTGTCCATCTCCTGTGCACCTAACAGGAGAAAACCCCAAACAGAGGATCTACTTCCCTCATGTGAGCCCGCTCCCTCTTTTATGAGAGGGAGTTGGGGGACTACAGGGGTTGCTTAACAAATCATTTTTTTTTATCTGGATTTCATCACTCAAAACGTTTGAGGTAGAGGGGGCAATTGGACGGGTTCGGGTCGAGTTGATATGGGTATTAACTGTTTAGCACTCGATCCAAACTCACCCGTTAAAATAATTAAACTTGCACCCCCGCCTACCCTACCTGACCTGTTTAATTTTACTATTTTTGTTTATTTATAATACATTTTCTAATCCATATTCTATATTATAGCAAACCTCCAGTAAAGCAGTGACGTGGAGGCCAGTTATAATTTTGTATATTTTTGTTTATCAAAATAAAAAGAATCTATTTTTCACATTAAATGCAACTTTTTGATTTTTAGGATGTTTGACATTTTATCTCATCTTTCGTTTTTTGTTGGATCATCACATCTTTCTCAATTCACTATAACTTCTCCCTTTGGAGCATATGGTGACGTAATTCCCAAAAACCGACCAACCCAAATCGACTTCAATTTGATTTGAATTGGGCTTTTTTGATTAGGTTTATAAAACAAATTATATCGGTTTGATTTTGGATTAATGTCTAAATTAAATCAAACAGAACTTAAACTCGAATTTTAGTATATAAACTTATAAACTAAACCGAACCAAATTGATTTAAATCGAATTATAATATATATATATATATATATATATAATGTAATTCTTAAAACAAAATTTTGTTAACCCTGACTCGGTTCAACTTGGGTCGTTCAACTCAAAAATCGACCGATCCAAATCGATTTCAGTTCAATTTGAATTGGGTGTCTAGAAATTTGGTTAAGTTTATAAAATTGATCGGCTTACATAAGGATGAGGGGTGCAACTTGGGTGGTTAAACCTGAAAATCGACTTCAATTCAGTTTAGATTGGATTTCTAGACATTTGGTTAAGTTTATAAAAACAAATTAGATTGGTTTGGTTTTGAATTGATGTCTCGATTAAACCGAGCCGAACCTAAACTTAAAATTTAGTATATAAACTTTTAAAATGAATCGAACCAAACTGATTTAAATAGATTAGTAAACTTCGGTTTGGATTGAGCTTTTAGATACTTGATTAGGTTTATAAAATAGACAAGATTACCTAGGGGTGCAACTTGGGTGGTTCGACCCAAAAATTGACCGATTCAAATCAACTTCAATTCAATTTGGATTGAGTTATAGACATTTGATTAGGTTTATCAAACCGAATAAGATCATTTAGTTTTGGATTGACCTGAAACTGATCTAACCCAAACAGACTTTGTTTTGGTTTGGGTTGGGTTTTCAAATATTTGGTTGAGTTTTTGTTTTGAAATTATAAAACTGAATTATATCAGTTTGGTTTTGGTTTGAAGCCTAGGTTAAACCGAAACTCGAATTCTAATGTATATAGTCTAAACTGAACTGATTTACACCGAATTATAGTCCATATATGTATTATATATGATATATTACAAATTATATATGGTATATAAAACATGATATTTTATATATAATGTAATTCTTAAAGACATTGTTTTAACCCAATCCAAACTGAACCAAAACTGCAATTTGGGGTGGGTTTAGTGTTTTCCATTTCAATTTGGTTCGATTTTCGGGGATGGGAAGTTCGGTTCTCAATTTGGTTCGGATCAGTTTTGGGTTAAATCTTCACCAATGTTGGTTTGGCCCTAAGTTGATGTCAACCCCAACCAAGCCGAACCGAATTGCACCCCTAAATTCTACAGTATGATTTTTATTATAACAAGAGAAAGGTCCAATTGTCCATTTAAGGGTATGTAAAGCTTGAGTTTGACATTAGTATTTACAAACTTTACATACTCAAAATTGGACCCAATGTGTTCATTGATATATGTTTTATTGTGTTCCAATAAAAAGGTAATCCTACATGAGGCCTATCAAATATAATGTCAATTTATTTATCAGCCTACTTTGTGTGCCCGTGCATTGCACGGGGTTGACTGCTAGTGTCTTGTATAATAAACCTAATTACTAGTTACATTTATATTGTGATTTAATATTCACTTGTTTCTCTACATTGTTCATCTCATGTAAGCAACAATGTTGTACGATGGATGCTATAGCCTCCAGCGGCCCAGCTCTATCATATGAGAGAAAAGAAAGAAGGAGAGAAAATGGAAGAAAAAAAAAACCTTTACTATATATATATATATATATGTGTGTGTGTATATGTGTATATATATTTGCTATATATTCTTGTAATTAAATTATAAAAATAATGAAAACTATAATATAATAATCCGACGAGTCAGACGGGTTAATCAAAATTTGACATGGTTTTTTGTCGGTTAAAAACACGCAATCCAAACCGTTTATCCAAACAAAACATGCTTTCTAAAACATGATCGATTTTCTTTCATTTGTCTCTAGCTCTAGGTTTGTTTATGTGGACTTGCATTAGTTTTAATTTTGGTGAACATTTTTTTTTAATATATATATAATTTTTCAATATATTATTATAGACACCCTAAGTTGCACAAAAATAATTATCTTATATTTGCAGCTTCTGATGATTTAAGCTTGATCCTTTCCCTATGTACGATCCATCCTCAATCTTAATTCCGAGCATTTGAACCAAGTTTGTCCAAAAATCTAAAAATTCAAATGAAATTATTAAAATATTCCTTTGATCAATTTCAATCTTAAGCCAAATTTGAATTCTAGAATGAAAATGTTTCCAACAAGTATAATTTTGATTAAATTCAGAATTTGTAAAAAAAATTGATGGTAAGTTTGTTAGTTTCAAATTCAAGGATAAATGAGTATTTTTGGTGTTTATTTATTTTAGAAAATTAATTAAAAATATATATTTAGAAATTTTTGGGATAAATATTAATTTTGTTTGAAAGAAGATAGGATGTATTGGCTATTGCCTATTGGGTATCATAAAGAAAAAATAAATGGGTATCATAAAGAAAGGAAAATACATGCGGGGATTAAAAAAAAAAAACGAAAGAAAGAAAGAAAGATGAGAAATTAGAAGGAAAGAAGAAGGTTTTGCTTCTTCTTGGCAGCTGCGACTACCGGAAGGGTCCATCTGATTTTTCGCCGGACGGCAAACCCCTGTTTTAAGGTTTTTATAGCAATCAGAAGGACCCATCACCCTCATTCTCTTGTCCGATTAGTTCAGACCAGATTTTCCAACAACTCGTCCCTGCAATAACCCACAACCCCATTATTTGAACCCACCCCTTCTAAACAAGCTTCAGTCTATCTCAGCCGCAACTTCCTGTTTCTATTCTAATTGGCAATTGGATCAGTCACTGGCTTCAAAAGAAAGCTGCAAAATTAGAGTTTGTTCAAGACTTGACACAGGTATGATTTGAGTTTGTTTATTTTATTTATTTGGAGGAATTTATGTTAGTAAGAAAGTTGTGTATCAATGTTTTTTTTTTCTTTCATTGATCATGTAACTATCATGTTTTGCGGATTATAAGTCTTTTTTGTGAGTTCTGGTTCTCATAACAAGGCACACCTACTACTCCTATATACCCTTTTGCTTGGTTTCAATCAAATTTGAATAGGATTGATCTTTAGTATGAAAGGTGATTAGAAAATTTGTTGGTCTCTTGTATTAGCTCATGGCATTTGGGGTTGTTCATCTGTTCATGTTAATTTAGATTTAATGAAATATTCTTCCCCCTTTTGAATAATCTATTAAGATCAATTTGATATTTTAGTTTTATCCATGAACTTTTCAGATTGTCATTAATAATGGCTTAAGTTTTCGTAGTTAGTCTAGGGTACCTCGTTTTTTTTTTTTTTTTTTTGTGGGCCTTTTCATTCTTATAAAGTTTTAGACATTTATAGGGATCTTATTGATCTTTTGGGGTTTTAACCTATCTTTGCCAAATGAATTTAGATCAGGTAACCGGTTGAATCAAGGGGGATTGGGTGTTTAACACCTTCTCACTCTCTTAACTAAACCTCCTTACCTAGTTTTGGTTAGACTGCTGTCTTTATTCTATTTTTGGTCTACTTTTGAGATTAATTGATCCACTAATAGGTGACCATACACACCTTGACCCAATAGATGGTGGCTACTACATATTAACCCAATTGATTAGGGTCCACCCGGCCCAGGATAGGTCACGTTTGTTGGCAAAATAGTTTCCAGATTTTATATTTATGTATTCTATTTTGAGGTCTAACCCAAGTCAAATTGTAAATAATGGGTTATTTGAATTAAAAGTTTCTGTGGAGTTGTTTTCAGCTAGAAATTAGAACTATGAATGTCTGCTACAAGTCCCCTCTTAGTAGATGCACCAATGTAGTTCATGACTTCAACCAGAAAATGGTATATTTTGTTTGGTGAGATGCTGTGGTCTTTCGTTCAGTGGAGAGGTATCTCACATTTTGTTTTTCTGATTCCAATAATGAATTAGAGGCCGAAAATGAAATGCTATAGACTCTATTTCTGTGCAGTAAGACTCCATGCTCCATCTTTTCCGTAATTGTTACAGGGATGGCTTTGGTTGTTAGGCCATCCAGTGAACTGAGTTAGCAGCCAAAAAAAACCCATCTATCAACCACTTAAACCTTATTCATGATGTAAGTTTCAGCCCAGTTGGAAAATGCCAATTAGCAGAAAAACATGCTTTCTGAAGTATTTTCAGAAAATTGAAAATCTTAGAGTAGTGAAATACATGGACGGTCTTTGTGCCAAAACCTGAAAAGTTGCACAATTGGTTCAGCCAATTGGCCTCTATCAAAATAGATGGTCTGGACAGCTACACCATCTTTACACATGGTATAAATAAACAGGCCTGTTTAGAGAGGGGAAATTGGAGGGATGAATAAACATAATTTCACCATTTTCTGTTCTTGTTTTTAACTAATGCTCAACTTTCAGATTTACATCAACCTCAGTTCACAACCTACACCTTTGTCCAGCTCCATAGCCTCTATTCACCCTTCATTTTTCCCTGAACTTTTTCATACTGTTATCTGAAACTAACTATCCTACTTTTGTCCGATATCAGATCCCAGTTGAGGTATCTTTCTTCAAGAAATCTTCTATTCTGTCCTTTCAAAAATGCGTAAAATAGAACAAGAAGGTGAAAAAGATGAAGAAGAAAATTTCCCTTGTTGTTAAATTTTCTTTTTTCTCTCTTCCTTTGCCACATCTGGCTTGATTTTTTTTTTTTGATAAAGGTTACAAAATTTATATAAATAAGGAAGAATGTATAAACAGTAAAGAGAGGAGGCCAGCAGCTTCCCTAAGACAGGGAACTATTGCACCTCAAAAAAAAAAAAATAAACCTAAAAGATAAAAGATAGCCACGGTACACATCAACACACATTGCTTTTACACATCCCACCCACATAACAAAATTACATCCCAGCAATAGTACCCCAATTTCTGAAAAAGTCCACTGTCAAAAAATCTTTGAACTTAGGAAGAATTCCAACCCACGCTGCTGTAGTAACCAAAATTGAATCCACGAGATGACTCGGACATCTCCATGATTCTTCAAAAATTCTCCTATTTCGTTCACCGCAGATCTCCCAATAGTGCAAAGAAAGAGGACCCGATACATAATCCGACCTTTCTTTCCCAACACATTGAAACACCATTGATCAAGAAGATCTCTCACATGATTTGGAGGAGCCCATATCACATCAATAGCCTTGACAAAGAAGCCCCAAATCTTCAAGGCAAAACTGCAAGACAAAAAAAGGCGATCCACTGATTCCACATTATGTAAACACATCACACAAACCTGATTAGATAAGATAAGGCCATAAACTTTCTTCTCTTTTGAAGATTATCAATGGTATTAATGTGATTCAAAAAGACAGTCCAAACAAAAGCTTTTACTTTAGATGGGACCTTTGAACTCCACAAACGATGGAAAGAAGAAGAAAACCCATTGTTAGAACAATCACCCCCAAGCATACCAATAAAAGATTTACATGAGAAATTGCTTGAAGGATCTGGACACCAAACACGGGAATCAGAAGACGATTCAACAATAATCACATTCTTATGAAGATCAAACAAAATGGCCAATTCATCGATATCGGCCGACCTAGGATCCCGACGGATTAGGAGGTTCCAAGAAAGACCCGACAAAGACCAACTAAGGACCTCAGCAATAGTGGCCTCCTTACAATAAACAAGCCTAAAAATTCTTGGAAAATGAAGATCCAAAGAGGACTCTCTCCACCACAAATTTGACCAAAACCGAATAGACTCCCCTGAACCCACTGAAAACCCAACATTGCTAAAGAAAGAAGGAAATAATGCTATAATACTCTTCCAGACATTATTCGATTTAATACGAGCCAAAGGATTAACGTCCCAACCATTTGCATGAGTACCATACTTACTTGCAATGATAGAACGCCATAGAGCCTTTTTTTGGGTACTAAATCTCCATAGCCATTTCCCCAAAAGAGCTTGATTCCGCTTGCGAAGATTGCCCAAATTAATGTCACCTCTATCATTTTCCTTACAAACAATCTCCCATCTAACTAAATGATCCTTTTACCCCCACCACCCTCCCACAAAAAATCTCTCTGAAGTATCTCCATCTTATTTATTACACTCATGGGAGCTTGATACAAAGACATTAAATAAGTTGGCAAACTCCGAAGGGAGGACTGAAAAAGAGTGATACGACCCCCAAAAGATAGATAATTTCTTTTCCAGCCTACCAACCTTTTCTCCATTTTTTCCAAAACTAGAGTCCAAAATTGCAATTTATTATGGTTATCATCCAAAGGCATTCCCAAATATTTCATTGGCTATTTTCCTGCCTCACACCCCACAAAATTACATAATCCAAAATCTGATCCTCCCCAACATTAATCCCAAACAAACTACTTTTTCCGTGTTCGCTCTCAGACCCGAAATCATCTCAAAACACTTAAGGATACAGCTAGTCCAAAAAACATTTTCCTTAGAAGCTTGCAGGAAGAAAACCATATCATCAGCAAATTGAAAAAGTGACACTGAAATTCCATCTTTCCCAATCTTAAAACCATGTATTCTCCCTTTAGCTTCTGCCATTTTAAAAAACTGACTCAAAACATCACTAACTAATGTAAACAGAAGAGGAGAAAATGGACCCCCCTGTCTAATCCCCCGTGAAGCCGGAAAAAATCCAACAATCCCTCCATTAAGACAAAAAGAAAAATGAACATTTCTAATACTTCCCCCAATCCATTTACACTATCTATCCGGGAACCCTTTCCATCTAAGAACTGTATCCATTTACACATCTGGCTTGAATTCATCTATAAATTAAAGCAGTGTTTATAACCTTGCCAGACATGAATAAGCAGGTCTTGTCCTGATAACACTGATTTGAAGTTGTGTATGAGGCTCATTCCTATAGGGCCCTCTTACATTCTAAGTTGGCAGTTTGGCCTGAAACAAAGGAAGTAAAAAAAAATGGCCAAATCCTTCAAATGGAGTATGCCAGAAAATTGGTGTCCTTATATTATACATTCTCTTCTACCATGGAATCCTTTCACGGAAAGAAAGGATAAGAAAAGTGAAATTCTTGAAGAAAGGTACCACGTCAGAATTTCACTATTTTTTTGTTTCCACTTCACATTTTATACCACTTTTCTACTGTGCATTTGGGTTTTCCCATGGTGGTAAATCTGGCTAAAGGCATTTTAGAGTCTGCAAAGGAGCCATGGCATATCCTCTTTCATGTAGGATTTTCTGTTTCAAATTATTTCCACTTTCTTGTGTGGTTTCTGGTCTTTCAATTTTTTTATTTTCTTTTGTTATCTGTCACACGAAAGCAGCATCATGGAAGCTGAACAATTAAAGTTCTGACGATAACAGGAACCTAGCACAAATTATTTTTCTGCGTATCTACAATTAGAGTTCTGACGATAACAGGAACCTAGCACAAATTATTTTTCTGCGTATCTCTTTCCAATGCAAGGTATCCATAACAGTTCATGATCATTTGATCTGGTCTATTTTAGGAAGCAGAAGGATCTGATTATACTTGGGTGCTCAATGACTATACCTCAAGCTAGAAATGTTCGGCTCCCACTAATGAACCTTGTTAGACTTAAAGGAGCACCTATATTGCAGCAACTACATTTGGAGGAGCAGCTTCTTCGGAACTCTTCGGATAATTGGTGCATCATTAATGATGGAACAAATACTCCTACAGTTGTCATGGGGATTTCTGGGTATGATTAGTTCTTCTGGCATGGTTTTCAACGTTCAAGAAATTTCATTCGAGTAATGACTGCAAATTTGCTATTTAAAAGTGAGAGTGATCTTCTTGCTCAAGTGAGAGGCTTACTTGAGTTTGTGTTGGTCCACTTGCTTTAACTAAGCAGATATTGATTGTTACAAGGTGAAACATGATTATGATTTAGTGAGCAGATCATCTCCTTTTATTGAACTAGTGACTACTTTTTTCTTCTAATTTCTTGACCCAATAATTTTTGAGTTTCTGAATCAGATTTTCTTTTTTTTGATACTAAACGAAAGGGATTATATATATATATATATATATATATATATAAATCTGAGTCAGAAACTCTGAAATCATTAAGTTGAGAAATTAGAAGAAAAACTATGAATGAATATAGGAAGCTATGAGTTTAACATATTAATAAACATAGGAAATTATTATCACTTTAGAAGAAAGGACTTATGACATGCTATCAATCCAAAAAAGAAAAAATTTTGTTGTTACATTTTTCTTTGGGAAACAAATCCCATGACTTGGCCAAGTTCAACTTGGATGAATCATTGAAGCATGTAAGAAGTTCACTTAGTATCAAATTCTGCTCATTTTCTAGTAGCTACTTTTATGCCTTTTTAGGGCTTGAAAATGACATGAGTTGGCTGAAGCGTAATTCAATTCCCAGAATTTTCCAACCTTTGTTTATATTTTTAGTCATCGGTCCATCAGTTGAATTATATATGTTGGATATATTAATGAGGCTCTTATTATTCCTTTATATAGGAAACCTTCCGAACTTCTTGAACCTGAATCCGTATTGCAAGATCAGGTTCCTGTCATCAAAAGGTTTAGTGGGGGAGGTACTGTTATCGTTGATCAAGGGACAATTTTCATTACTTATATATGCAACAAGGATGCTGTTCCTGGCTTGCAACCATATCCTCGTCCCATCATGTCTTGGAGCAGTCTATTATACAATGAAGTGTTCCGAGGGATTGGTGACTTCCATCTCCGTGAGAACGGTACTAAGACTGAACTTTGAATTAAGATTAAATGTATTTTCCTGTATAACCTGATCAAGGAAATAGTATGCTATTTTTTTACCTACAATCACCCATACATTTTTGTTTTTGACACCTCAAATCTTATTGCTTCTTATCAATTTTAAATGGTGTTATTCATAAGGTTCTGCTATCTTAGGTATGTAATATCATCTTCTTTTTCTCTACTTGTATTGGTTCATAAAGGCATGCAAAAGCCTGCAATAAAAAAATAATAATTGTAAGGAACCTTATGCATGGTTATATCCATACTCTTTGTTGAGAGCCTCCTCCTGATTGAAGGTGATTATTTCTGTGGTTAGATCTGATTGTATTAATTTTTTTTTCCTTCATACTCTTGGGAGTATGATTGATCAGATTTTTGGTTGTGTTGTTGGTTGTTCATTTCATGCAAATTATTCAAATAGAAATACTGTGAGAGGATAGAACAAAATACAGAATACAAATTCTTCAAAATATAGGGTTATCAATGATATAATTCCAAAAGTAAAATAAAACAGGGAAGGATGATTTTGCCATCACAAGGATGCATCTTCTATGAGCATTGTGATGATATTTCATTTTTCCATCTGCCTGGCAGTCAACCTCATGGATCTGTTCTGGGCATTTTCTTCATACTCCAACATGGAATCCATCTGCTGGATCTGTTTTTTTTTTTTTTTTAGAAGCCCTTTTCTGAGAAAGAAGAATATGAACTAAATAAAAGGAATGTAATTGTAATGAAAGGAAAAAAAAAAAAGGAAATCTTGGTTATATATATTCGTAGAGAGATATTTCTTATTACTTGTTGTATTTTCTCGAGCTCTTACTGGGAAGTTGGGCCATTAACCTGACTTTTTAAGGGATTTGCTTCCATTTTTCTTTCCCTTGATAATTGATATGCAGTTATTATTTTCAATTGTAATCGGACTTGGGATTTGAGATCTCATCCTTGTGTAGGTATGACTTCTAAATGACTGTTGAATCTGTTTTATGGTTGCTTAAGTGGATGAATATGATATATGTAATTCTAATGAAACAGATAAAACATGCTCTAACAGGATTCCTGTTGCCATCTGGTTCTAGATTATGTGTTCGGTAATCACAAGTTTGGTGGAAATGCGCAATCAATAACCAAAAACCGATGGATACACCATACATCTTTTTTATGGGACTATGAAGATAGAAACATGGCCTACCTGAAAATACCCATACGAGCTCCTGATTATCGATTGGTAAATTTTTATATCTCCATTTGATCTGCTAATGTTTTAAGTTTCTTCTCTCTCTCTCTCTCTCTCTCTCTCTCTCTCTCTCTCTCTCTCTCTCTCTCTCTCCCTGTTATTATCATCAATTTCATCATTTTAATATGTTGCCTATTGTCAACTGCTATCGAAGATGTTTTATTATTGAATAATCATAATGTGTTACTTTATTAAAAAAAAAAAATCATAATGAGGTAGAGTTGATATTTTCTGTGCTTGCCATGTGATATCCTACTAATCTGTATCGGTGTTCCGAACCAAGCCTTGGAATTGATCCTGCCCCCTACCACCCCCCACCAAATTCCACGTCTTGTGGAGGCAAGTGTTGGAATTGAAATTAGAACTCATATTCCATTGAACCCATTAATTTACCTTCTCAAATTACAAGATAAGAGGTGTTAGCAGGAATTTTCTACTGCTATCTCCATCTGTCACCACCGCCAACATCTTGCCATCACCACCACCACCTCTCCACATCCATCATTGTCAACACCATAGCCACCACCATTTTCAGCACCCATATTTCCTCGGCAGTTCTGGTTCCCTGAATGAATTGGAATTCGGTTACTTGTTCAAAGAATTCCAGCTCTGCAAATCCCTATTTCGAGGGAATCGGAAATTTGTACTGAAATTTCCAAACCCAATTCCGG
>JAUPMG010000002.1:12148619-12161716 GCA_031762675.1 Pachysandra terminalis | reverse complement strand
TTCCGGCATCGTACCACTTAGGGACGTTAATGATTCCGATATTAGTGAAGACCTCAGGCAATAGCATCCCGGAGACACCCAACATGGCCCAACGCCCATTCACAAGCTCCGCCTGGATATACCATTTCAGATTCTCGGGGTCCTCGGCTAGTCCTAGAGGGTCGAACCCATTGTCGCCGGGGAGACTACAATTGATACCCGTAGAATTAAATTGTTAGGAAAAACAATTAAACTTCTTTGGATGGTGAAGATGAATTTCTAGTTGTAGTGAATTACCTTCCGTCGAGATAGCCCGGCGAGGTGAGTCCTGGTAACCATTCGCCTTTTTTGGCCTCCGCTTTGAAAGAATTGGAGGAAGATGAAGTTGGTGTTTTAATGGAGAATTCTCTAGTGAGTTTACCAGAAGAGCCTGTGAGGAACCTCGACTTCGAGGTACATGGCCGGAATATGGCAAGGGAAGCCTGTGTAGTGACCGCAGCCATCTTTCTTTCCGGCCAAAGTCCCGGAATTCAGGCAAGGTTGTGGTAGTATGGGCTAAGAGGGTATGTAATGCATGCTTTTTGTATTTCATTTGGACGGTATTCTTGTGGTCGGAAATTCAGGAGGGAAAGAGACGGTTGGAATGAATGGGATTTGGGATTCCAACGGTCGAGATTTGTTGTGTGGTTGGAGTGACCAATGGGACCTCTTGTTCCTTATCCTTATCCGCTTGCCATATCCACAAAATCTATATCTTTGTTGCTGTTGGTCAAAGGTAGCCATCTTGGCAGATTCTTTTGGAACAGATCTTCAGTCCATCCAATTAGTGTCTGACAATTGCATGGCTGAGATTTGCTCTTGACAAAAGATATCGGTTTTTTACCTGAGCAACAGTAAAGCTTCAGCTTAGGGGTGTCAATTGGCTTGGTTTAAACCGAAAGCCGAAAGAACCAAACCGAAAAAAGTTGGTTTGGTTTGATTATTTTTCCATTTTGATTTGGTTATGGTTTGAAAAATGAAAAACCGAATTATTTTGGTTTGGTTAAGGTTAAGATTTCAATTAAACCAAAAAAACCAATCCAAACTTAAATAAATATATGTAAACCGAACAAAACCGAACTAGATCAATATGTGTGTATGTGTATTTAGTACATAAAATAGAATTAATTTTATCAAATCAAACCAAACCGAATCAAAAAACTTGTGATTTTCAGTTTAGGTCACCGTAGTTTGGTTTGTTTTTTTATATATTGGTTTTTATTTTAATTCAGTTTGGATTCTAGTTTAGTTCACATTATTTCGGTTTGATTTTGGTTTGGTCACTAAACTGAAACAAATCGACTGAATTATACCCCTAAAAGAGCAGGATTCTTGCGTCGCAGAAAGCGTGAGATCTCTGATTCGAATCTATGAGCTTAAATGATTTTTTTTTTCATAAACAATGAGCTTAAATGATACTTGTGGCTTGTGGGTAGTTGCAGGTATCTCAGCCATACTAAGTATGGCTTGGGTTAAAAAAAATAAAAGCTGGACCAGTCTAATGATTCTCCAAAAGTAATCCATGGGCTTGCACCTGGGCTCATTATCCATGGACTTGCACCTAAAAGAGCCCTATTTGTGTACGGATCTGGGCTAACATTGTTAAACACCAATTACTCCAAAAGCTCAAACTGTAAGAGAAAGGCACAAAAATGTATATATATGGTTCAACCCTCCTGCTCGTGCGAGCTCCACACGGGAACAAGACAATCCGTGGGAGGACACAGAGGCAAACACACACCAGACACACACAGAGGAATAGCACATCTGTGAGAATAAATACACAAATATATAGGCCCCCGGAATTTAATCACTTGACCTCCTGATTTGATACCACACCAATTACTCTAAAAGCTCAAGCTGTTAGAAAAAGGCACAACAATATACATCCAATGGTTTAATAAACTTGGACTGACCGACTCCCTGCTGCCAAGCCAATCAACAAAATGCATGCATGACACAACCAATCTATGATTAACAGTCATACATAATGGAATACAAACCAATCATTCAATGAATCCCACCAAACTGCTCCTGTTAAGGTACAGTCTCTTCTTGTTCCATGAATTATAGCATCAAACCGATTTGGAGTGATGAGCCTAGTTTGGCTGGGGCTGCAATAATAAGCATATCTCTATCTCCTTGTCAGAGATGACAAGTCTTTTTCTACAATTCTAGGGGAAAATGAATCTGAAATTTTTGTCCAAATCCCACAATAGAGAAGCCATTTGCTTTTTATTCAAGATTTATAGTTTTACATCAGAATCTGAATGACAAAAAGGAACACGAGAAATCTTGAATATAAAGAAGAAAGAGAATAAAAAAAAAAATTCTTGAAGCCATTGAAAGGAGGTCATCATACATGTGACATTTCCTTGGCAGATTCTTTCATTAAAGTTCATGTTTTGATTGGAAAAAAAGGTGCAATTTATTGAAGAGAGAACAGAAAGTTGAGAAGCAGAGGAAATCAGAAAGAAAACAGGGGGAGTAGTTCCATTAAAGGCTTCTGTTTGAACGTTTTCAGTGTGGTTGTAGCTACTTCAAGGATAGTCCCATGTTAAGTTGGATCAAAATACTAAGCTCTCTCTCTCTCTCTCTCTCTCTCTCTCTCTCTCTCTTTTGGGATCAAACTACTAATCTTTCTCTCTTTCTTGGGCCCCACTGCTTAGGATTGTGTGCACAAATGTGAAGGTGGTGGCCCCATTCAAATATTGGAAAAGACAGTGTACTGTATTTTATTTCAATATTGAGGATGAAGAGAAAGGATCCCCCATTACTAAACCTTGCAATATCCTATCACCTCACAAATTGTAATTAAAGACATTTTAAAGATGAAAATCCACACAAAGATTACAACATAAACACCAACTAGAGAAAAAAGTGTCTCTATCTTCACTACTAGTGATGACATTCAAGATTTCCATTTTACAATCACATATAGTTCAAAATATATCCAAGGCCACATCTATACTTAACACACACATATATGTGTATGCTTTTCAAGGAAAAAAGTTCTACCCATATTTTAATGGAGGGTGGTACAAGTCCACCTCTGCCTAGTTCTTTATCAAACACAACAGGACAGCACCTCTCTCTCTCTCTCTCTCTCTAAAGAACAGAAAACCCACATATACAATCAAGTAAAAATGATAAGGGCTATTTTTAAAATAGAGCCCCTTCACATTAAGGGCACTGACCCATATATACTCTTCTAACCTATCCCTTACAGGTGTACAGCTAAATATAGAAGAAGAGTGATGACTATAGTACTAGGACTAGGGGATGGTCGCTAGCGAAAGAACTGCCTTCCACTAAAGGTCTGTCCAAAGGACCAGCTACTAGGGGCAACATTGTAGGACACCACACTGCGCCCATCACCAGTGGTGACCTTGAAAGAGAGGCTTTGTCCGTCAAGGTAGGTGTTGCTCTGCCAGTTTTGGCCCCAGTTCCTTGACATTGGTTGCCAACGAGTCCTTGAACCTTTAATGGAAACAGCATGTACATCACCAGCACCACCAACATTGGTTATGAGGACTAGGTTGAAGTAGGAATGGCCATTGATGGTGAACCTAATGCCTCCTCTCTTCCTGCATGGTACCCTGCAATACCCATTAAAAGAAAATAAGAACCTTAGAACCCCATTAAAGGAAAACAAGAACCTTAGAACCCCATAAAAGAAAAAGAAAAAAAAAACAATCACCAATAGAGAGAAAATACCACCCAAAGGTCCCAAGTCCATAACGAAAAAAGATCAAAAAAAAAAAAGGAGAGGTCATATCTAAGTTAAAGAGCAATGCAAAAGGGATTTTTGATGGATAAAAGAGAAAATATTTTAAGGGTCATACGTTAATGAGTTGGGTGTGCTTTCCATTAGTGCAGGGCCATCTTTGCTAAGGAGGATGACATGCAGCTAGGCCAGTAAAATCTATATAGTGTTCAACCATTACTAGAATTACATTATTTTTGACTTGGTGCAGGTTCCATTTTATGGAGCAGCTCAACAGGAGCAACTGTCGCTTCATTTACACTTGGTGAACTACTTCACCCAATAAAGAATTTAGGAACTACTTCCCCATCTGGTTCAGATCTTCAAGGCTTCAAGCTTTGATCATGGAGATTGTTGTTACCTTTTCCATGATGGTCATCACCTCTGCTGTCGCTACTGATACTAAAGTCGATATCCATTTCATAACATTTTTATTTCTTTTTTTACTCTTTTTTTTTTTTATTTTCTTACTGAAACTAATATCATTTTCCTCCACAAAACCCACAGATAGGAGAGCAAGCAGGGATTGCAGTGGGCTCTTCTGTATGCATAACATCCATCTCAGCACGGCCTCGTTTTTGGGGTGGGTACATGTCTTAGGGTGGGCCCATGTAAGAACGATGACCTGAACCTTTTAAAACCGTAAGATCTTTAACCGGCTTCTACGTGTTACCGGTTAAAGATGTGGGCCCCTAGGACACGTGTCGGTATTGGGGGGTTGAGGGATTGAGAATAAGAGTATGAGACTAGTACAAAACAGAGGATCCCAGAAAAAAAGGAGGAAAAAAAAAAAAAAAGGATAAATCCTCATTATTATACCTTCTGTAAGCAACAGGAACAATCCCAGCTTTGTATTGAGCAATGTGTTGGAAGACAGGCTGAGAAAGATCAAAGTGGTGTTGGGGAGGGTCACACCAGCCTCCTGGTGGGCAGAAATTGGTGGCTGTAACCACAATGGCACCTGGGAGACACCACCTTCTGTCGTTCACACACACAATCTCAAAACAAGCCCCACAGCTCAAGCCATTGTTGAACATGGCTGTGCTCAAAGCTGCTGTATTTGTCCCATAACCCTGGCTGTATAGGTTTCCATACCCACAAGCCCCACCTGCAAAAAAAAAAAAAATTAGTTCATGTCAGATGGATTAGATGGATCTTCTCTGAAATGAAGATAAACCCTTTAAGGCATTCAATTTTTGGTTCATACCCATTGTCCCAGAAGCATCACCTCCTCCATAGAAGGTGGCATGAGCATTAACCCACCCACCACCATAACCATCTGCAGAGGAAAACATTGAAAGAAAACCCAGAAACAGAAACCCAAGAAAAGCCATTTTTCCTGCAAATGTGAGAAGGGGTTTGTGAGGAAATGGAAAGGGGATGATGAGGAATAAATAGGCGTTTAAGGGGACAGATTGAGAGAGGGGCTTTTCAGCTAAGTCTCAACTAACTGACACTCCCAAGTTCCAACTGTTGGGGCCAAAAACAGCCAAGTGAAAGTGGTATTGAAATAGTGAATCCTAGACTGATTTTTTGGTTTTGAAAGGCAGTTTTGTGGATTGAAAGTTGAAACCGCGTGGTTTTGGATCTCTCTCTCGTGTGGGAAATCCTCAGAATCCAAGTGGGTCAGACTGGCTTTTTTGCTCTGTGGTTGTAAACCTGTCAAGCCCACATGCAAGCAAGAAGCAACGGCCATTTGCCGCGAATACCCTTCAGGGCTTTTACTCTTTTCGGTTTACTTTCTTTTTTTCCTGATGTTCTTTTTCCCCCTTAGGCTTAACCCTTGCTCTTTTACTAGTTATATATTATTTAAGCTAAATACAGCTTATATGAGTATATGTATGTATGCATGTTTACTATAATTTGTTTGCTTTATGATTGTGAACTAAGCTTTTTCATTGATAATGCGGAGATAGAAGATCCCACCTAGATTATTGGTAAAGTCTTGGGATCAAGTCTCGCCTTCATCAAACAAAGAGAAGTTAGAGCTTGGATCGTCTGCATCAAAAATCATTCACTGGTGCAAGCACCGGAGAAGTGATCGGTGCATTCTTTTTAAAAGAAATTAACTTTCAAAATTTAATGCACCAATGACACCTCCGGGTGGACGATTTTCGGCTACACTCCTCTCAAGAAGATAATGTGAAGAGAGATTTAGAGTAATAAAAATCTATGGACATTAAGCTTAAGATGGTTACTAAAAGGACATACAGGAACTTCTTCTTTTCTTGTGCTATTGAGAAGCTTCTACTTTTCATTTGTAGCAGTTACTAGGATTTGGGAGTTAGTGAAATCTGAAAGGAATTTAATAGGAAACATTTTTTTTTATTTGAAATATAGAAGGGAATCTTGCAAAAGAGTTCTAAACCAATGTAATCTAATTTCACAGAAAAAAAAAAAACTAACAGTAAAGTTTCAAATGGGTTGTATTGTTCCTCAGGTGGCTATGAGTATCTGAAAAAAAAAAATTAAGGCAAGGTTTGCCTTGTGTTGTAATGAAAAGAAATTCAAAAAATATGGTAGATTAGCAATATGCCATTTAGATCTTGAAAGTGATTTGAAGTGTTTTAACGGCTAACACGTCGTAAGTCAAGATGCCATTTGTTTTGCCTTTTCTTTTCAAAACTAATTTGGATTCTCTTTCTTGTGTTGGTATCTTTTCTCATGGACTCTCAATAAAAACAAAACAACCAGAAGAAATCAAGGATCCACACAAACATAGCTGGAATTCACATTCCTTATTTCATCTCCTTGATAAGTAACTTTCAAACTTCAAGTGAAAGAGAATTGATAGGAGACTCCTTGCTCAATTTACTGATATGCTTCAATGGCTTCATTGCTGAGATAAAGGAATGGCAAAATTTTATTGTCTGATGAGGGTATTTTAGTCAACAAATAAATTTGAAGTAAAATTGCTAGATAGTGATATTCTTGTCATTACTGGTAACAGTTGAATTCTTTGTCTTCAACTGCTAATAATTCCTTTCCTTTTTTTATTAAGGATTCACTGTTACATGGATCTTTCTCTCACAGTTAAAAAGTCAAAATAAATTATCTTTAGAAGTGTAGTGAACTAACAATTTCACTAATGAAAATTACAGTTCCTTGGAGAATCCTAAGTTTCAGAGTAATTTAAAATTCTGACTTTTTTTTCTTCTTTCTTTTTTTCGGTGCTAAATGCAGATTGAGCTCATGATCGACGTCTAATCCAAGTGCAAACATTGACAAATGAATTTAAAAGCTTGTCTTCTCTCTAAATTATGATTTCGTTATTGTTTTATCATTTTTCCCATACTTTTTACATAATTGGATTATTTCCTTAGATGTCGATTTTTTTGCATAATTTCACTCCTGCTTTTTTCTCCTACGTCGAATTTTTTTTTTTTTTTTTGCAACATCCCTTTTGAATTATTGTTTCATTACTTTTTTCTACATGAGATTTTTTATGTTTATTCTTTTCCATCATTGAATTATTTCCTTCCAAATTTTGTTAATTTTTTTTTTGCATAATTTTTTTTTTTTCCACATGAATTTTTTTTATCTAATATTATTATTATTATTATCATCATCATCATTATATATATATACACATATTTTAGTGACCAATTTGGGTTTAAAGTGCTAATCATGTCCTAAATTATAAAGATTATTATGGGATTTAAAGCAAGAGAGAATATCCCAAATAGGATTTCACCATGTTGACTAGTTTATGGATAGAAGATCCAAATAACTTTTAGCCAAAGCAGCTTTCATGGGCAGATGACTTTTCTGACAGAGAGAATAAAGTTTTACAAGAAAACAAGGCAATGTTACCAATCACCAAGAACTTTGATTCTTGATATGATAGGAACCCGTGATCAATGGAAGCCTTGCCTAGAAAAGAGAGAGATCTGTATCTTTGAATGGATTGGGTTGGTCTTCTTTCTGCCTTCAGTCTGTTAAACTAACTATAACCTTTCTGAAACCTTTTTAACTACCCAATTGGATTTGATAAAAGATGTATAATTAATCTTGAAGCTTGTCTGTAAGTTGGATCATATTGAGATTTTTTTTTTTGGTGGGATAGGAGATGATTACTATGGTGAAAACCTTTTATTATGGCAATGATAAACCTTTTGATTTGGGAAGTTTTGATGCAATTAAAAATAGATACGGCGCCGACACCAGTGCTGCTAAAAAGGTTCTCATAGATCCTCTCTGTCTTAAAAGCTTAAGATGACAATGGAAAAGGTTCTTCTCATCATGGATCTTCTGATTTAAATTTTCAGTTGCTGATATAAAGTTGATGTTCTTAAGGAGTCTTCTTGATTTCATTTTAAGTTTGTTCTGTAAAAGCTAAATTCACTGACACAAACACAAAGTATCAGATCAAATTCACAGTTCCAACATGTATTGTCTTGCACTTTACATGGTTTTACTAAATCTCTTAATATCCTAAATGAAATAATTAATTGGTTTATTTAAGAAATGTCTATATATATATTTGTTTTTTAATCAGCCTTTTTCTAGGTATTTATGAGAATTGAGAGGGGATAAGAAACTTGACTAGTCTATTTGTTTGGACCATGAGAAAATTTGATTTAAGATAATGGGATACAGAAATAAGATTGGATTAGGTTGAGGTGACCCAAGTAAGGGACACCAAGACCTCATATACATTGCTGGTGTCTCTTAGTGTCACTCATCCCCTCCATATATCTGATATCTCAATCAGTTTTGGTTGCTTTTGAAATGAATCTTTCATTAAATTTAGAAAAGAAAAAAGGGGGAAGTTCCATTAATAAGCCTTGAAATGAGATTTCATGGAAGCAGCCCTCAAGGTTTCCTCTCTTAATCTTATACTAAACAGGTCTGTGAGTCGATATTAACTTCATAAAACTAAAAGAATTTCTCTCCTCCAAGGTTAAATGATGAGAAAATAAATTATATTTTCTTTTGTTGCTAACAAGGTAGGGTATACAATATAAAGGTGACAACCATCTAAAATAGGAAGCACAGTAAAGGCTCTAGAAATGAAGGCTATTGACTTCTATCGACAAATGCATAAGCATGACATGGGAGAGGTTTAAGAGAAGGGATATTGGCCTTTCGTTTCATTAATTGAATCCAGCTTTACACCACACACACACACATAATAATAATAATAAATAAATAAATAAATAATTGAAGAAAAAACCTTTTGTCTCAGATGATAAGATGTGAATTATACAGAAATAGCTAAAAGGTCCTAACATGTTTGAGCACCCTGGGAGGGTTAAATTGGTATAAAATTTTGATTTCGAGACTAAAGACATTGCATTACTTAGGTTAGGTTAGGTTGGTTGATGGGAGTGAAGCAAGAATCCAACCCCACAAAAGCACTGGGTGATCACATGGCTACATGAGCCAAGTTAATCTAGAATAGCATTATAGTACATAACATGTAGACCACAATACGTTTAGGTTTCTGTTTCCCTTGGCATTGAGTTTTCAATTCAAGGGAAAACAGATTTGGATCATTGGGTGAGGGAAGCTATCAAGTTGGTTGGGAGCATCTACAAGGTTCCATTTGCTGCTTTTTACCCATGTGAGTAGGTATCCCAATTTGAGCTAGCTACCACTTTCATATTTGAAACCAATATTTCCAGTCTCATACTGATCATGATAAGGGTATCACTAACTATGCCATCTTAGGGCATACATAGAGCATCAATCCAGAAAAAAGGTATCTTACTACCTCAATGGTCTCCTTAGCTGGTTAATTGTGTTGGGCCAAATGCATCAAAATTGGCTTATTACCTGTTCTGATGTTATGTTGTTGCATGCTTTCTCCTTAACCATCAATGTCTCTCTCTCTCTCTCCATGAAAGATGGCTACTAAGTTAGGCTTCGTTTGAGTGTCATTCTGGATTAGGAACTCATTGCATGAACTAGTTTACTAAACTCATTAAAGGAACTCATTTTGAAGATTTATTGATTGCATTTGGTTAGCATGTTACAAAATGAGTTCAAACGTAAAATAGATGTTTGGTTAATATTTACTAGAATGAGTTTTAGCAAACAAAATCATTTTTTTTTCTTTTTAACTACAATTATTTTTATAATTGGCAAAAATTAGGCATTTCATGGTGGGGGTGGTGGTGGTGGTTGTGGTTGTGGTTGTGGTTGTGGTAGTGTGAGGGGGTTCTCTTGGTATTTACAAATTTGCCATCAAAATACAAAACTCATTTTAAAAATTTAGAACGAGGGTTGGAGGTGATTCGAAAGTCAAATGTATTTTCCAAAACTCATTTTGCCTTGGCTAACCAAACGATGGAACTCATTCCAAGCCATGGAATGAGTTCCGAAAATGGGAGCGAAACAAGGCCTTATTGATTGCGAGAAGTGTTTACTAGCAAAGCCATGTCACCCAAGGTTTAAAGGATCGGTTCGATTCGGTCCGTCCTGATACCGACTAGACCGGTCCGATCCTAAGTCACGATAAAACAATTGTATTGTGAGGTTCTGGATCAAACCGGTATGGACCCATACCGGTTTGGTGACTGGTACAATCACTCACCCAAGGTTTAAAGGATCAGTTCGATCCAATATGTGCCGGGACCGGCCAAGACTGCTCTGATCTTAAACCATGATACACAATTGTATCATGAGGTTCTGGACCAGACTGGTATGGACCGGCCGATATGGTCCGATCCAGTGACCGGTACAACCGCTCACCTGAGGTTTAAATGATCGGTTCGTACCGGGACCGGCCAGGACCGCTCCGGGCTTAAGTCACGATACCCCAATTGTATCTTGAGATTCTGGACCAGACCGGTACAATCAGTATCAGTACGGACCGATCCTTTGACCAGTACAATCAGTCCAACATTTTATTTGTTTTTTTTTTTAATTTATGAGTAGGATGGTCTAGACTAGCATCGATCTAGATTGGTCTGGTATCGAGAGGTACTGCCGGTCAGGTGATTGGTACTGCCGGTCCGACAACCGGTATCACCAATCTAGTAACCGGTCTGGTCAGTCAATTTTTTATTTTTTTAATTTAAAATTTAGGTGGTCTTTGTTTGGTTAAAATGGACTTATGATGAGGAAGTAATGCTAGATGTTGACATCTGTTTTCTCAAATCAATCTCTGTGCCCACCGTCAAGGAGAGAGAACAACTGATAGATCGGTAATAATTGATATTAGAGCTGGCACCACGTTACGGGTTTGAATCAACGGTGGTGATATTTTTCACATTCCCGGTGCAGACAATCCCGGAGCGGGAAGCTGAAGCCCTGGTGATCTTACTTTTAACCAGATGTCTTTATCTTCCTTTGTGGCAAATTGAAGCAACATGACAAGGGTACAAATGCAGAGCACACTCTGCCTATGAACAATGAAAGATTTAAGAGTCACATCGTAATGTGCAGTTGTCTGGGCTACAGCTAACAGACCACATGAATTGTGGGGTAAGCCCTAAAAGACTAAAGAGGACATGGTCCCCCTAGACAGACCAAGAGCTGGGACAGTCCTTGGGATTCGATTTAATGAATGAAAGGGAAGGCCCGTGGGCTCTCTTCTTAAATGGAGAGGGTCTCATCCCCACAAGAATCACTATATTGGATTGGAAAATGGTTAAGGTTTCACAGTCGTGTGTGTAGTTATGCAAACCAGCCCCACAAATATCGTCGCTTAGATTATGTCGTTTAGAAAAATGGCTAAGGTTGGAGATCTTGCGAGTAGTGGTGCAAAAACCCCTTCATTGTAATACGTCTGCTTTTGTTTTGTAGTTAGAAGGCAATGTGAATCCCAAGCTCATGGAGTATGCTTATCAAGAAGAAATAAGTTGCAGTGTTAAAAGCCCTTGTTTTTAGAGAAAAAGGCTACAATGAAGAACTCTTTGTCCATTGTTTTGTGGAGACTCATGCTACCGAGGCATTGGGAAAGTACTGATATCCAACCATCGACTTCGCAGGTCGAGCTTGACGTTGAGCTCACGGAGGATGCAAGAGGGGAAAGCCCCCGGTCCAAAATTTCTTTTGTGGGTCGAAGGGTTGCAGGATGAAATAGTAATTTTTACATATTATTTTTAGTAATTTTCACATATTATTTTTGTTTAGCCATAACTATAAGGTATTTATCATACTTTTTGTGGCTGTTTTTGTAATACTTTTTCTAAGCTCGTGAAAATAGTAGAATCTGATGTGTATCTATGACGTAATCGAATTACATAAATCACTGTGTTTATGTGTGCTCGATTTGTGTTCTTCATTTCTCTTTATCTTTTTTACAAAATTTATGCGGCTCAAAAATAATGCCTATGTCTACGGATTCTCATCAGATACTAATATATTCAAAAACTCCGAAAAAGTAATACAAGAACAACGATCGAAAAGTATGATCAATACCTTATGATTAGGATTAATAAATCACAATGTAAAATTACTATTTTACCCTCGAATGCATCGAGGGCCCTTTCGATAGGCGGAGTCAAGGCTCAATGGCATTAGTCTCCACATAACAATATTCATCCTAAACTCTTATCTAGGAAAAACCATTTTAACCAATTTGGATTGGGTCTCAAGCAAGGTTTAAAGGATCGGTCCGATCGGGTTTGTATCGGGATCAGCTAGGACCAATCCGGTCCCAAGCCATGATACAATTGTATTGTGAGGTTTTGGACTAGACTGGCACAACCGGTATCGATCTGGACTAGCTAGTAAAACCGGTCTTACACTTCCATCTTTTTAACTTTATAAATTGGACGGTCCAAATCGGTATTGATATGAACCAATTTGGTACCAATTGATCCTGATTGGAATTGCTGGTTCAATAACAAGTCTGACTGATCCAAATATATATTTTTTTAATTTAAAATTTAACAGGCGGTCCACATTTTGTACCGGTCTAAACTGGGATCGGTTATGACCAATCTGGTCTAGTCCCCAATCTCGAGACTTTAAATATTGATCTCAAGTGGATTTCACCCACAAATTTCATACCCAAATGTGTTGCCATAGGACAACAAAGTTTAAAACTTTGTCGAATTTTCGGTTTCGGTTGTGTTGGACAAAATCCGAAATGACATTTTTTTCGGACTGAATTATTTCGCGAAATAAATGATCGAAATTTGGGCGAAATTTTTGTACTTTGCCCAAATTTATTTTGCCCGAAATGTACACTTTATCTTCGAAATTTTAGATCGAAATAAATCCTAAAATATAGTTAAAAGTAAAAAAAAAAAAAAAAGGTAAATTACATTCACATCCCTTTGAGTTTGGCATAATGGCAACAAGTACCCCTTAAACTTTGACCATCACAAACACCTCCCCTATAGTTTGAAAGTATGTT
>JAUPMG010000002.1:12122336-12137907 GCA_031762675.1 Pachysandra terminalis | reverse complement strand
TTTATTGACTAACTTTATTTTTTATATTTTAGAAGTTATTACTTAGTAGTTATTAAAAAAAGAAATAAAAAAAGAAAAAAATTGATTAAAATTAAGTATATATTAAATATTTTAAATAAAAAAAAGTGGATTTATTTTGGCAAAATAAGATGCTTTTATTTCATTTTATTAATTTAATCAAAAATTGTTTTCCAACGAAATTTCGCCGAAATATCCAAAATTTCGGATATTTCGGTTTCGTTTTGCTCCACGAAATCAATGAAAAAAACGAAATTTCAAACTATGGTTTAAACCAATTGACATCTCTACTGTTGCTGTGTCCTTTACAAATTAAAATGTATTCATGAGCTTTGGGCTGTATGGCCCACTTAGAAAATTGACCTGAGTTACATGAGCGTCACATGTGTCCTATGGGGCCCACCACATTAACTGGTCACATACCAAACCAGTTAATGTGGTGCCCCCCTAGGGTTCACCCTTTTCTTAGGTTTTACATGACAAGAGTATATTGGGGATCTTCATAATATCGTAGCCCTATCTTTATTATTCACCAGCAAGCTTAAGCTGAGCCTATTCACCTATTACGACATTTGCAAGCCCAACCCTCGGTCTTTTCTTTTTTTTTTTTTTTTTTTTTTTTTTTAAGCCTGGTCTATTGTTATTCATTAACAAGTCTGATCTTCGACCCCAACCCAAGTTGCTAAAAATTAGATATTGGGTTAATGTTCTTACAACCTGGCTCGAGCACTAACCCGGTAAAAATAATGGGTTGGGTCAAACTGATTCAGTGGGTTGGGTCAAACTGATTCACCCAGTGAATTAACTCAGATCAACTCATTGAATTGGTTCGCGATGTACTATAATATAAATATAATGGTATGGACGAAAAAAACAACCAATCAACCATAATTGAATAAAAAAATTATTACTATAGAATATTAAATGTCAAATAGAAATTATTCACGGTATACTAATAATCTAAAGCCTAAACACTAAATTAAAAAAAAGAATATATACCAATAGCCCAAGTACCCAACACAAATTATCATGAAACTAATCAATTAATGACCCATTGGATGATTGAGGATCTTCTGTGATCTGGATCACATGAAACTTCTTGTGAACCAGACTACAATCAGACATGTGTCCTAACAGGTAGAAGCTGATTAAATGGGCCCGAAGGGTTCACTTATTTCTTAGGATTTTAGAAATGGCAGGTGACCCTTCTTAATGGGGCCCACCTGTGGACACATGACAAATTTCTATGAGGATCAGACCATAGAAGATCCGCACCCCATTGGATATGTAAGACTTGTCTTGACTGCTAAGTTATCGGTTCAATCCGGGTATACAACTGAATACCTATTGAACTAGCCAGTCCGTTCAACTATTACTTATTTTTATTTTTTAAACACTGCTTTGGATTTAGGGATAATTTTTTGGGTTAAAGGGGTTGGTTTCAAAAGTCGACTCAATTCTATCAGGTTGCGTTTGGTTAGCGTCAAAGGAAAAAAGAAAGTGCACTTTTCTTTTTTCCTTTGACCGTTTGGTTAGCATGAAAAAGAAAATTTGGTGGGCCTCACTACTTTTTTAAGAAAAAGATGACATTTTTTCTCTCTCCTGTCAGATCCGTGCGATTTTGTATCGCAAGAAAACATTTTTTTTATCCTAAAATTACCTTTCCCAAAAACCCACATTTACATAATTGACATGTGTGTGTATATATATATATATATATATATATATAATTAAAAAAAAGTCTTATTAATTTAAAAAAATTAAAAAACTAAAAAAAGAGTTAGGTATTCTACATTAAAACCAAAAGAGGTGGGACTCATAAAAATTTATTATTATTATTTTTAAATTTAAATAAAATTTGATTGAGTGTAATTTTTTTGAAACTTAAAAATTAGAAATCAAACCAAAATCAAACCGAAGTTGGTTTGACACAGCATAACTATGGCTTATGATATTAGGGTAAAATTAGAAATTATGTAAGGATTCTTATGATTTTCTTGCTAACCAAACGCACAATTTTTAAGTGTGGTCGAGTATATTTGAACCTGTAAATGACTGATTTCCATTAAGAATCATGCAACTTTCTTGCAACATCCAAACAGCTTTAAGAAAATTATTTTCACTTTCTTTTTACAGTACTTTTACTTTTTTTTCACTTTGACATATTTTGACGGTAACCAAACGCAACAGGGATGAGCATGTGAGCTGCGCATGCTGGCTCGACACAAATTTTTTTGTGTCGAGTATGGCACGACTCGACTATTTTATCAAACCGCGTCATACCTTGATATGACCCAAATCGTACTGGATTAGGTCTGTTACCTCGATTATTCTATCAGATTATGCTGTGCCATGTCTAATTTTGGGGGCCAGACCCAGCTTGACATGGGATACGATTATTATTATTGTATCGGGCTGTACCACGCTGTGTGATGGGTCATGATCTCAGACCCGATCTGACCTATTGTATCGTGCCGTGTAATACTTAGGTATGATCCAATCGTGCCGGGCCGATTCAGTCCGTTTGTACATCCCTAATCAGTAGTTATTTTATTTATTTATTTTTCTCTTGGTAATATTGAAACGTCGGGTTGGTTCTTGCGAGGCAATTAGATATCAAATTGACCCGAAGGGAAGAGGTGGTTGCCAGTTCTCTGTGCGATAGACGATCCACACGACTATCATCTCTCGCACAAACCCTAAAAATCTTAGAAACAACAAACCTCCCTTTTACAATCTCTAAAAGGATTTCACACTTTTCACGATTTCAGATTATCCAACACCCTAGATTTTCTATCTGTATTCGCTGCTCAATCTCCCAATCACACCTGTATTTCGAAACCCTAACCCTAGATGTCTAGTTCCTCTGGGCAACCTCAGTTCCGGTACACGCAGACTCCTTCCAAGGTTCTTCACCTTCGTAATTTGCCATGGGAATGCACCGAAGAAGAGCTCGTGGAACTTTGCAAGCCCTTCGGCAAGATCGTCAATACCAAATGCAACGTTGGCGCTAATCGGAATCAGGCCTTCGTTGAATTTGTAAGTGCCGGCAATCTTTTATTTGTAATGATAAGTTTATAGTGTTCCACAAATTCATCGTAGTTCCATTCAATTTTTGGACGACAGAGGAAAATTTTCTTCAAATTCATCGGAGAAATTGATTTCTTTGTATAATATTCGGAACTCTTAACACTTTTGAGATTAAAACTCATTTTTAGGTGAGATGTCATCATCAGACTTAGATCATGGGTCGAATCGCACATATTTCTGAAAGACCTAGCAAATCAAATGCATGTATATGCATCGGTTTGATACATTCGGGTGGTTTTGATCATGCAATTCCGAGCCGGTTCATAATATCATTTTGTTGTATTTTGGCGCTTTCTTGGTTAGTGATTGCTATCCGGGTTTGTATTTTAAGGCATTTAGATGTACAATCAATTTATCATATTTACCAAGCAATGCGTATTTTTCCATTTTAACTGTTCTTATTGACGAGGAACAGGATTGGAATGGAGGATCAAGATTCTTGTTGCCGATCCCAACTAGTTGGGATAAGGCATATGATGATGATGATCTTACTGTCTATACAAAGCTGTGTCCTCATGGTTGATTTTCGATAGTGCAATTAACTATGAGTTTAAGTCCATGCTATGGTGTTGGCTACAAACTATCATACTTTAATTAAACCTGGACGAGACATCTAGTCAAAGCAGTCAGAGTGTCAACTGTGTTTTGTTGTCTCTTAGACAACCACGTATCTACTTTCAATTTATGTATGTAATATAAGTGGAGAAACAATAGTAAAAGTTAAGAATCAAGAGATTCTTGGAAGTAATCGATTTCGTTATCTAGGATCAATGATCTATAAAGAGGGGAATATTGATGAGGATGTTGCACATAGAACTAGAGATAGATTGTTTATTTGGAGAAGTGCTTTTAGATTGCTATGTGATTCACGTGTTCTACTCAAACTAAAAGGAGATTTTACAAGACGACCATCAAGCCTCTTAAGATGTATGGATCAGAATGTTGGGCAACAAAGAAGCAACATATGCATAGGATGAACGTTGCTTACATGAGGATGTTGAGCTGGAAGCGTGGGAAAGACTAGGAAAGATACGATGAGGAATGAACATAAGATAAGATAAAGGAAAGTAGGTTAAGTTTGGGCATGTAAAGCGAAGACCCAAGGAAGCAACTATGAGAATGTGTGAATGAGTGATTGTTGAGGGATCTAAGATTGGGAGAGGAAGACCAAAAAGAACTTGGATGAAATCGATTAGCAAGGATTTCGATACTTGTAATCTGACTGAAGATATTATTTTTGACGGATTGGGATGGAGGAACAGGCTTCTTGTTTCTGACCCGATAAGGCATTTTGTTGATGTTGAACTTATGTGTGTGTGTATCTATCGATCATAATTGATTATTGTGTATTTACATATGTCTATAAATATGGGGTGTGTATGGAGATTGTAAATTAACTAATACTTCTTTATTATATATAAGATTAATAACTGTAGAGTTTTAAGATATTTCTCAATTTTTTCATTATTGTTTTTTGGCATATTGATTCAAAAGGTTGGCTTCGCAGTTGAACTGTTTGATGTGTGACCCATCCCCTCTCCGGGATGATGATTAGTGTCTACGTTTTAAAAAAGCTGCTTCAAAGATGTTGAAGTGGTTGTGGGATTGAACTGGAATTGCAGTCATTTGTTTGGGAGATGAGAGAAGTATTCCTTTGTCTAAGACAGACTTTGAGGCTGCTGCTGCTTATGTTGATTATTATTATTAGTAATATGCTATTATTGGTGTTGGAGTTATGGTGGTTAATCTTGAATAGTGGAGCAAGAAATGTTTTGCTGGCCCCAACTAGTTGGGAAAAGGTATTATTGGTGATGAAGATGATTCTCTTTTGTCTGTCGGATAGGTCAGAATAATTTGACAGTAATGAAAGTCCAAACATGGCTTTGTTGTGCTTTTCTTGGTAAGAGAAGAATAAGCTAGCATGTGGCAAGGGCTTCTATGAATGAATGTCTGTTTTGAGAACTTTTTGTGTAAGTATATTCACTATTTGTTCACTTGAAATCAGTTTTTCATTGTATTACTAAGAAGTGAATTTTCGTTTGATGTTGCCTCTCTTCTTCTGTGCATATGTTAATTTATAGTATGGTAATCTCTCCTTTGCCCCTGTCCTTGGAGCATAACCAGCATGGATGATATACTTCTGTGGATTTTGTTTGCTTTTGTATGTTCATTGTTAGTGAACTTTGAATTTCTTAGTGGTAACAAGGGTTGCACTATTCCTTTTATTATATATCAAACCTAACTGTTACAGTTGGTTTGGTAATTAGGTTTCCTATATGTTATTATCTTTTGTGATGTTGTGGAACGTCTTAAAGGTGTTTTAAAATGGGTACATTCTTCCTTCCTTCAGCAGCATCTGTATCTTGACAGGAGGTAGTTCATTCTTTTGCAGGCAGACTTGAATCAGGCTATTTCAATGGTTTCATATTATGCTTCTTCTTCAGAGCCTGCACAAGTTCGAGGTAAAACAGTGTATATACAATATTCAAATAGACAAGAAATTGTTAACAACAAGAGTTCTGGAGATGTTGCTGGTAATGTATTGCTGGTGACTATTGAGGGTGTGGAGGCTGGTGATGTCAGTATAGATGTTATTCACTTGGTAAGTGCTTGATGATCAGAGAGGCCTTTGCAGATTTTTTCATCTCATTCTTGTCAAATTTAACAAACTCTTTTCTTCTCTGGCCGAGGAGAATGTAGAAAACAATGAAGTACGTATGAGAACTTGAAGTTTATATAAATTTCAGGCGGAGGGGGTTTACACTTTTATTTAAGTACTTGAAGTTTTAGTGTTTTAGTTGACATACTCTGCATGGATCAGCAGGTCCATGTTATCTGGGAGAACTCCTCGTTATCAGCATACTGCGTTGGGAGAAACATCACGTGTGTTTTGCTTGTCTCCTTGTCTCTTTCATTTGATCATTCTATTTTAAGTATTGTGCATATAGTGTCATACTAATGGTATTCATTCTATCTGCTCTTGATAAGCAATTCTTAATTCAAGTTGTATTAACTTGTCAACCTCAATACAGACTTTTGATTTTGATCAAACTAGGAAGCATTTTTGTACACGATTTAACTATATTTGTTCCTGCTTTAATTATTCTGCATTTTGGTTGTCACTCTTCTACAGTCATTAGCTATCCTTCTTCTTTTGGTGTCTTAAAATAGGATAATTGACAATTTGGTTGTTTTAATTTTCTATTTTATTTGGGAATCACATTCTGCTTATTTTATAGCAGTTTTTTCGGTTGCATTGGGGTTGATGGGCTCCTCGCGTAGAGACTTTTGTGGGAGACAATTTTGGAATATGTTTATGAGCATATGCTCCTTTTTAGCGTCTATGGTCAAGATTTTATTTGTAAATTAAGATATGTTGGTATGTCCTATTGTATACGTGGATATGTTTTCTGACTATTTTTTTTTAAATCGTTATGCTGTGCTGGTACTTAAATTGCATTTCAGGTGTTCTCTGCTTTTGGGTTTGTGCACAAAATTGCTACATTTGAAAAAGCTGCTGGTTTTCAGGTGAGATATCTCTAATTGAATATTTGTTAGATAGTTACTTTACACTTTAGGATAACCATGGATGTAATGTGACTGATGTGTTCCACTTAACATAAAAGCAAATAATGTATATGAAGGCTCTTTAGATTCACTATTATAAATGGAGTGGAATTTTGGACAACTAAGAAGCTGCACTTTAACAGCATGAGCATGGCAGAGATCTGAAATCTAAATGTTTGAGAACTAAGAAAATAATGTCAGGAGTGTACATATCCAAGAGCTTTTAGGAGTAGTCCCAAATATGATATAAAATAAAGAAAAAATGTTTTATATTATGAAATATATTTTTAATTTTATAATATTCATAAAAGACATTAAAAGCATGTAAAATGGAGTCCTATAGAGGGTACATGTGAGGGGTGAGATGATGCAAGTTGTAAGATTTAATTCGGCTAGCGGAGGACCAAAAGGACGTAGATGGCATCGATAATAAATAGGGTTATCAAGGAGCTGAGTTTGAGCTTAATAATTAGGTTCGCGAGCCCAGCTTGAGCTCAAATATTAGGCACACAAGCTGAATTTGAGTTGAAAAAAGCTCATTTCCTTTACGAACTTGAGCCAAGCTTTGGTCGGCTCGATTCAGTTAAATCTTGGCTCACTTATTTTATATTATGAAATATATTTTTAATTTTATAATATTCATAAAAGACATTAAAAGTTAAACAATATTATAAAGTTGCGATACAAATATTATAATTCGTATTTTATAACTCTTTTTTCTATCATGAAATATATTTATAATTTTGTATTATTTGTAAAAGACATTAAAAGTTAAACAATATTATAAAGTTTTGCAAACCAAAATATTATAATTCGTATAAAGTTTTGAAACTAAAATATTATAATTTGTATATTGCAACTCTTTTTAACATGATATGTCAAATTCACGGACTTGTAGATTTTTTATTAACAGGTTTTGGGCTCATGTGGACTAGTAACATTATTAGACCGAGCCTAGCCTGTTCAAGTTGAGCTTGAGACCAAAAACATTTAATGAGCCTGAGCCTTAATGTTTAAAAGCCTGAACTGAGCTGAGCTGAGCTGTGCAAAGCTCTGTTTGGATTGGCTCTATTTTTTTGGTTTGAAGTTCAATCTAAGTGAAGATACAGCTGATGGTAGAATAGGATTCGTGTTATCTACCCTGACTAGTTGGGAATATTGGGATATAAGGAATTTTTTTGAAGATTGGTTATTGATAATTTATATTCTTTGTCTCACTATTCTGCTCAATGCGGTCATATTTTTTGGCAGGCATTAATCCAGTTCAGTGATTCTGAGACAGCGTCTTCAGCAAGGAATGCATTGGATGGAAGAAGCATCCCCAGGCAAGATTTCCCTCCTCTATTTCATATGACCTAGAAGTAGAAATGCTGATGTTTCCTAATTAGGAAATTTGACTGTGAATTTTTAAGTTCAGGTACTTGCTTCCAGAGCATGTTGGATCGTGCCACTTGCGCATATCATTTTCTGCACATACTGATTTGAATATCAAGTTTCAGTCTCATCGGAGCAGGTAATTTATTGCTTCATTAGGGCATTAACTTGGTGTTATATTGGTTTTTGTTATATGTCGTTTATCTTTTGATGTTATATATCTATATGTATTGGCAATCAAAGTCTATCTAATTTACATGCCTGGTTTGTTATTTAGGGGTTAGTGAAGCCTGATGACTAGGATACATATTATGTCTGTTATGCTCACTTAGAAATTTTTGTCATCTCATTATAATGTTTATTATATTTTTGGAATTTCCTCTTCATAAAATGCTTTTGAGCTCCTTTATTTTCAGGAGTATGTTGAATGAAGAAAAGACCCTTTTTCTTCCATTCTGATACTGAACCTAGGGCTCATATTATGTTGACCCTTACCAAAAAGTTGACTTCCGTTTGACTTGACACTTTGTGCATTTACCTTTCTTTGCTTTAGTAGTCCGAATTCCCAAGTTGCTCTTATGCGCAGTTTCTACCATAGGCTCCATACTAATTTTTTCGGTGAGATGCCTTTATTTTCTGGGTTGTTACATATTTTTATTCTTTTTTAATCAGGATGCTGGTTGTACACCTAGAATTGAACTTGGAAGATCTAGTCAACTGGTTCCAAGATCCCACTGGGTGACTGTTAGATTGGTGTGCAATTCTCAAAGAATGAGTATTTTAAATATATTAAACCTCTTTCACAAGTTCTCAATTTTTTTTTTTCTTTTTTCTTCCCATTCCTTTTTCTTGGATTTGTTATTCCTTCACTTGTACTTGGTCAATGGCCTTTAAAAATATATTATAAGAACTTTGAAGAATGATAACCTAGCTGATGCTTTGACCACGCCAAATCTTTTTAGCATTTATTATGTTATTTTGCGACTCCATCACAGGGTATGCCATTAATGAATCTGCTGAATGTTTGAGGAATGGTAACCTAGCTGATGCTTTGATCATGCCAAATACTATCAGCATTTATTATGTTATTTTGCGACTTCATCACAGGGTATGCCATTAATGAATCTGCTGAATGTTTATTTCTATAAAACCTAGTGATAGAAAGTATTGCACCAAGTCATTTCAGTGAGTTTATTTTCTGCTAATTATAAATCTATTGATATGTAAATGTTAACTTGTTTCTATGTACCAAATTTTTCTTCCACATGTCTGAATATTTAACAGTTGCCTTTTCTTTTCCTTTTCCACTTTAATGGTTTTGCTATGGTTTGATATGGCATTTTTTATAGCAGCTTCCAACATATGGGTCATGATAAGTATATGCATGTTTATTTTTTGCTTGATCCTACAGGGACTATACAAACCCTTACCTTCCTGTGAATCCTTCTGCTATCGAGGGAACTCTGCAGGTGAGGTACTTTCGATTCTGAACAATTATTGCATTTGATCATTTTATACACTCTTAACCACTGAATGTATGCAGTCTACTATGGGCCCGGATGGAAAGAAAAATGAACCCGAGAGTAATGTGCTTCTTGCTTCAATTGAGAATATGCAATATGCTGTCACAGTGGATGTTCTTCATACGGTAATACCTGTTTTATCATTTCCCGCTTGAATTCGAGAGTGCTGTGCGTCTTGCTTAATTAAGCATTTGGAGTACCCTAGAGTATGTTAAACGACATCCTTGTAATGATGTGGCTTCACCTATTGCAGGTATTCTCATCATTTGGTACGGTCCAGAAAATTGCTATGTTTGAGAAGAATGGTGGAATGCAGGCATTAGTTCAATATCCTGGTAGGCTACTTCTTCCCCCCTCTTTCTTCTATTCTTTTTATCTTTTTCATCTTCTTTTTATTGTTATTTTTAAAAATAAAAAAAAATAAATAAAGAAAGAAAAGAACCTATAAAAAATACCATTGTTTAGTGTCAGTATTAGTAATTGTTTATTCAGGTTAACAGTGCTTTGATTTCGATGTAGAATAGATCGGAATAGATTAATTGGCTTTAACTTGACTGTTTATTTCCTGTTTTGCATAGTTTATACTTTATACTAGTGTTTACTATTTGACCCGCTGACTTGAGCAAAATTTAAGTTTGTTGAGCCTTTAAATTTTATTTGAGGGATAGTTTTTAATGAATATTATATGATTATTTATATATATATATATATATATATATATATTTTTTTTTTTTTTTCTTTTTCATTTATTAGTTAATAAATTAGGAGTACACAAATAATATCTAAACTTCATAATCATCATGAAACGATTTCCAGCAACTCCCAAATATGGACAAGCTATGCATTTCTGTAGAAACAAGTTGAGATACTTTTCCAGTAACGGATTCATATCATCCCTTGGATCTGAGTCTCTTTTTCCTTGTTGAAAACTCTTAAGAGATATTACTGCACATCCCAAAATCCACTACAAGGGCTTAGGTGGATGAAAGAGTCCCCTGTCAGGTGGGTGGTCCGGATTAACCACATCACTGTTTCATGCCGAAACCTCATGTCTCACCAGGAAACTAACCTGGTGGGTAAGTCCTTTTGCCTCTCTTCCTTCCAAATGTTCAAACGTTTACCCACTGCAGTCATCTATGATCTTGCGCATTACTTGAATGTGTCAACATTATTTTGGGAATATGTTATTGAACTTTTATCCTCCTAGAATTGTGGTCACAATTTTTCTTCTTATGATCAGTGTTGGATTTTACAATTTTTCTGCGAGCTGATCAATGAATCTGTTAAATTTTCAGATGTCACAACTGCTGCAGTTGCCAAGGAAGCTTTAGAGGGACATTGCATTTATGATGGTGGCTATTGTAAGCTTCATCTGTCATACTCTCGTCATACTGATCTCAATGTAAAGGTATTGATGTTAGTTTTTGAGTTATATCAATGAAAAGAGCGAAAAAAAGATAAAAAACTGTTTAGACGAATTCTGTGGCTCCATTATCGATCAGAAAAAAAGCCAAAAGAGTTGGTCCATCAATGTATGATTCTCAACACCAAAGATTATTTTTGCTTTCCCAGATTTTTTTTCTTCAATTTGATTTGTTTTCTCTGTATTTTTGTAGGCTCATAATGACAGGAGTAGAGATTACACTATCCCGGAGTCAGGTTTACTCTCTATACAACAACAAGCTTCCGGTATGCCTATGGCTGTAGGAGGTTGGCAGAGTCCTCAGTCTGCTGTGTTTCCAGGGAACGAGTTTGCCGGTGGTGCGCCTGGACAACCTCCTGGCAGACCAGTGACATCATGGGATCCGAGCATGCAAGCCAGCAGATCAACTTTTGTCTCAGTCCCAAGCTCATTTCCTGGTCAAACGTTTGTGCCATCAGGTCATCCTACCTACTCCGCCGCAGGAAATATTCCTGGACCTTCACCCCATCAGCAGCAGCAGCAGCAGCCGATGGAGCAAAGTGTCAATGGCATGGCTCCGCAGAGAATGAACCAGTACGTCGGTCAGCCAAATGTACGGCCTGGTGGTGGTCCACCCACAGGTCAGCCTCCTTATTATGGTCATTAAGTTGTAGATTATACAGCAGCATTCTTTTGCGCAAGGCATCCTTTGGAACACAGACAAGGTTTATGTATTTGAATTCAATTTTCGGTCTGGTTTGGTGGCTTTGTCACCGTACATTTTGGCTCACTTTTCTTGGGCAGTTGCCATCTGCTACCATGAAACTAAAGGTCTCAGGGAACTAATTTTCTGTGCTGAGTGTTGGAATGATCCGTGATATATGAAACCATACTTCATACCTACCAAAAAGAAAAGATAAATCTGAATTACTCCGTGTATATATATATATATATATATATCAATCAGCTCAATTGATTAAACGGAGGTATTTCAATTATTGCTGTTATTGTTATTTGCATAAACGGGTGAGCGTGAAAAATAGATTTGGTTGCAGCACAATTAAAATAATTACAATACCATATCAGTTGAGTTTTTTGGCGAAGATGGTCGTGTTTGCCCTTTATCGGCCGGGTTGCCCAATAGAATCTGGCTTACCAAAGTGACCCATTAAATGACAGGGATGATCCGTTTGAATCCTGATGCCTATATATGCCTATGAACTAGGGATGCAACCCGCTTTTAAAGGAATCCCCTAATATCAAACCCGCTTCTAATACTATTAGTCGGACGAATTTAGTATTTCTAATACTATTAGTCAGACAATTTTTACCAAATGTAAGATAATTTAAAAATAAATGATTTTTAATATAAATCGTATATATATATATATATATTTTAAGGATTTTTACTTTAATATAAATATATTTTAATGTATAATATATATAATTAATTCATAGGTAAATGGCAACCGCTGGGTTAGGGTCGGGTTTAACCAAACCCGAACCTGAGCAACGGGTTATCAAACCCTAATTATTAGGGACCTGGCGGGTTACCCGTTTAACCCGCCCATCTCGAGTTGCGAACGCCAAGGCGGTTGATTTCCTTTGAGCAGAAGGAAGATCTCTCTCTCTCTATCTCTCTCTCTCTCTCACATTTCGGAGATTTGCTTCAAGAACTGCCTTTAAGGTACACGACGACTCGATCCGTGCTTATTACTTTGTGCTGTAAAAATATGGATATATGCCATTTGATTAGTAGTCATGGCCGCATAGATTGTTTTCTGATCAGGTAGTTCAGATTTTCGCTTTGTTATTATATATTTTTGTTCCCTTTTTCTCTGTTGCTGATGCTGCAATCTCGTACTGTTAAAATTTGATAAGCCTCGATAAAAGGTTGGACTTGCCTTGATTTCAACATTAAAGATTCCCTTTTCTAGGTTTGTTCTTCCGAGTGTTGATTTTAAGCTCTTATCATCCCTCTCCAAGGATTTTCATGATATATACAGTTGTTTATGATGATTGTTTATTGACAATGGTGGAATTATAGATTGCGTGAAGTTTCTTGTTTTAAGCTAGATTTAGGGGCGAGTTGTTACTGACCTAACCCTTGTTCCAAAACCCTAAACTGATGGAAACTTATTTGGTTAAGCCCTTAACATTTACGATCGTAATATAATTGACTTGGGTGGTTTACATGAGCGGTTTAGGGTTTAGGTGTGGTCGAGTATATTTGAACCTGTAAATGCATATGGACTGTGCTTCATTCATGACTTTTTAGACTTTTTGGTGCAGTGTCATTGTTTGCATGAGATGAGTGGTAATGGGTATTATAGACTGGTTAAGTTGGTTTGATTTTGTAATATGAATGGCTTGGGTTGTTTACATGAGCGGTTTAGGAATTAGGATTTAAGTGTGGTCAAGTATATTTGAATCTGGAAATGCCCGTGGACTGTGCTTCATTCATGACTTGATAGACTTTTGGGTACAATGTCATTGTTTTCATGAGATGAATGGTAATGGGTATTATAGACTGGTTATGTTGGTTTGATTTTGTACAGTTTCTCAGTATTTTCTTTGGACTTACAGGTATTAATTGGAACCTTACATTGAGTAATTTCTCATATAATGGCTGGTCAGAGAGATAACTATGGCAAGCGATCCCATTCTCGATCCGACTATGCCGACAATGGAGGAACCAAGAGAAGGAACCCTGTTAAGGAAAGAGAACAGTATGCACCCGGGCCTGAAGATACTGTTTACCGTTTCTTGTGTCCTGGGAGAAAGATTGGAAGTATTATTGGTAGGGGCGGTGATATCGTTAAGCAATTAAGGACAGAAAGTCAATCGAAAATTAGGATTGGTGATACTGTGCCAGGCTGTGAGGAGCGTGTTGTTATTATCTTCAGTTTAAGCCAGGAAACTAATGAGATAGAAGATACGGGTGATTTTGTATCCCCGGCTCAGGATGCTCTGTTAAGGATATATGACAGGCTTGTTGCTGATGAGGCGCCCATTGACGAAGACTCTGAAGAAGCTCAACAGGTCACTGTTCGGATGCTTGTACCGTCTGATCAGATTGGATGCATTATTGGGAAGGGTGGACAAATAGTTCAAAACATACGTAGTGAAACTGGGGCTCAAATTCGCATCCTAAAAAATGAGCATCTGCCTGCTTGTGCTTTGAGTTCTGATGAGCTTCTACAGGTATTTTGGTTCCCTTTTCGTTTATTTGCAATTTTTTTGCTTGCGTATTGCATAGCAGTGTTTGTGTAATTATATTTGAATCTCCAGTGTATTCTACGTCAAATATTTCAAATAACTGAAATGCTTGTGATTCATATGAAATTTTATTGCCATATTACATTTAGTTAAAGGTTGAAAAGCTTCTTTATTTTCTCCTGAACTTCTTATAAGCAACAACTCATTTTTCAGTTTATTAATGTTCTATAATTAACAGCTATTAAGTGGATATATTATGTTGCATGTCATGGATAATGCTTTTTGTGATGGATGATGTTGTTGTACTTGGAATAACTCTCTTGATGTTGTATCTGATTGATATTTCCTTGTTGGTACATGCACTTGTTATCACCTATGAAGAATGGAGGTTCAACTTTTTTTTTTTGGTACTTTTTTTCAAGAAAAAAGGACAAATAAAAATCTGTGTTTGTACCAAGTAATGTCTGGTTTTGGTTAATAGTAGGGAGGACGGGAGTGATTTCTTGCAATGCAATGTAAATCAAAGCCTGTTTTACAGGCTGTACTTGGACTCACCGGCCATGGTTTCAAGGATCGGACCGATGCGATCCGTACCAGCTGGTCCGTACCGGAATCGGCTAGGACTGGTTCGATCTCAAGCCACGATACACCTATTGTATCGTAAGGCTATGGATCGGATCGGTCCTACCGATACCGGTATGGACCGGGCGGTACAACCAGTCCAATGACCGGTTCAACCGATCCAAAGTTTTTTTGTTTTGTTTTTTAATTTATAAATGGGATGGTCGAACAGGTATCGACCTGGACCGGACCGGTACTGACGACCGGTCCGGCTGGTCCAATTTTTTTTTATTTTATTTTTAAATGGGCTATCCAATTTTGTACCGGATCCAGACCAGCCGGTATCGCCGGTCTGGATCGGGATCGTCCGGGACCGGTCTGATCCCTGATCCCTGATCCCGAGACTTAAGACCTTGTCACCAGCTACATGGAACTCGCTTACCAAGTTCTTGAAGTTGACTTAATCACCCACATTTCTACCAAGATGTTATCTTGTTGAGTATGCATGCATGAATAAATCTTGAACTTCTTTTTTGTTTAGGTTGTTGAAATGCTTCCATATGTATTTTTAAATAATATGCAGCTGAAGGAAGTTTAACTGCTGTAATGTGGTTTTGGATTAGATAACTGCGGAAGATTCAGTTGTGAGAAATGCTCTCAATCAACTAGCATCTCGCCTTCATGATAATCCTTCTCGATCCCAGCATTTGCTTATTTCTGCAATGTCTGACATATATCAGTCTGGTGGTCCTTCATTGGGTCCAAATGCTGGTGCTCCAATCATGGGAATGGCTCCGTTGATGGGTCCATATGGTGG